>CM061233.1:57615277-58215277 GCA_030844895.1 Ambrosia x helenae
AACGCACAGAAATCTGTGACTTCATGGTCTTAACAGCCACATCTCGCCACGATGTCCTACTAGGGCGGGAAGCTTGGCAAAGTTCAACGCCAACGCCTCTACCCCCCACCAAATGGTAGGCTTCCAACCCGAACAGGCGTTGCAATAATCCGCGGCAACAAGCAGTGCCGCGATCAACGTGGCAAAAACCACAAAAAACACAAACCCGATCGGAACCGGAAAACTGGGTTCTGAACCCTAAATTTCCGGACCAAACGGTCATCATCGGCCATGAAATCTCCAACACCATATACGGGCGCACCTTAAGCAACTACTAGTAAAAAACCATAGACATATTCGCCTGGCAACCGTCTGACATGATCGGCGTTCCAAGAGAAATCGCGGAACACAAACTCAACACGTACAGATCAGTGGAGCCAGTTGCCCAAAAGATGCGTAAAATGGGGCCGGAGAAAACAAAGGCGATGAACGAACAGGTCAACGAACTACTACAACAGCAGGCATTATCCGCCCAATACGCTACCAAACCTGGGTAGCCAACCCAGTCATGGTAGGAAAAGCGACGGGCGGATGGCGCATGTGCGTCGACTACAAAGACCTAAACAAAGCCTGTCCAAAGGATTGCTACCCTCTCCCAGAAAACGACCTAAAAAGTAACTCCCTAGCGCCATTTCGCTTCAAATGCTTCCTCGACGCCTACAAAGGCTACCACCAGATCCAAATGGCGAAGGAAGATGAAGACAAAACCGCCTTCCGCACTGACACAGGCATCAACTGTTACACCAAAATGCCCTTTGCGGTCTAAAAAACGCGGGAGCCACATATCAACGTCTCATGGACAGCGCTTTCATCCACGAGATAGGGGTACCGCTTGGAGGTATACGTTGATGACCTCGTCATCAAAAGCAAAGACGAAGACAACATGCTGGAAGACATCCAAAAGACATTTAACCAACTGCGAAAGGTACGCATGAAGCTCAACCCCAGCAAATGTTCCTTCGGCATGGAAGAAGGAAAATTCCTAGGCGTTATAGTCACGCGGGACGGCTTCCGCGCAAATCCAGACAAAGTCCTCGCCATTGATTGAATCGCCTTCACCAACATCCATCAAGGAAGTCCAAACCCTAATGGGACGCCTAGTCGCCCTCAAACGCTTCCTTTCAAATTATGCTTCCAAGTCTTTCCCGTTTGTAGACACTCTAAAAAATTGTCTTAAAAAATAATTTCTGCTAGACCCCTGAGGCGGTAAAAGCTTTTCAAGAAATGAAAGAATGTCTTATGAATTTACCTACTCTCACAGCACCATTACCCAAAGAGCCCGCTAACCCTATACCTCTCTGTAACAGAGCGGGCAATCGGCGCAGTACTCCTAGTAGACCGGAAAACCGTACAAACACCCATCTACTACATCAGTAGAACCCTGCTAGACGCAGAGACTAGATACTCCACAATGGAAAAGTTAGTGCTAGCTCTCATCCACGCTTCGCGCAGACTGCGCAGGTATTCACGGGCCACCCAATAAACGTCCTAACAGACTACAGAATCAGCGACGTTTTACGCAAGCCAGAAACCTCAGGACGCTTGGCAAAATGGGCAATCGAACTAGGCGAACACACTATCAACTACAAGCCTAGACCCGCAGTTAAGGGACAGGTACTCGCCGACTCTTCGCCTCCGAAACCCAACAGACAAAATTGCGGAGTGCCTAGCAGAGCAAGACCCTGCACAACCAATGCCGGAAAATGAAAGCTGGAAACTTTATACCGACGGCGCATCCAACTCAGATGGCGCAGGCGCAGGTTTCGGCTAATCATCCCAAACAAAAAAGAATACACGTACGCCATTAGATTAGATTTTGCCGCAACAAACAATGAGGCGGAATATGAAGCGCTACTAAGCAGGGCTACGCATTGCGCATCAAATGGGAGCCTCCCACATCGAAGCACATGTCGATTCACTGCTAGTAGCCGGACACATCAATGGCACATATGACGCAAGGGATGCCACAATGGCCCTATACTTACAGCAGGCCAAGCTACTCATGCGCAAATTCGCTTCTTGCACAGTCGTCCACATCAATCGAAGCGAGAACAAACCCGCCGACGCGCTAAGCAAAATGACTTCCACAGTCTTTGACCACATGGCCAAAAACGTCCGGTTGAACTACAAGAAACCCCATCCGTCCTATAAAGGCAAGTCAACGTCATTCAAACAGGTAACACCTCTTGGATGGCGCCACTGAAGGCGTACTTCACATCCGGAGCGTTACCCGACAACAAAGCGGAAGCACGAAAACTTCAGCACAAAGCCTTTGCACTATCAGTTAACGGATGGAATCCTCTATCGACGATCATACCTGGGCCCACTACTGCGATGCGTCGACAAAGAGGACGCCTCTTTCCTCATCAGAGATATCCACGAGGGTACCTGCGGACTGCATGCAAGACCTAGAATGTGGTGGCCAAGCTAATGAACGCAGGCTATTATTGGCCAGGCATGCACCCAACGACGCAGTGGCAGAACTGCGCAAGTGCGATTCTTGCCAACGCCACGCACCAAACACCCTGCGCCCCTAAAAACGACTTAATCCCGTCACAGCGGCATGGCCGATCCAGAAATGGGCAATAGACCTTGTTGGCCCATTCCCACAAGCGCCAGAAACGTCAAGTTCTTAATAGTTGCAATCGACTATTTCACAAAATGGATCGAGGCAAAGCCACTAGCAAAAATTAACGGCGCACACACCAAAAAATTCATATGGGAATTTATCATTTGCAGGTTCGGCTTGCCATATCAAATTATAAGCGACAATGGAACCCAATTCACTGACCAACACTTGCAACAATGGTTGGCGCAAATGGGTGTCCAACAGATCTTCACCTCAGTAGCTCATCCCCAAGGGAATGGCCAAGTCGAAAGGGCAAACCGAAGCATCATCGAAGGCATCAAAAAGCGGCTGGGGACCAAACGAACAGGATGGGTGGACGAGCTTCCGCACGTCCTATGGGCAAATCGCATACTCGCCAAAACTAGCAATGGCGAAACCCCATTCAGCCTAACCTACGGCTCCGAGGCGTCATTCCCTTCCCGCCGAAATAGATGCCCCTCCGCAAGAGTACTCATGCGGAAAAAGGGCAAAATGACAAAGAGCTACGACTAAATCTCGACTTACTTGAAGAGCGGAGGGAGCTCGCTGCCATCAAAGAGGCCAGATACAAAAATCAGCTGGAGCGCTACTACAATCAAAAAGTTAAACTACACAACTTTAACATTGGAGATTATGTTCTCAGAAACAATAGCGCTTCAAACACAGAAAAGCAAGGCAAACTTGCCCAACATGGGAGGGCCTTACAAAGTACAAGAAGTTTTGGGCAAGGGCGCCTACGCGCTAGAAAAAATTGATGGCACGCCTGTCCCGCGCTCTTGGAACGCGGCACAATTACGTTTCTGTTACATGTAAATCTTGTAAACACTTGGGCTACACATGCCTAAGCCACTTTTTTTTTTGGGGGGAATTCAAAGAAATTTCTATCGCTTAAACTTATGGTGTGCACTACTGGAACTTGGTCTTCAAGGCATAGATACCATGCATAACTATCGCCGGACTCAATAATCAATCCAAAACAACACACAAAGTTAAAACAGAAAATTACTTCATATATATATATATAGCCCATCAAAAACGAGGCGTTCAAGCTGCCTCAAGCTTTACAAGAAACTTGAAATAAAAAACAAAACATACTAAACCGCCTATTCTTCCCCGGACTCGTCGAAGTCCACCAACTGTTCATCTGGGTCCTCCGGACGAGTTCCAGACGGACCTTCACCACCACCCGCCGCCTGCTTCCCTTTCTGCTGCGCCTCCGCACCCAAACGGTCAGATTCTTCTATAAAGTAACGGAGGCGCCCGCTGGATCAGCATACTGATTACAGTCTGCCACCCGTCTTCAGTATGGGGAACTCGACTTGCTCGAACTTGAGGAGTTCGGCTTCATACTCCTTCTCCCTGGTTTACCATCATGCGCACCCTCATATGATACGCCCTCCATTCAGCGCATGGTAAAACCCAGTGTCGAATCCCTCAGCCTCCCCAGCAGCACGCGCAGCAGCGGCAATAGCAGCAACCTGATCGCCGAGATTAGGTTCATTTCCAGAACCGTTTGAAAATCTGCACAAAAAAAACAAAAAACAAACATCAGAAGGAGAATACACAAGGACAGTAAAAAAGAGACAAAAGTACTTACCCCGGCGATACCCTCGGTCCATCACCCAGCGGATGGACTCTGGGACTTCTCCTGCGCAACATTGGCCTCATCCAAGAGAACCTTGGCATTTTCAGCCTCCGTCTGCGATATGGTCAGGGATTCCTCCAAAGAAGCCCTCTCTTCCATCAACGCGCCTCCCTCTCCTTCAACCACCCTCTTTCTCACTCGCCAACCAAACGGAAAGCTGAGAAGAGGCACCAACAAGTTCATCATCCTTGTTGCGCAAATCAGACCGAAGACCCGCCACCATGGAGTCCTTATCAGCCAAAACCTTGGCATGGCCTTCCGCGGTCTGTTGCAGCTTGGCGTTCTCATTTTTCAGCGCTTGGATTTGATCCTTCAACCTCATCGTCTCTTGGTAGTAACCTGACAGGCATCAATCCAGCTTTTATGAGCCAGCGCATGCTCCCGCTCCACTCCTTCACCCGGTCCTGAGCCTTATAGGCCCTATCACGGTACCTATCCACCTCCGACTTCAGCTTTTCCTCCCTCTGTGCCTGGCTAGCCCGCCGAGCATTAAACTCCGCGATATCCCGGCAAACTTTTCATCACGCCGCTTCAACGATTCAACAACAACAACAACTTGAAGAGCCTGCCCAACGCAGATATCAGTGATTAGCTGCGACCGGGACAAGCTGTCTTGATACTCCCTTTCCTTGGGAGGAACAACTTGTGAAACAAATTCCTCACTGTCCAGAGGATTGCAAAACGGGAGTTCTCCCGATACTCCAGTGCGGACGCCAAATTACATCGCCCGCGAAGTAACCCGTCCACTCCGATCCACACACGACCTCACACCAACGGTCCGCCACCACCACCCCCAGGAGAACCACAAAGAAGCGCCTGAACACTGGCGACCCTGCAGCCTCCCTCCGCCGCCCTAGCCTTGGCGGCCATCCTCCTCAGCCCTCGCCTCTCCAACACAGCCTCCACCTCTGCCCTTCTCTCTCTCAACAGCGCACTTCTCACCGCCACCCCTCTCAGCTTCTGCCTTTTTCTCCAACTCCACCAGACGCAGCTTCTCCGCTGCCACTCTCATCCTCCTCTGCCTTCTTGGCAGCAGCTTCATTGGCCTGCCTCTCAGCCTCGGCTGCCTCTTTGTCTGCCCGAGGCTTTCCGCTCCTAGTCCTCCTCCTCCCCCTTTTCTTAGCAACTTCAGCCTCACTCGGCTCGGAGGAATGAAGTCGGACCCCGCGGAGAACAACTACAACAGAATAGAAAACACTTAAAAATGCATCAATATAACAAACGAGCTAGGAAAAAGGCAGAACACTTACTAGTAACCTTCTCAGCGTCTTCTGGATCAGCGGACGACGCTCAGGGCGGAGACTGATCTCCAAAGAAAAGGGCGCCGGGCCCGGCCCCGGCCCCGCCTGACTTCGAAGTCCCAGACTTCCCAACTTGCCTATCTCCGCTTCTTCCTTCAGCGGACTTTCAGCAGCGTCATCTTCTGGGCGGAGAGGAAGACTCCGTACGCCTATCACGCTGACCAAAGAGAGGCCCTTCCACCACCTGCACTCAAAGGCGCAGATTTAAGCTTGGACAACACCTTATGCCTATGAAAGCGCGGCACACTCTTCTTACGACCACGCGGGAGCAATGATCCACCGTTTCTACAGAAGACCCTGTGGATTCCTCATCAGAGAAACAACAAGACAAGGCATACCCCCGCATGGGGAATAGAAGTTAAAGGATCAGGATTTATAGGATGCTCACGTGAAAAAAGAAGGACGTAGGCTTGAATTCCATAGGGAAAATAAAATCGATCCACCATCTCGTCAATCACGGACATCCTACCCTCCGCAGGATCTCTCCATTCTAACGGCGCCTTGTCTCACAGCAAGAAGAGCATCAAACTTTGACATCCCTGAGTCAAAAAAGACAAATCAGTTACTGGCATCAAAAGATGAAACGGTAAAAAAACCCATAAAAAGCTTACCAGGGTTTAAACACCGGCTCTTCCCTCGACGATCTGAACCCTGCTCATTACCCAGTTAAAGCCAACAGGGCTATAGAACACATACCCTATCAAACTGGGAAGCATGGGCCACCAGCTCTTTAAACCACTCCTGGACCCAAAACCCTCCAAACAGGGTGGTCACCCACCTTTGTCGCTCGCCAACAACCTACAACGGCATATCCACCGGAATCAACCCCCTCTTGACGTAGAAAAACTTCTCTTTCAAACATGAAGGGATTTCGGAGCATCGTCCCACAGGAGGCACTTGGGGACGAGGGCAAAATTGAACCCAGGAACCCTCCATGTTCAACACATAAAAAACATAGAACCGTTCAAACGACGGTTCAATATCTAAAGCAAACGACATCAGGCTTCAAAGTGCACCAGACGAAGCATCCCAAACCCACTAACCTGGGTAACATGGACGCCATACTTTCACCAGGTTATCCACCTGGAACATCGTAGCAGGTAGCCGAAAACCCACAGAGGGCAAGGTGGGCCCCATACAGCTCATCTTCCCGTGGGAGGAGCCAAAGCAGTGCCCTCTTTGGACGGAACTCAACCTCCCATGAAGGATCGAACTCCATGGCCTTCACAAACTTAGCAAAGCTCTTCTCACCCCATTTACAGGTGGTGTTGTGAATCAGCTTTTTTGACTTTTCGGTAGCCTTACCAGGGTTGCCCCCAACATCGGAACCCTCGGACATAATGACAAATATTTGAGAAAGAAAAAAGAAATTTTTTAGAAGAACACCGGAAAACTTGAAGCTTCACCGGAGAAGATGAAGATTTTTTGAAAGAGAAAAGAAGAAAACTGTTCGAGAGAAGAATGATAGGAAGAAACTCCAAAAGGCTCCTCGGTATTTATACCCATCGCATTTAATGCGACAGGAACACTGGCAGAAGACCCTTCATCTTGCCAGGGAAGGACACATCTGGACGCTACAACAGTGGCATAACAGCTGGATGAGCAGTTACTCATCAGCACGTGATGCCACGCGTCTGCCCAAAAGGACGATTTCCCACCTGCCGAACGTCAGCAATCGGACTGACAACTGCACCACTCGCGCGCGTGGACGGCCACTCGCCTGACACACGTGGATAACTCCCCACCCACATGCTGACGTGACGGCCAACTGTGCAGACATCCTTTCTGCACTCTGACACGTCCACCAAACCGTCTCATCTTCCAAAGCACGTTTCCTAAATTCAAGGAACCCCTTCAAATTTCAAAATTAACTACAAGGGGAACATATTTAAATACACCATCAATGCCACGTCATTATGACTGCCACGTCATCACTTGGCGATGGCTAACTGCCACGTCATCACTCGGCGATGGGTTGACGTAAAATCCAAAAGACGTTCTCCGCGGATTTTACTTTCCAACACCCAGACTGCCACGTCATCACTTGGCGCTGGGTTGACGTAAAATCCAAAAGACGTTCTCCGCCGGATTTTACTTTCCAACACCCAGACTGCCACGTCATCACGTGGCGCTGGGTTGACGTAAAATCCAAAACACATTCTCCGCCGGATTTTACTTTCTAACACCCAGACAGCCACGTCATCACGTGGCGCTGGGTTGACGTAAAATCCAAAAGACGTTCTCCGCCGGATTCTACTTTCCAAAACCCAGACTGCCACGTCATCACTTGGCGCTGGGTTGACGTAAAATCCAAAAGACGTTCTCCGTCGGATTTTACTTTCCAACACCCAGACCGCCACGTCATCAATTGGCGCTGGGTTAACGCAAAACGTTGAAAGACGTACACTTTGCAAAAAATATTTTCACTCGCGCCAAGTCTCAACTTGGCAACCCTTTTATAAAAAAGAGCCATGTATAAAGATAATGGGACGCCAATATCTTTCCACATGCCACAAGAGTAGCAACGCACACTCTTTCGCTCAAAATAAAAGTTTCTCTCAACAAGTTTTCCCTCTTCAAAAAACACGACGGAGTACACCACAAAAGACACATTTTAGTCCAGCGCCCCACCAGCTCTCTAAGCAAGAACAGGAGACACCCTGGACTTGGGGGACTTGAAGGGTAGGGTACCGCTTTTAGGCGCACCCTACTCTCCACCGGAAATATTACTTCCAAAGGCACATCAGCGCCAAAGGCGCAGAGGCACCAGTTGGCAGCACCCGAGAACATCCCCCCTTGGAACCCAACTTGCTTCCTCCCGTCAGGTGTCAGCTGCCAAGTGGTCAGCCGCCTGACAACTGACGCCCCTGCCGACCATCCACAACACGCCACGTGTGTGGAGGACAAAGCACCTCCCGGCCAACCAACCACGAGGCAACACGTGGTCCAATCGAAAGAAGCCCTCCTCAACTTGGATCACTTTATCTAACTAAGGGTTAGAATCCAACTAGGTGGGCCTGTCAACCGGCCGGCCCGGTCCTCAAAGCCCGGCCCATTAATGATGGATGGGGTCAACGATCCTTAGCCCATACATCTCCTATAAAAGGAGGACTTGACCTCCTTTCTCCACAGGTGGAAACCAGCCAATAAGAGCGAATACACTTGTATCTCCACTTGTATTGTTACTTACGTTGTTTATCAATAAAGATCACCCTTTCCAGTGGACGTAGATCTTATACGATCGAACCACTTATACTCATGTCTATTGTGTCTGTTTACTTATCATTTGTGTATACAACCATAGACCAACCATCGTTGTGAGCCAATGATTATACCCTGCTGCGAACACGAGTCGTTATCCCACATATCACCCTGTCTTACATTACCAGTTATACTCGTTGTTTCTTCAGTATGATCACACAAGTTTTATGAAACAAAACACATTGTTCGCATCTAATAAATAAAGGTGAAACCCGATGTTACCTAAATATCAAGAAATTGTGTTTACCCAATAAAATAAGGGATACAAGCATGAGCTGAAGCTTTGCTTACATAGGATGTGATATATCAATTCTAACAAGTCCATGTGTACCGTATGCGTATTGCTTACCCTGGCCAGGTAAGTGTTAAACGTATGATACAATGGGATTCTTACAATTGATACATATAAAACTTATGTAGCAAGGAATAAGTAAGTGCGAGGTTTTGGGGAAAGGGAAAACTATGGATTATACAAACATGGTCTAGAGGACCATGATTGCCTTAGAGGCATATAAAATCCATAATACTAACCATAACTACGGTTTTAGTTGATAGACGTAAACAACGGAGATGGGCCGTGACAATCAGTAAGTCATTTAATCTTCGGGTTGATGATGTAAACTAGTGCACACCGTGGATTCGGTACAATCTAGTATAAACCGTGGATTCAATACAAATTAATGCAAACCGTGGATTCGGTACAATCTAGTGCAAACTGTGGATTTGGTATAAACTAGTGCAAACCGTGGATTCGGTACAATCTAGTACAAATCGTGGATTTGGTACAAACTAGTGCAAACCGTGGATTCAGTACAATTTGGTGAAATCTGTGACTTAACACTACGATTGTTTATTTGGTACAATCTAGTGCAGACCGTGGAATTCGGTACAACCTAACACAAATCGTGATAACAAGGTATTAGTCAATACAATCCGTTGTAATGTCAGCTCAACACCGTTTTATTATGAAATGAAAACAACCTCAACTTATGTTGAGATCGGTAAATCAGAAAAGGGTTTTTTAGAAAATAAGCCTTCTAAAGAGATAAATGATTTTAAATCTGAAACCCAAAAATTCTTTAAAACGGGTCGGTTGGGGAAATGACCACCAACCGAGTTAGCACAATGGGAATTTGGGGGAAAACCCTAGTTCAAATTCTCGGACACAAATTAGATATGTTACGGGTGAGCCCAAGCATAGTAAACCGGATAACTCACTTGGTGTGAGGTTAAAGAAGAAGGGGCAGGGTGAACCATAATGGATCATACCTTAGAATGCGATACTTGAAACATGGAGTCCAGCAAACCGGCTGGGTAAAATGTGGGAAATTGGTACGATTCCCACAACAAACACGAAAGGTAAGGGAAACCCAATACATGGTGAATTCTTAAAATAGGATTAGTCAAATAATGGAAAACGCTATTGTAAAACAAAGTATGTTATAACATACTAGCAAACCAAAAAAGGACATTAGTTGGTTTTGGGGATGAATCCAAGGGGGGTTAGAAGATGGCTATGTTGAAAAGCTGGATTAGTCTTGGAAATCAAGACAAATTACTTGTTAGTAATCGATGCATAGACATGTATGCATATGCATGTTAAAATCATGGTGTCACATTAGATGCCCTAAGGTGCATGATAGAATGGACCCTTAAACCATTACATCCTTCGGGATAATGGTAGACGGGGATAGTATGCGGTTCTAAAAGCGAATCTATTAAAAAAACATGAATAGCTAAAATACCTTGTAAGGGTATGTAAATAGATGTTATGCAAAGCAATAACGTCTAGTTAAACAGAAGAGTAGTGTGACTCAAAGTAGTGATATAAAGTCGAGGCCTTCATACAAAAAAAAAATCAAAAAGTTAGAAGGTCGAGTAAAGGGATAACAACCCTAAGTACATAGTACTAATTGTTAGACAATAGAATGTCATTGGATTGAGTGGCGCTCAAATTTGATTATAGACACTAAGGTTCTTCGGTGTGACCAAAGAAACAACACAAGAAAGGTTTCGGGGACAAAACCTCTTTAAGGGGGGTAGACTTGTAACACCCCGAAAATCGGTTTCGTTTAAATATGCCATATAGCATGATTAACAAACTAGTCATTTAATCTAGCAATCAAGGAAATTAGAACTTGAGGGACCTAATGCGTCATTTGAGCAAAGTAGAGATATGAGAATAATAAAAACAAAACTTGGTAAAACTGATCAGTGTTTTGATAGACCAAAACACCTTAAAAAACACACACACATAAGAAGTTCATTCAAATCACCCCAAAACATGCTAAGATCAAGAGTTCTTGTCAATGCATGATGGGAATTATGATCATCTAGTGTTCTAAACATCCTAAGGTAACTCTAGAACTCTTTTGATTCATTAAAATCCATGGATTTTGGAATATGATGATTCTAGGGATTTTTATAAAAACGTGATTGATGAGCTTCTATAGGTTGCTATGTGTTAGTAGACATCAAAGAAGCTATAAAAGTGTGATAATGTGTTATATGTTGTTAATCCACATGAAATAGTGAATGTGTGTTAGGTATGAGTAATGGGTTTTCACCCTAAGCATGAATTACACTAGTATGTGGTTAGTCTTGCAATTTCTATGTGATTGATATCATATATGTGTGCTAATTGATGAGATGATTATGTGCAAATGGTTTAATTAAGCCATGGTAAAATCGAGGAAGCTTTGGACACCTTGAATTAACATGATGAAAATGGTGCATACAAGGTGTTTAATGAAATGCCAATTAGGCGAGAACTAGTGAAACTAAGAAATTAGAATCATGTGAATGTTATCATTTATATGTAATGTTGGTTAGCAATATGCTAAATTAATCGCATACTTGATATGAGAAGATGGCAATGGATTTAGCTAGAATTGATAATGAATACATGATGTCATGGATAGTGAAAGGATCCTATATTATGTATTCTAACAAGCACAAGTTTGGCTCATTCCCAAGTTAGGTACAACGAGGGAGCAAGCGGGTCAAACGGATACAAGGTGGATACTTATGGAAACAAGAAACGATGCAAGGTAAGTAATACATACACTACTAGTCTACAAATACAACTCTTGTATTGATATAAGTGTTTAAGCTTTGAAGTGGGACAACGGTATAACCTCAAGAGGTGAAACCTATTAATCAGGTGATTTATGCGAATTCATGTCAAAACAAAATTCATAGTCATAAATGAGTCATATAGTATTGATCAAATGATGGAAATCATCAATTGGGTCAACCAATAAATCCATGTGGTAAATAAGAGTCTAAACTCAAGTTTTAGATAAAAATAACATGAATAAGGAAGTTATGTAATCATGAGTCTTAACGGGTCGAATGGGTGATTTCCTCACCATTCGAACCTGACATTAAAAGCGGTAATCTAAGCTTTAAGAAATTTGTGGATAACGGTCAAATGGTAAATGCATTACCATTGAGTCCCAAGAGACTAATGTAGTCAATCTAGAGTGTATGTAGGAGGACGCTTGGAAATTGGGCACTCGTTGCCTAAGTAATCCATATGGGTGTAAGGTATGGGTCAATGCCACCTGGTAAGTCAGTAGCTAAATAAACGCCTTCGGGCGAATCAACGTGGGTACTAAGGCTACTCACATGAAGTGTGGGTATCAACCAAGTATGTTATTTCCATAACTATGTCTAATGCGCGCTAATGCGCTTAGACTTGATTAAATAGGAGAAATCTCGAGAAAAGGTGGAAATCTAAGTCCGGAAGGACTTAGAGGTTTTTAAACAAGCTATTGAGTCAAAGACAATGGATTTGAGACAAGAAGTGTTGCCATAAATGGCCAAATTGAAAGATTTGGCTATAAGGGGCATTTTGGGAATTTAAAAGATTACTAAAAGTTGATTCTAAGAACTGAGTCATAATGAAACAAAACGGACAATGCTTTTAGTTGAAAATGTGTCTAATGAGATGACAATATGATTTCTATGTCTTTGGTGTGCTTAATAAGTGTCTTGTATAGTCCAAGGCCTTAACGGGTCGATTGGGGTAAAAATCGACATAAACATTTAAAACTAGGAACCGGGTCTTAATGACATAAACCGGACGATTCTTTTAGTTAAACAAGAGTCTAATGATTTCACAAATTGATTATTATGCTTTTTGAATGGTCTAATGAGGTTTTGTAAAACCTATGGCCTTAACGAGTCGTGGTTCCCCTTTTTGGTTATAATCCAGAACCTCAAGTGGGATCCAGCACCCCAAGTGGGATCCAGAACCTCAAGTGGGATCCAGCACCCCAAGTGGGATCCAGAACCTCAAGTGGGATCCAGAACCTCAAGTGAGATCCAGAACCTCAAGTAGGATCCAGAACCTCTAGGGGGATCCAAACTGAAGACTTGATTCCCCTGTTTGGTTCTACCTGAAAACCTCAAAGGGATTAAAGCTGGAAATTTTAGAAACAAAACTCACTTTGTTTATACTTTCTATCCTATTCGATTCTAGTAACGTTTAATGGGTTAATTAATCGTGTTTAACCCACATGTACTCGGTTGCACTGGATGGATGATGATCAAGACTTGTTAGAAGAACCGAACACACTCGAGCACTCATCAAGCTTCCGCATTTGAAGTTCCCGATTAAACGCATGCTTTAGTACATGTTTTTAGTAAACCTAATTACAAAAAAATTGTTGGGACCTATTATGTAGAAATCATAATGGGTTGGATTTCTAAGATATCAAGTTTTAAATCGGGAGTGTTATTCATTAAGACCAAAGCCCGTAAGTTTTAAAGTTAATCGCGTGTTTACGGGTTAGGGTCTTACACACGCACATGGGAAGTGTACGAGTCCCCATAAAATTGTCGTCGAACTACTGGCCCGTAAGTCGTCGTTCTCTGGTTGACAATTTTACACTGCCGTGCAGCCTTTTGGAAAGTTTGAGTCCTTCTTTTTAGGCACTTCCCAAACCACCACCAAGCCACTCTTTTAAGCACTAGGTCCTCTAATTTATCTTCTTAAATTAATGTAGAGGCTTAATTTCGGCAAGGAATACCTTCCACCTCACTTAGCTCTCATTTTTCGTACCGAAGAATCTCTCTTATAGTCAGCCTAGGCGACAACGTATCCTCTATTAGTTAATAGCGTTGTACTAACGAGAACTAGATAAAATATTCTTTTTTAATTTAACTTTTGAAAGGATAACTTAAATATTCATTGCTTGCAATAAAGATAAGTTTGGTTTAGTGATAATGTGACTTAATAAACCCAACCCATAACCTCCAGAGATGAATGAAATCCTTAACAAAGGTGGAACATAATCCTAAAGGTGTGCAATCCAAATATCACTGATGCACCCGTAGGGAATCCTCCCTTTGCCAAGAAAATCACCCATACATCTTGTAAGAACCAGAAACGTGTCACTCGGATCTGCTCCACTTCAGAAGCCATTGCTTAGAACCCGGTTTGGATATCAGAAACCCGAAGGATCTGTCTCACTACCTGTTTCCTTGCCTTAGATCTAGCTCGGGACTACCAGAAGTCGTACGAACCCCATGATAGTTAATTTTATTATTTAAGGTTGATTTTAGAGGTTTATCAAGTTAATCATTAATTGAACTTGTCACAAAGATAAACAAACGAGAATTAGTTAAGAAGATAAACACACCAAATAACTAAAAATAAACTACAAATAATAATAAAAGTCTACAAATCGAAATAGGTACGGAGAATACTAGATGGATACAACCATAATGATAATCAACACAAGAACATGGAAGCTACCAACTCATAGACAAGCCTTCCACCTCCTTGATCCTATGTATCTAATATGATCCTCACGGCCCTCTATGTTTTATGGCATGTAACTACTCTACGGTTCCATTCTCGTCCAAGATGATTAAGGTAGGACAATGCCTAGCCTTGGTGGGATGTTAGGATGGCCCTAAGGCCTCCCACTGGACCCCAAGATATCTGGAAGAAGCTTGGAAGTCATCCGAAAAAAGCTTTTGAAGGACCAAGAAGGAACACCAAATGATTGAGTTGAGCTTGCTATTTATAGAGGTGCCAGACTGTGCACGGATGTGCACAAGAAGTGGGCACGGGCGTGCACTGCCCTACGTACGTTCTGTCCTAAAAAACACAAATAGGAACGATTAAATACCTATAATTATCAATTTAAGCTCAATTGTACCTTTTTCATTAAATAAATTACTAATTTCTTTCAAGAGATATCTTTTTTATATTTTTGTGTTTCCGCTCTTCATCATTTGTGATAAAGAGTTGAGTTGGCTTACTTTAACTTAGATCACTTCGACCAGGAGTAGAAGGGTCTAAAGTTCAAACAAGGATAATTTCGGCTAGGGGTGGAACTACTAGACCCATAACTAGCTAACAGAATGGTCTCAAAGAGCCGAATTATGTAGCGAACGCATATATATTCCTAATTACCTTAAAATGTACTGCGTTTGATTATGGTTTAACTTTTAATAACTATTAGGGGGAAGGGGCGCTCTACTGAAGAACTTTTCACTTCACTGATTTCTACTAGTCCTGCACTGCCACATCACATCACTGATTTCCTTCACTGAAACACTTTTTTGGAGGCAGCACTCCACTGATTTTTTACCCAACTATCAATTATTTTCACACATAATAATAATAATAATAATAATAATAATAATAATAATAATAATAATAATCACTTTCAGCAATCAACACCAACTTTAGATATTTTCTTTAAAAAATTGTTTTCCTGATGCTATATGTAACACCTTGATAAGTACAAGGGGCTGATTGAAAATAATTCCTTTAAAAATAAAATATTCACATATATGTCAACATCTTCTTCCCTCTTCTATACCTTCTTCTTATGTACCTGCAAATAACCAAAAGAAAAAAAACACAGAGCAATTCTGTATATTTATATTTCAATGTTTATCTTCTTCATCTCTTCTTAGAAACACGGTTGTACTCGGTGGAATAATAACATTAAGCATTTTTTTTATTTATGAGGAGAGAGAAACTCACGGGTACCAGCCCGTTAACTACAACCAGATTTTAGTTCACGGGACTACTACCAGCATAGGTGGCGGCGGTGTTACTGTGCTAGTAGTGGGGTACCCGTGACCATTTCTGGTGATGCCCCGTCCCCCACAGTTTTCAATTTCAAAATTTTAAGAAACCCACCAAATTTACTGTTCATATATCATTTGTACTCTTGCTTTGAGTCAACATAACATACATAATCAAATCAGTCTTTAAAGAACACACTACTAGAAAAAGAATTTTTCTTGACACGCATTTTATGACACACGTTCATTTATGACACTCAAAAGTGTGTGTCATAAAAAAAATTGTCATGTTTTATAAAATCTGGTTAACTAATGACACATTTTTTTGTGTGTCAAGAATGTATCGTTAAGGAATAGAAAACATGACGGTATAGAATTTTGTGTGTCATCTTTTTGTGTCATGTTAATTTCATAAAAATTGAATTTCCTCCCATAACCCCTGGGTATAAAAGCTCTCTTCTTCCTTGCATTTCAGCCACTAACCAAATCCCTAATCCCTCTCTCTCACATCTCGATCTTTCTCTCTACCCGGTCCTTTCTCTCCTTCTCTTTCAGAAATGATTTAAACCTAAATCACTCATTCACATCTCTAATTTCAACAACCAATTGTTGTTACTTCAATCCATGGATTAAACTTCGAGTGCATTAACGACTACATCACTCCTTATTCAGGTAATTAACGATTCAGCTGAAAAAGGTTCCTACGTTTTTAGGTTTATGTGTTTTATAGTTAGCAAATCTGCAAAAGGTTCAACTCGAAAACCTAGGTTGTTATTTAGTTATAGTAGATATAGATCTGGCTGATTGTTAGGGATTGTGGTGTGAATTAGTTGTTTGTTTATGACACGTTTCTATCGCACCATCGAAAGTGGGGAAACTACCGGAGGTAGTTGCGAAACCCTACTCTGCTGGCTAGCAGCCACTCATCATCTTCGACGATTAAGGTATCATATTGGTATAATAATCTTCGTTCATTCAGTTTATCAACACACTACTAGAAAAAGGGCCTTCCTTGACAGTTTTTTATGACATACCACATTTTATGACATGCAAAAGTGCATGTCATAAAAAATGTCATCTTTGGAAAAAAATGATAATTTCTTGACGTTTTTTTATGCACGTCAATAATTTACCGTCATAAAATAAAAAAAAAAACATGACAGTTTTGAAATCGCGTGTCATAATTTGTGTCACCTAAAATCTCAAAAAATTTCACTCACGCATGTTTTTCCATAAACCTTCCCTCTCTCAAATCAACCCTCCTCTTTCTCTCTCTTTCTCTCTCTTTCTCTCTCAAATCAAACCCCTTTTTCCTAATCAAACAAAAAATTCTGCTCGTTCCATAAACCTAAAATTCTGCTCAATCAAACCTGTAAATAGGCGAGGAAGCTGTGAAGAAATTAAACCCTAACCCTGAGTTGTGGAGGCAAGGAAGAGGACGCCGCTATCATCTTCACTCAAATAACTTGCTGAAACCCTAACATCAAATCCTTAGCTGCAAGAAGAGGTAACCTATCTCTGTTTCCTTATCATCTCTCAGGTGTGTGATAGTAGCATCTTTACTTTGCATCACATGAGTTAAAAAAAATTCGTTTCTTTTGAAATTATCATTAGACTTATGTAATTTGACAACATTGTTTCATTAGATGAAATCATAGTCTATTGACATGTAATTTGAACTCAATAAGTGGCAGTAGATCAGAGCATTACATTAATGTTACTTAAAGGATTTATTATTTTGAGATCCCACCAATCAAAAAGTATTTCAGCAACTGATATGATTTTCTTAGGAACAAAATGACGGCCTGCCATTTTTTGTTACAGTGGGTTCTAATGACATTTTTTGTTACTTTTTATTACTTAACTAAGCTTATTATGCTTACAGTAGGCCAATTCAAAAATCTAGCTGATAACAAAAAGAGTTTAATGGATCATAAGTTGCCTGACATATCCAAGTGCTGTAACTAAACAATTTATATTAGGGGGTAAACCAGCTTTGTTTTTGTTAGTGTGAAGTTTTTTTTATTGTTGTTGTATTTATGCCTTCAATACGCTCTGTGCTATCCGATGTTTTCTCGCCCATGGTTAAAAAAACGCTTGAGGGGTGCGCCTCGAGGCGCGCGCCTCGAGGCGCGCCTCAAGGCGATTTGGTCTGAAAACGCTTCTGAGGAGGCGAAGGGAAAACGCCTCGAGGCGCGTTTCCGTTCTTTTAAACTTTGTTCTCGCCTCATTAGCAACAACCTTTGCGTTGCTTTTGATACATCTGCACACTTGTAGGGTGCACGCTCTAAGCGTAGGCGTGTTGGAACTGGCGCCTCAACTTCCTCATCATTAGTTGAGTCTTCATTGCCCGTGTCATGCCATATGCGTCGCCAGGAGGCTTGCCGGTCTTCCATGTTGCGTTCCAGGAGGCCTTCATCCACTGCTGTTATGTTTGTATGTATGTACCTTTAATATTTGAGTTATGTCATGTCCCTTACATTTTCCGCTCACTTTTATCTCAATAACTGTCTTGTACGTTGTTTGTTTGCCTCACTACTAACAACCTTTGCATTACTTTTGATACATCTCAAAGCTTTTAGGGAGTTCGCTTTAAACATAGGCGCACATGAGTATGGTTTCATCAGGATCAAATTTGCTGCTGTACACCTACATAGTTTTATTTGTCATCTTGGTTTCTGATTTGTTGATATATAATACTATGCAGCTTTAATGTTTGAGTTATGTCCTGTTTTTTTTAACTTGTTGCTATGTCGCTATGTTATGTGGGTTTGATCTTTGGGTTATATACTGTTTTTAGCTTTCAATTATTTGGTAAATAATTTCTGGCAGACTTGCTTTCTTATACGACTGGATTCTCGCCTTGCACTTTACTTTCATCTTTGATCTTGTGACAACCTGCACCCTTCACTTTTCATAAATGTGCATAATTGGTTCCTCAACTATTTCAAAATTTTCATTTTTAACCCTCGTATTTTAATAGGACCAAAATTCACAATTTAATAAAACTTATAATTTTTATAAGTAAAAGTATGCACGTTTTATACTCACACCTACACCCGAGCACGTATGTTTCAGACCTTGATACCCAAAACCCTTAATTTTCGGTCCTAAAACAACTTTGAAATCGAAGGAAACAAGTCCAGAATTTAAAATTGATTAAATTAGAAAAAAATGATTTTTTAGCTTTCGCGGTTCGATGCGACAGTTAAACAGTCAAAGTCTCAGTCAAAGTCCTAGTCAAAGTCTTAGTCAAACAGTCAAAGTCCTAGTCAAATAGTCAATTCATCCTAACACCTTACTTTATGGTGTTGACCAATTTTAATGGCTAATTGAATCCAAAACTAGTATAAAAACCCACCTATGATCCATTACACTTTGCACCTCTAAATCGATTGTTTCAATTCGATTAAACTCTCCCTCATACCTTTCTTCTAGAGTATATTACTTCTACATTTGAAGCTATGATTATAAGCTCTTGTAATTGGCGAATTGGAAGCTTGATATTTTTTCCTATTCGGTTTCTTTTCTTCTAAATTGGACTAGTTTCGTTGTTGAATCTTTGGATTGCTCGCATTTTCACGCTCGCTTAGTCAGCTAGTCATTTGGCGAAAGTGAGTATTTCCTATCCCCTTTTTTTTGCTTTTATTCATTTTTGGGGTGTTACATGTACACTTATACAAATTACAAATACAAGTTCACATTTTTACAATACAATTCTAGTACTATGTGCATTTGCTTACAAACGTGCTTTATGCTTAGACATTACATGTAGAATACATTTGTACTTAGTGAAATCATTAACATTGTACAAGCCAACCTTAACATTGGATAGCGCTATTGGATTGACAACCCGCCTAGGTTGATTCTCCCCCTTTTTCATCGGAGAATCCATGGTCATTGTTAAGTTATTATCCATTTATTGGATAAGTACACCGCCGTTCATTTTAGTACATTTATACAGTCACAGGATTGATTTCGCTCATTTGTATGATACATGGTTTACATAAATGCACTGTAGCTTTGCACTTGAATTGTATAACATTTTTCCAACTTACTATATGTATTAAAACTAGGAATGCTCACCTACATATCATATGTTGACAAAACTTATTTTGTACATGTTTCAGGTGCAGTTTGATCTTAGTTCCATAGCATTGGATTTTAGTGCATGCTTTTAATAATTTATTTCAAATTTCATGTTTTGTTCAAAGTTATGCATTTTTCCCATTTCATCCATGTAAGACAATTTAAATTATTCAATAATATATTTACATTTTAGTACCATGTGCTTTTGAACAATCGTCACTACGTGACACCTCGATGATTCCGCCATCGGTTGGGGTGTTACAGATTGGTATCAGAGCCATGGTTATAGGGAATTAGGTTATTAGAATGCCTTTTAGCCTAGTCTATAACTAAGCTTACATTAACGAGTCATCTCGTGTATATTTCTCTTTATTCTTATATTTTCCGTCAAGATATTTTCGCTATGGTTCTTTCACGTTATTCTTTCGATATTTTGCTTGGAGTAGAAGACACTCGTATTTCACAAACGAAACGATATCACCAAGTTAGGAGTGGCATCCATACCTTGGTGATTAGTTTCACTCCTCTATATGTTATTTATCTTAGGAATATATCTTTGAGATAGGAGTGACATCCACACCTCAAAGAGTATTTCCTTCAAAAAGAAACTTAACCACTAAGCTGGGAGTGATATCCTTAACTTAGTAATTGGTTTCATTCCACAATAGTTTTCAATTTTGAAATACATCTTTGAGTTAGCAGTGAAATCCACATCTCAAGGATCTATTTTTGCATCTCGTTTTTAATCTCGCTAAAGTTTTGGAATTCACTAGTGATGGGGCACATGCAATCTGGAAGGGTGAGCGCCTGTATCCTGAGTTTTCTGTCTAGGCCTGGTATTTCGTATAAATCCCAATCAGACGAGGGACCCGTATACCTACCTGGGAACTCTTGGGACGAGCATTCACTTATAGGCTAAAGTACGCCCCCACATGTCACTGGGAAATTTCAAATACTTGAGTTGGTCAAAGTTTTCTATAGAAACAATTCCAATGTTTTATATCATTGATATTTATGTTTGTTTATCATTTGAAGATTCCATTTAATCACTTGATGTTTCATATGCCATTATTCATTGATCATTCGCTTTTGAATCCCTTATCATCATTACTAAAACTTTTGTTCGATATATTATCACATTAAAGCTTACACTATTTCACTTATGCTCATGATTTTTACACTATAAGGTATTACTCGTTTTGCGTTAAAACATTTTTACCCACGACTTAAGTTTTAAACTATGTGTTTAACTTTGATCACATCCTGATTTTAGGAATGGTGCGTCATCATACAGTTAAAAATGAACATGGTTTTTCCAAACTTATTATTTCAACCTGTTTTATACCTTCATGTTTACAAACTTACTTGATCGAAGTCAAAGTATATCCTCATATATCTAATACTAATATTTCTGCACCCAGTCTCCTAAGCCATAGCCAACTACCATTAGTTAGAACTTCTTAGTCAGACTAAACTCATACATAAATGCCTACCTACACGATACGCACTAGTACACTACTCTCTAAAACGATTAATTTGCCAACTTATTCTATAAGTCTTTTCACAAAGCCTATTCGCCAAATTAGAACACACTTTTCATACACCTTGTGCCTTGAAACAAATAGCCCGCTATGAGCCCAAAGAGATGCCTTAACGATCCTGCAAATAAATGATCTTTCAATGTATAAATTTCGTAAAAGTTTGAAAATTTAAAAGGTTTCAAGTTTACCCAGTCTTAACGGGTAACACTTCGATTTTCTCAACATTTCATAACAATTAAAAATTTCTGACTTTTCAACCCACAAGTTAAAGAAATGTTTAAATATAGAAAATTTTATTTACCAAAATTCGTCAAGGCATCTGGGATCATTCACAACCTTCACATCATTTTAAATCTTGGTCTTTCGAAACACATTAGATTTACACACACTTCATGAAATGGTTTCATCTTGCATTTTATAAACTTGCATTGCATATTTTACAAATCAAATGTAAATCTGCATGTTTTCATATAACGTATCCAATATATGTTTTCGGGAGGAATTTGCAACTAATAATATACCTTATAACACTTTTCAAACTCGACTTCTCGTAAACACATGAAAATGTGTACCTACGAAATCTTTTCAAGTGAACCTGTTTTGAACTTAAAACATTCTTCGGTTTCCAAAAGGTTATCCTCATACCAGTAGACTATACGTCTGTTCTGCGCACTTTCATATACAGTAAATTTCATTATTTTTTTACACCATTCTATTTATAGTTACGTTCGTACATTATCTTATTATTTTTGTATTATTCTTTTGTTGGTAGTTATTTTCACGCGTTATTCGCAACTATTCTCGCACTAGTTATTAGTAGTTATTCTTACAACACTAGTTTTGAGCATTAATTTAACTCGTTTACTTTCATTTTTTGTGCAAATTGTGCGATTTACTCGATTTATGTTATGCTATTCTTTCAATCGAAATTTTATGCTATACTTATATACTTACATGAATGCATATTTGGTATGCATATTTTTTTTTGTTGTGAGCAAAACTCTGTTATACTTTACATTATTTTGTTCATCATCATGACCAACGAACATACTAATTGATAGCTCGTATGAGATCTAAGCCAGTTCCCATGTACAACTCGGTTCAGAGTATTCCTCTAACCCAAGGGGAACGGTGTAATCCTCAGAGTTTATCAATATGGTTGTTTAGAGCCAAATGATGTGAACAAAAAATTTACCGGTTAAGGGTGAACCCGAAAGGTGAATAACCCCTAATCATGTCTTATACTTACACATTAATCTCATTACGGTTAAAAGGTGAACCTGAAAGGGGAAGAACATCTAACCGCATCTTATACTTGAGCAGTATCTACTACTTAACACATTTTGGTTGCACGCATTGTTTCTTGTATTACTTATGTTAGTGTTATGGAAAAGCATAGCACCCTAATGTAAGGTAAATCGATGATTACGGTCTGGAACGCAATCATGGATTTACAGGTACATGGGGGTGGTGTGTGATTCTACTTAGGCTATTGGTAGACAATCAGTACGAGTCCAAAGTATCAGTAGTGTGGAGGATTAGCTGTGGTACACCCTATATATAAGCACGAGCGATACTGCGGGAGCGGACTAGGAGTCTGACCAAGAACCTACCCATTACTATCTCTTTATTAGATCGTTGATTAATAGCTTGCATTTTCGATAAGAATGTTCTTACACGAGCTTCAATTCGACTTCCTAGAGTCTTTCTCTGGACCATCCACACAGAAAACACAAACTTTGTATACTTTTACACTCTCGGTTAGTCGAAATCCTGTTGCATGTCCTTAATAAAGTTCGGTCAGAAACTTCTTTAAAGTAAGGGAAGCTACTATAACACTGCCCTGCCCTAAACAGTTACATACTTTTCCCAAACCTTGCTCATTATAAACTCTTAATTCTCTAACCTTGGGTTAAACTTTAAGGATTTTCAAACTCTTATTTTAGGTATTAAACAACTACTTCAAACTTTGTCAAATCATGGCTGATGCATTTCTTAAAATCTACTTGCCTTTTTACAAATGTCTTTTGTTTTATGGAAACCTTCACTTGAAAGTAATTTCGGGACGAAATTCTCTAAAGTAGGGAAGACTGTGACAACCTGCACCCTTCACTTTTCATAAATGTGCATAATTGGTTCCTCAACTATTTCAAAATTTTCATTTTTAACCCTCGTATTTTAATAGGACCAAAATTCACAATTTAATAAAACTTATAATTTTTATAAGTAAAAGTATGCACGTTTTATACTCACACCTACACCCGAGCACGTATGTTTCAGACCTTGATACCCAAAGCCCTTAATTTTCGGTCCTAAAAAAACTTTGAAATCGAAGGAAACAAGTCCAGAATTTAAAATTGATTAAATTAGAAAAAAATGATTTTTTTAGCTTTCGCGGTTCGCTGCGACAGTTAAACAGTCAAAGTCTCAGTCAAAGTCCTAGTCAAAGTCTTAGTCAAACAGTCAAAGTCCTAGTCAAATAGTCAATTCATCATAACACCTTACTTTATGGTGTTGACCAATTTTAATGGCTAATTGAATTCAGAACTAGTATAAAAACCCACCTATGATCCATTACACTTTGCACCTCTAAATCGATTGTTTCAATTCGATTAAACTCTCCCTCATACCTTTCTTCTAGAGTATATTACTTCTACATTTGAAGCTATGATTATAAGCTCTTGTAATTGGCGAATTGGAAGCTTGATATTTTTTCCTATTCGGTTTCTTTTCTTCTAAATTGGACTAGTTTCGTTGTTGAATCTTTGGATTGCTCGCATTTTCACGCTCGCTTAGTCAGCTAGTCATTTGGCAAAAGTGAGTATTTCCTATCCCCTTTTTTTTGCTTTTATTCATTTTTGGGGTGTTACATGTACACTTATACAAATTACAAATACAAGTTCACATTTTTACAATACAATTCTAGTACTATGTGCATTTGCTTACAAACGTGCTTTATGCTTAGACATTACATGTAGAATACATTTGTACTTAGTGAAATCATTAACATTGTACAAGCCAACCTTAACATTGGATAGCGCTATTGGATTGACAACCCGCCTAGGTTGATTCTCCCCCTTTTTCATCGGAGAATCCATGGTCATTGTTAAGTTATTATCCATTTATTGGATAAGTACACCGCCGTTCATTTTAGTACATTTATACAGTCACAGGATTGATTTCGCTCATTTGTATGATACATGGTTTACATAAATGCACTGTAGCTTTGCACTTGAATTGTATAACATTTTTCCAACTTACTATATGTATTAAAACTAGGAATGCTCACCTACATATCATATGTTGACAAAACTTATTTTGTACATGTTTCAGGTGCAGTTTGATCTTAGTTCCATAGCATTGGATTTTAGTGCATGCTTTTAATAATTTATTTCAAATTTCATGTTTTGTTCAAAGTTATGCATTTTTCCCATTTCATCCATGTAAGACAATTTAAATTATTCAATAATATATTTACATTTTAGTACCATGTGCTTTTGAACAATCGTCACTACGTGACACCTCGATGATTCCGCCATCGGTTGGGGTGTTACAGATTGGTATCAGAGCCATGGTTATAGGGAATTAGGTTATTAGAATGCCTTTTAGCCTAGTCTATAACTAAGCTTACATTAACGAGTCATCTCGTGTATATTTCTCTTTATTCTTATATTTTCCGTCAAGATATTTTCGCTATGGTTCTTTCACGTTATTCTTTCGATATTTTGCTTGGAGTAGAAGACACTCGTATTTCACAAACGAAACGATATCACCAAGTTAGGAGTGGCATCCATACCTTGGTGATTAGTTTCACTCCTCTATATGTTATTTATCTTAGGAATATATCTTTGAGATAGGAGTGACATCCACACCTCAAAGAGTATTTCCTTCAAAAAGAAACTTAACCACTAAGCTGGGAGTGATATCCTTAACTTAGTAATTGGTTTCATTCCACAATAGTTTTCAATTTTGAAATACATCTTTGAGTTAGCAGTGAAATCCACATCTCAAGGATCTATTTTTGCATCTCGTTTTTAATCTCGCTAAAGTTTTGGAATTCACTAGTGATGGGGCACATGCAATCTGGAAGGGTGAGCGCCTGTATCCTGAGTTTTCTGTCTAGGCCTGGTATTTCGTATAAATCCCAATCAGACGAGGGACCCGTATACCTACCTGGGAACTCTTGGGACGAGCATTCACTTATAGGCTAAAGTACGCCCCCACATGTCACTGGGAAATTTCAAATACTTGAGTTGGTCAAAGTTTTCTATAGAAACAATTCCAATGTTTTATATCATTGATATTTATGTTTGTTTATCATTTGAAGATTCCATTTAATCACTTGATGTTTCATATGCCATTATTCATTGATCATTCGCTTTTGAATCCCTTATCATCATTACTAAAACTTTTGTTCGATATATTATCACATTAAAGCTTACACTATTTCACTTATGCTCATGATTTTTACACTATAAGGTATTACTCGTTTTGCGTTAAAACATTTTTACCCACGACTTAAGTTTTAAACTATGTGTTTAACTTTGATCACATCCTGATTTTAGGAATGGTGCGTCATCATACAGTTAAAAATGAACATGGTTTTTCCAAACTTATTATTTCAACCTGTTTTATACCTTCATGTTTACAAACTTACTTGATCGAAGTCAAAGTATATCCTCATATATCTAATACTAATATTTCTGCACCCAGTCTCCTAAGCCATAGCCAACTACCATTAGTTAGAACTTCTTAGTCAGACTAAACTCATACATAAATGCCTACCTACACGATACGCACTAGTACACTACTCTCTAAAACGATTAATTTGCCAACTTATTCTATAAGTCTTTTCACAAAGCCTATTCGCCAAATTAGAACACACTTTTCATACACCTTGTGCCTTGAAACAAATAGCCCGCTATGAGCCCAAAGAGATGCCTTAACGATCCTGCAAATAAATGATCTTTCAATGTATAAATTTCGTAAAAGTTTGAAAATTTAAAAGGTTTCAAGTTTACCCAGTCTTAACGGGTAACACTTCGATTTTCTCAACATTTCATAACAATTAAAAATTTCTGACTTTTCAACCCACAAGTTAAAGAAATGTTTAAATATAGAAAATTTTATTTACCAAAATTCGTCAAGGCATCTGGGATCATTCACAACCTTCACATCATTTTAAATCTTGGTCTTTCGAAACACATTAGATTTACACACACTTCATGAAATGGTTTCATCTTGCATTTTATAAACTTGCATTGCATATTTTACAAATCAAATGTAAATCTGCATGTTTTCATATAACGTATCCAATATATGTTTTCGGGAGGAATTTGCAACTAATAATATACCTTATAACACTTTTCAAACTCGACTTCTCGTAAACACATGAAAATGTGTACCTACGAAATCTTTTCAAGTGAACCTGTTTTGAACTTAAAACATTCTTCGGTTTCCAAAAGGTTATCCTCATACCAGTAGACTATACGTCTGTTCTGCGCACTTTCATATACAGTAAATTTCATTATTTTTTTACACCATTCTATTTATAGTTACGTTCGTACATTATCTTATTATTTTTGTATTATTCTTTTGTTGGTAGTTATTTTCACGCGTTATTCGCAACTATTCTCGCACTAGTTATTAGTAGTTATTCTTACAACACTAGTTTTGAGCATTAATTTAACTCGTTTACTTTCATTTTTTGTGCAAATTGTGCGATTTACTCGATTTATGTTATGCTATTCTTTCAATCGAAATTTTATGCTATACTTATATACTTACATGAATGCATATTTGGTATGCATATTTTTTTTTGTTGTGAGCAAAACTCTGTTATACTTTACATTATTTTGTTCATCATCATGACCAACGAACATACTAATTGATAGCTCGTATGAGATCTAAGCCAGTTCCCATGTACAACTCGGTTCAGAGTATTCCTCTAACCCAAGGGGAACGGTGTAATCCTCAGAGTTTATCAATATGGTTGTTTAGAGCCAAATGATGTGAACAAAAAATTTACCGGTTAAGGGTGAACCCGAAAGGTGAATAACCCCTAATCATGTCTTATACTTACACATTAATCTCATTACGGTTAAAAGGTGAACCTGAAAGGGGAAGAACATCTAACCGCATCTTATACTTGAGCAGTATCTACTACTTAACACATTTTGGTTGCACGCATTGTTTCTTGTATTACTTATGTTAGTGTTATGGAAAAGCATAGCACCCTAATGTAAGGTAAATCGATGATTACGGTCTGGAACGCAATCATGGATTTACAGGTACATGGGGGTGGTGTGTGATTCTACTTAGGCTATTGGTAGACAATCAGTACGAGTCCAAAGTATCAGTAGTGTGGAGGATTAGCTGTGGTACACCCTATATATAAGCACGAGCGATACTGCGGGAGCGGACTAGGAGTCTGACCAAGAACCTACCCATTACTATCTCTTTATTAGATCGTTGATTAATAGCTTGCATTTTCGATAAGAATGTTCTTACACGAGCTTCAATTCGACTTCCTAGAGTCTTTCTCTGGACCATCCACACAGAAAACACAAACTTTGTATACTTTTACACTCTCGGTTAGTCGAAATCCTGTTGCATGTCCTTAATAAAGTTCGGTCAGAAACTTCTTTAAAGTAAGGGAAGCTACTATAACACTGCCCTGCCCTAAACAGTTACATACTTTTCCCAAACCTTGCTCATTATAAACTCTTAATTCTCTAACCTTGGGTTAAACTTTAAGGATTTTCAAACTCTTATTTTAGGTATTAAACAACTACTTCAAACTTTGTCAAATCATGGCTGATGCATTTCTTAAAATCTACTTGCCTTTTTACAAATGTCTTTTGTTTTATGGAAACCTTCACTTGAAAGTAATTTCGGGACGAAATTCTCTAAAGTAGGGAAGACTGTGACAACCTGCACCCTTCACTTTTCATAAATGTGCATAATTGGTTCCTCAACTATTTCAAAATTTTCATTTTTAACCCTCGTATTTTAATAGGACCAAAATTCACAATTTAATAAAACTTATAATTTTTATAAGTAAAAGTATGCACGTTTTATACTCACACCTACACCCGAGCACGTATGTTTCAGACCTTGATACCCAAAGCCCTTAATTTTCGGTCCTAAAAAAACTTTGAAATCGAAGGAAACAAGTCCAGAATTTAAAATTGATTAAATTAGAAAAAAATGATTTTTTTAGCTTTCGCGGTTCGCTGCGACAGTTAAACAGTCAAAGTCTCAGTCAAAGTCCTAGTCAAAGTCTTAGTCAAACAGTCAAAGTCCTAGTCAAATAGTCAATTCATCATAACACCTTACTTTATGGTGTTGACCAATTTTAATGGCTAATTGAATTCAGAACTAGTATAAAAACCCACCTATGATCCATTACACTTTGCACCTCTAAATCGATTGTTTCAATTCGATTAAACTCTCCCTCATACCTTTCTTCTAGAGTATATTACTTCTACATTTGAAGCTATGATTATAAGCTCTTGTAATTGGCGAATTGGAAGCTTGATATTTTTTTCCTATTCGGTTTCTTTTCTTCTAAATTGGACTAGTTTCGTTGTTGAATCTTTGGATTGCTCGCATTTTCACGCTCGCTTAGTCAGCTAGTCATTTGGCAAAAGTGAGTATTTCCTATCCCCTTTTTTTTGCTTTTATTCATTTTTGGGGTGTTACATGTACACTTATACAAATTACAAATACAAGTTCACATTTTTACAATACAATTCTAGTACTATGTGCATTTGCTTACAAACGTGCTTTATGCTTAGACATTACATGTAGAATACATTTGTACTTAGTGAAATCATTAACATTGTACAAGCCAACCTTAACATTGGATAGCGCTATTGGATTGACAACCCGCCTAGGTTGATTCTCCCCCTTTTTCATCGGAGAATCCATGGTCATTGTTAAGTTATTATCCATTTATTGGATAAGTACACCGCCGTTCATTTTAGTACATTTATACAGTCACAAGATTGATTTCGCTCATTTGTATGATACATGGTTTACATAAATGCACTGTAGCTTTGCACTTGAATTGTATAACATTTTTCCAACTTACTATATGTATTAAAACTAGGAATGCTCACCAACATATCATATGTTGACAAAACTTATTTTGTACATGTTTCAGGTGCAGTTTGATCTTAGTTCCATAGCATTGGATTTTAGTGCATGCTTTTAATAATTTATTTCAAATTTCATGTTTTGTTCAAAGTTATGCATTTTTCCCATTTCATCCATGTAAGACAATTTAAATTATTCAATAATATATTTACATTTTAGTACCATGTGCTTTTGAACAATCGCCACTACGTGACACCTCGATGATTCCGTCATCGGTTGGGGTGTTACAGATCTGCTGTTGTTTTGTATAAATAAGTTTTCTGATCCTTCACTGTGTAGGTTTATTAGGCTTAATTTGTCTATGTCTGAAGTTTTTTTAGAGTCGTCGTATTTATGAGTTCCTTACATTTTGTGCTCGCTTATTGCGCGACTACATTTTCTGGCATCTTTTCACCCTTGTTGTCTATGTCAGTATGTTCCTTTACATGTAACTAACATACCGCCTGATTTTATACCTCGCGTTTCATAGGTCCTAGGTAAATAAATGTGTTGTATGTTGTTTTTTTCGCCTCACAAGCAACAACCTTTGCGTCACTTTTGATGGTTAGTAGCTCTATACTTTCACCCCCTTGATTTCAACAACTAGATGCAAAGCTAATATAGTAGTTTCAGCAAAGTTAGTGTAGTCTGAGTAGTTTAGTAAAAACATGCAGCTGCACTCTAAAGCTTTCATAGTGCCGACTTTTTTGGTCATATGTATAACCGGCCCTTTATATGTGATGTCAGCTTTTTAACTTTCTATGAACGCCTTTTGTCAACGCCTGTTGAAAACCCCATCGCCAGCGCGCAACGCGCGCTACTAAATACTACTAGTAATAACTTAATATCTGAATATAGCAATCTGGCAGTTATAAGCATTTGAATAGAGTTTGTGCAACCTTTTTAAGTTTAGACCTGTTTCCTATTTAACATTTTTACCAATTAGACTAGTTGGAGATAAAATATAAATTAAACTTCACTCATTTTAGATAAATTGTTCAAAATTGTTGCCTTGAGGTTTGAACTGACATGTATATTCTAGTCAATTTTTATGCTTTTTAATGTGTTCTTGAATTAGGTTGAAGTGAAGAGAACAGTTCCCAGAGAGAATACACAAGGCAGTAGAGGTGTGTCTAGAACAAAGAAAATCTTTGTTGGTGGTACACCATTGACTTTAACAGGAGGTAGGATGCCATATCTTTGTTGGTGGTATACCATTGAAACGGAAGGTGGAAGCATAAGATGCCATATAATTGGCCGGTCTCGATTAATGTATTAATTATTGTTGTCTCAGGTTGGGGGAGGAGCAGATCATTACGGGGATGAAAACATGGATGTCGTTCGCGAAGAATGGTCAGGCTACGCCGCAACATTTATTTTCAAATGATCCAAACTTGTTTGTTCGAAGGCAATGTAATGTCGATACAATATTTTTGTAAACGTTAAACGTCTCGGATTAGTTTGTAATTTGGTAAATATGGCCGGATTATATAATGAAATGATGTTTTTGTTATTAGTTTGCTAATTATTTTGCATATAATAAAATACCTATAAATCCAGGGGATAAATATGTAATACAGGATTTTTTTTTAGATTAATAAATTTATGACACGCAAAAGAACGTCATAAAATTCTGTCATAATAAGTGTCAAAAAATGTGAATAAAAACTGTCATAAAAATGTGTCATTAAAAAGTGTCATAACGTATGTCAATAAATGTTGTCATAAATGTGTGTCATAAACAGATGACACGCGAAAATATGTCATCTTAAATTTATGAAACCGCCATCCTTAACGTTTTTTTTCTTGTCATCGGACCCCTTTCTTGACACGCAATGCGTGTCAAGAAAGGCCTTTTTTCTAGTAGTGACATCAGTTATTTATTGATTATTGATGCGCGTATAAGTTTCTTTGTCGGATAACATGCTCGATTGATTAATTGCATCGTATTACACCAACTTTGTGATTACAGATCTTTGTTTTACGTGATTGTAGGAGTACTAGAGTTGATACATATGTGTATTTCGTTGATTAGATCACTGTGATTTATTCTCTGGCCTGAACTTAGGGTTTAACACAATACACCTCTTTAAATTTCATATTTCTACTATATTTGTTATTGAAATACATACTGATCTGATTTTCTTTGCTTTGCTTTGCTTTTTAGAGGCGAAATTTTAGATGAATATTGCGTGTTTTTGTGAGCATAATTATCGATTTGATTACTACTTGACAGTTAGATATAGGAACCATTTGTGTATTTATTTATGACCAGTTTATTGTTTGAACTCTATAAACGTTTAGGATACCTCATAATTGGAACTAGAAATTTGCGGCAGGACATAGGACATATTACAATTATAATGTTAATTAAATGGGCCTCTTATTGTATAATGGGAAAATAATAGCTCATTCTTTCATGTCCATATATGTACTATTTACTCTCGATTTAGTGATGGTTCATAATTTTACAGTTAGTTATTCATTTATGATATCAAAAGAAATTACTTTGCACACAAGGAGTTGCTAAAATGACATACAAAAGTAATTTTTTTTAAGAAATGGTTTCTAAATTATGCATGCACCATAAGATGTGTGATCTTAAGGTATATGTTTCATGAAGTCAGATAAATACGTCCACTAATTTTAGGTAGTTAGAGGATGTCTCCATGTGCTAATTGAAAAGTGCCATGATTGCACAAAATGAGTCATGGGTTTAAGCAACACAACGTTTTCATGCAGTTTTATCTTAGGAGTATTGGAGTAGCATAAAGTGAACATGATGGAGACATTTTTAGATATTAACTTGAATTTAAGTTTGAAATACTTGATGTTCTTAAGTATATATAACTTTTGAAATGGAAAGTAGGTGAATATATGTCAGTTTATATGATTTATCTTCCAGCATGTTTTTTATGATACAACAACTAGAGTTTTTAGGAATACTTTTTGAAATTGATATGAGATTTGTACACACATGTTTACTGTTAGAATCTTCTGTTGGTTACAGCTATTGGGTCGTCATTCTATTTTACTTTTAAATAATGATGTTATGTTCTTGATACTTTGTGGAAGTAATATATATCGCGCACAGGTACTGCGTTAAAGCAACAATGACAGATAAATTTGAGGACGCAAACATGCGAAGAAATGGTCACAACAAATGGGTACAATGCTCCACTTACGATGCCAGAAAAATATGCGCACCGTCCTTGATGACCCAAAGCTCATGACATCATTAGACCTGGTCACATAGTTGCAGTTAACGGCATTTCAGAGCCGCAAACACTGGCACTACTTTCTACCACATCAGAAACGGCTCATGTATCACCACCAGTTAGACCAATCAAACGACCTACACCACTAGAAGGGGTAAGACAACAAATCAAACATAAAATCAAAACAACCAACAACTAATAACCATACTGACAATGCAGGAAAGGAAGCATATGCACAATCTCCGGGCAACAAGGTCAAGACACATGGACCTCCTATTTTGTAACTAACACTCCTTGGTGAAACACAAAAAAAGATAGGCATCGCCAAAGAGCAAGTAAAGACAACAACTTTTGGTATGCGATGCTTTTTTTAACAAGTGCATTTTGTAAATTATACAACAAAGACAGAACCTTAGGTAGTCATATTTAAATATCATGTTGTCCTTGCAAAAAACTCAACGCTCCGCCGCATAGCGCGGGGCAATTAACTAGTTATATATAAACACTAGATTGACTGTCAAGAGTATATTTAATTAATTGATTTCCCCCTAAAGGGCACGGGTGTTAATTGTGGATGAGAGGATCAAGGAAGCTGGATATTTTTTACCGAAGATTTAGATCTCCCACCATGTGGACATGGTAATCCTCTTCTACATGTTATTCTTGCCAGAAGCAACAATGATTCATTCTTCTCCAGGCTATATGGACCCTTATATAAACATTTAGAATAAGTTAACCAGAAAAGGAGAGCCATACGTCAACTTAACTTTGATAACTGGTACCAGACTTTCACCTTAAACTGGACATCATAGCAGGCATTTTAAATGCAAAATTTCTTTATCTTTTTGTAAGTTAGAATCTTCAATTATAGTGTAGTAAATATATAGCTGCTCAAACAAAAATTTAACTATAACACAAACTTCTCATCTAAGTCATCAAATAAGATAAACGTTGTCGACACTGATTCGCACATTGAGCTCAAAATCAGCAGGGAAAGCTGCAATCAAATAAGATGAAAGTTGTCGACACTGATTCGATGTTTCTATTTGAGGATGCCTTTGATTATTTTAATGTGTTATTTTTATTTTTTCTCAGGTTGGGGAAGACAAAGACGAATACTCGGGGTAATGCGCAAAAGATGGTCGAGTTTCGGGCAAACTTTATTTATAGGTTATATTTTGTAGCGACACAATATTTTTTGTTAATTTTAAAATTTTGTTGGTATATTTGACTTATGATTATGAAATAGATTGTTTTGGTGTGTGTGTGTATATATATGAATCCAGGTTGAATCATTAATTTATAGATTTTTTTTTTATTTTTTTTTGTCAAAAAAGATGACACGCATAGCGTGTCGTAAACGTGTGTCATTAAGGCGTGTCGTAAACGCGTGTCATGAAAGAGTGTCATTAATGCGTGTAATAAAAGGATGACACGCAAAAGCGTGTCATATTAATTTTATGACCATGCCTATAACGACTTTCTTTTGCGTGTCATAAACCCCCATTTATGACGCGCAATGCGTGTCAAGAAAGGTGTTTTTTCTGGTAGTGACATAGAAAAGATAGATAACAATCGTTGGTTTGGTTTGGTTTGGTTTTGAGTCTAGAAACTTGAGTGTGGCTTCGAAATATTTAGATATGTATTCCATGTACGTGTTATCTACTTATCTTAATGCTCTCTGTATCGTTCCGATAAAAATCTTGCAAATCTTCTCAGGAGTATTAATTGTTCCATTATTTATATGGGTTAGGTTCACGTACAAATAGCTTTTTTGTACGAACTGTATGAATCAAAGGAAAAAACACGCGGGGTCGTGTATAACTAGAGTAATTATATAATTACTCTAGTTATATACGCCCGCGTGTTTTTCCGTGTTTTTCCTTTGATTCGTACAGTTCGTACGAAAAAATTGTTTGTATTTGATCTTTTGTCTTATTTATATAATCTCCCCAGAGGGACATATATTAATATCATGTAACACTATATGTAATTATCAGGTCGAAGTTTTATCTAAATGATTTAATTAATGATAAGAAGCAATTATATTAATCTGACCAATTAAGAAATTAATAGGATGGACAAGTACGTATCTGCAAGAAACATCATGTGCAATTAAGGATCTTTTGAGCATGTGATGGATCCAATAGTAGATGGGAGAAAAGGTTGTTTATCTTTTCGATCAGCACAATCTAAAAGATCTGATTTTGAAGTTGTACTAGATTTTGCTTAGGTAGATTGATATCCACCAATCATCATGCATGTGAGTACGTACGTACGTACAATACTTACTTCGAATATATAAAAACTACTTAGTTGATTACTCGGGAAGATCCCGGAGTTAAAAAATCTAATTTTACGTGATAACCTATTGCAAATGGCTCAATTTAACTAACCACAAAATCTCTTAATCATTGCATGTTCATAGTATTCTAATCAGTAATAACTCATATTCCCCACAAAATATAATTTTACGTGATAACATGAACACTTTGTGTATTTTTTTTCTTGTATGAACGAAACCCCACAAAAAAATAGTCGATTTTTTCTCTGTTTTTTATATAGCACTATGGTACTCGTTGGAAAGATAATGAAACACTCGTTAATTTGGTGTAATTTTTTTTTCTTTAAAAATTCCCGTATATAAAAGATATAAACGTTTAAAAATTATGGGAGGAAATATAAGAGAGAAAATTTTAAATTTATTTTTAAATTCTTTTTTCCTAAAATAACTCAATTTAATTAAAAAAAGAAACAATTCAAAAACATCAAAAACTCTCCATTATGATGCCACGTGGCACTCTTAAGGAAAGGTTGAGGCCTCCATTGCACGCCACGTCATCATATACATTTTCTTTTATATATATAGATATTAATTGTTTGTATCTCAAAATTAATTATGTCTTGAACAATTACGTACTAACGGCCGCCAGTTGTCAAGTGTATGAGATTATATTCCAAATCTGAAATATAACTTTTTATGTTCTTGTTTAACCATATACGTGGTATATATGTAGCTAATTAAGATATAAACGTAATAAATAAGCGACTATCTATTGTTGTGACATGTTAGAGGGAGTGAAGTGGTAATCCTAAAGGTACAGCTAGCACAGCAAGTCTGATGTAGACCACATGGATGTGGGGGTGGGGCAGATAAGGAATGGAAGGCATTAACAAATGTGTGTGTGTGTGTGTGTGATGGGAGAACACATAATGTTACAACAAACGGGAACAAGTGGTAGCGGTGACAAGGTACTAGTTTTAATGAATTGTCACAGCCAATGTTTATGTTTTTGGATGGTAAGACAACAATGTTTTTCCCCATACCCGTACCCTCTCCTTTTATCACTTCAATTCGTGTGCAATGTATAGCTAGATGTGTAAGAAAATAATAATAATAATAATAATAATAATAATAATAATAATAATAATAATAATAATAATAATAATAATAATAATAATAATAATAATAATAATAATAATAAAGAAATGAATGGGTTTTGAAATAATAATATAATAATAATAAGGAAAGGTTGTTTAGGTGGGAGATATATAGTTCCAAAATGATGAGCATGTTCCGTTGGATCAAGCAGGATCTCAGGTCTTTATCAAGATGATGTGTTTTTCAAGGTACACAGCTGTAATTGCATAATAATAAGCTCCAAATTATCCTACCACTTTGACTTTTCCTAATATAAAATTAAAATATCATCATCATCATCATCTTTCACCCTTTCTCGTGACACTATTCCTGTCTTATCTAACTGCCGATATCATCTCAAACCTTATCTACCTCAACTTTTATTCCCTAATAACATTTTTTAACCTAATAACATTTTTTAACCTGCATTAACAGTGGGATATCATCTCAAACCTTATCTACCTCAACTTTTATTCCCTAATAAAAAGTGGGCTATCCTGCATTAACAGTTGAAGGGTTAAATAGGTTTTGGATTAGTAGGTTGATAGGGGTTAAATTAGGTGAGTTTAAACATGACCCATACTTAAATAGGGTTGATGTCAACCCAAAACTTATGATAACATAGTTAAACTCGTATAATAGCATCGTCATATTAAGATTAAAGGCTAGTTTTTACTATATATACATATAAAACATACGATAAGAAAATAATTTTTAATTTTGGTTATTTTACATTTTATGAGATGTTTGAAATTAAAATTGCTTATTATTACAAACCTTTATATATCCAGAGTAAAGATCAAATACAAACTGTTTTTCGGTAAGAACTGTGAGAATCAAAGGGGGTAAAAATAATTTATTTTTTTTTTAGAATTTTTTCCCATATGCTTAAACATACTTTCTAGATGAATAATACAAAAAAAATAAAAAAAACTTTTTTTTAGTGTAATTACGTCATTAAAGTAAATACACTAGTTTACACTAGAGTAATTATGTAATTACTCTACACCAATTTTTTGTTTTTAGTTTTCAATACTATAATACATGTTTAACAATATGGGAAAAAAATTTCGAAAAAAAAACACCCTCCTTTGATTCTCACAATTCTTACCGAAAAAACATTTTGTACCAGATCTTTCCCCTATATATCCATTTAGTGATTGTTTAAATAAGTTTATAACAATAGAGAGAAGCTAACGTACAAAGCGTTCTTAAAATACAAAGTGTAAGAAATAATTACAGTCATTGATTAGGTTTAGAAACAAGATAGCACGATCGTAATTATCCAACTTGTTTTAAGAAGGCGGTTAACGATTAAAGGACAATTCTGACAAATTACACATAAACGAATTTGAATTTTTTATAATTAAACCACCCAAATTATGTCATTAATTGACAGTTTTAATGATTTGCTTAACCATGGAAAATCATAAACCTCTTCTCCATAAAGAAGATACTCTGTAAAAAAACGACAGAGCATCTATTCAACGAAATCAGTGAATTGAACGACGATCAAGCAATAAACAATCGATTATGGCTCCAATACGCAAAACAAGTAAGCAGATCTTCATATCCATACTTTAATTTTGATCGGTCATTCAAAACACGATACTCTGTACAACAAAAAAAAAACAGAGCAACCATTAAAACGAATTCACTTGGTTTTCTTTTTTTAAAATGCACCTGGTTTTTAAAAAATGCACTTGGTTTTTTTTTTAAATGCACTTAGTTTTTTTTTAATAAAACGCACTTGGGTTTTTTAAACACCATTTAAACTGGTTTTTATAAAACACATTTCGTTTTTTTATAAAACACACTTGAGTTTTATAAAATGCACTTGGTTATTCAAATCACAAAATATGATATAAAACGCATTCACTTGGTTTTCTTTTATTAAAACGCACTTGGTTTTTTAAACACCATTTAAATTGGCTTTTATAAAACGCATTTCGTTTTATATAAAACGCACTTGGTTTTTTATAAAACGCACTTGGTTTTTTTATAAAACGCACTTGGTTTTTGTACAACGCATTTAGTATAAATAAAACTTATTCAGATATTTATAACAGGCAATTTGTAATGTCAACTGCATCATATTCGTTTCAATTGATAAAACACGAACATATACCTTGAAAAACGATATTATCAATTTGTAATGTAAACTGTATCATCTTCGACCATAGGATCTTCTTCTCTGCTTATGGTTTTCGGTTCGTTGTTTAAGTCTGATACACAATTAAACATCATAATAAGATTATGATTAGATGAAATAAAAAAACAGGGCAACCTACCGAACATGATGATTAACTCTTCAATTGAATATTAATTTCGAAAAATTTTTGATCGAAATAGTGCACTGTGCTTAGAGTTTGAATTAGGTAGAAAATAATGAAGGAAGATTGTGTAATCAGTTACGAAATTTGAATTCTGTATCACGAAAAAACAGGGATTGATATTTTTCTCAAAATTAGAACATGATTAATGGACGTAGTAAAAGTCTATAATACCCTCCTAATGATTAACAACGAACTCTGAGGTTTTAACTGCCATTTTCCACGTGTCAAGCTGTAGTGACTTCTTACACTTCGTAGGATAAGGTACTTTGTACCAAATACTTTCTCTATAACAATAAACACAAATTACTAATTCAAATCAAATTGATTTATGCCTTTGTATACAGATCTTTCACCTCTTTAAGTGTAAAATACAAATTTGCTAAATTGTCCTTGTAAGTCTCTAATCCGATGAACCATATAAAGGGACCAAATCTTGTGAACGGTTTGAGGGTTACCAAGTAATTAACAGTCATGGATGCTCTCGGACCATGTCCCTATTAACCAAGCCATGAGCACGTGCCATTTCAGCATGATGTGGTGACTCTAGTGGACCGAGGATATCGCATTTTCACCATCCTTTAGGATCATGTTATGCAACAAAATACACGCATAGACAACGTCCTAATCTTGCCTATAGTCATATCCTGCGTGAGTCACCTAGGTATAGCTTTTTTCCCTTTAGAACATTGAAAGATCAACCCACGTCTTTTCTTGCCGACTCTTGAATTTTATTTTATTTTTCTTTGGATTGGTCGGATATCTAAACGCTTTCACAAAGGTTGACCAAGCATGGTAAATCCCACCGGTAAGATAATATCCACATAAAAACGGACACTTAGGCGCGAAATATTGGAGATTGTTGGAGAACATTGATGTCGTTATTTAATCCAAGAGGATCACAAAACACATGCCAAAATCACAAATCTGGTGAGGCAACCACTTTAAGAATCACCATCAGGTATTGGTGATCACCTCTCATATAATTTCCTCATAACTAAGTAAAACACATTCTGCAAACAAAATGTGTACAATCAATGTTATTAACCATACCAAATAAGTGATATTTTTATTCGTGTGCTTGGTACCAACGTGAAATGACGTGGCTTGTCGACATACGATACTTTTCTCTAAATGTATCTTCACTACACTTGGTTGTCGAGAAATAAATTTTCATTAGAACTTGGTGACATTTTTCGCAATTACGAGGCACGTGTCCACTACTAGAAAATGAACCTTCAATGACATACATTTTATGACATACACTGATTTAATGACATAAAAAAGTGTATGTCATAAAAAAAGTGTCATATTTAATAAAAATTAATAAATTCTTGACATTTTTCTCTGCCTGTCAAGAATTTTCCGTCAAAATTTTAAAAACATGACAGGAAAGGAATATGTATGTCATAATTTTGTGTCACAAAAATCTCAAATACTTTCACGCGTCTTACAATAAAACCTCCCTCCCTCTCTCTCCTAAACAAAACATCGATTCCACATAAACCCATTCCACAATCAACTTTTCAGATTCCACAAACCCTAACATTTCAGTCGCTTACAAACATTTCAACATTGTGTTTCCAGACCTCCGATCTATTAATCTTCAATGCTCTATCAAATGGTTCGTCAATTCACGTTCTGAACACAGATGCGACGATTAGTGTAGATTAAAAGCTTCTTAGATTAAACCCTAACATTTCAGTCGCTTACCTTTCAAGGAGTTTTTTGTGAATCTTATTTCAAAAATTAAAAGCTTCTGTTGAAACCCCACGGAAGCATCGATTCCCAAACCCTAACACAGAAGCGACGATTAGTGTAGATTCCACAGAAGCATCGATTAGTGTCGGTAAATTTTTGTAGTCGGGCTGGATTTTTAAAGTTTATATGTTTTTTTCAAGGATGTTTACAATTTTATTGTATTCATCTACGTCACTTGTGTCAACACAGGTATCTGTCTTCATCTTCTACGATTTCATTATGTTTACTTAGTTTCATATTTTTTACTTTATGAAAACTGAATTTGAATTTAGCTACTTGATTAAATCACTTTATTTTATGCTTGATGAATACGCCTCATTGAGGTTTGTATCCGTATCAAATATTCATCTGTGTGTATTGATGGATCGTTCTGTACTTGTTGCGAGACGAATTATTATTATCATGTTAATTAATATTTGGAAATTGTCTTTTCCGGAAAGAAAACCCCCTAATTTCAATTTTAGAGAAAGGGGACGGTTAGTGTCTGGTTTGAAAGTGCTTAACTAATTATTATTATTTTTTGCACTTTGGGTGTTTGGTTGTGAGAATTAACTAATTATTATTAATTTTTAAAGTCGCTACAATCAGCTTTTGTTGTTTGGACTTCGGATGTACTGATATATTATTATTCTTTTTTAATTTTTCGTGATAATCTAAGGTTAAAATAATATTTCTGCTGATGTTTCATATGGACTAGTTGGGTTAAAAGTTTTAAATATCATTGTCTTAAAGAAAAGTAGTATGCTATGAAAATTGTTACCTTTTGTGTGTTGTTCCAACTATCAACGAGGGCACCATATAGGCTATATTTTGTTGTGAATTCTGATCATATGGTAGTTATTTAATGCATAGTTGTTAAAAAGTTGTTGTCTCTTGCGCCCAGGCCCATTTTTCAGGAGAGGCGAGGAAATTGCACTTTAAGTTAGGAAATTTCTTTTTACGCTTTTTTTAATCTCAGGCCCTCGCTTTTTTGCGCCTAGCGCCTTTGATAAATATGGTTTAATCTTTAATGTGAGATTATTAGCTACTGTTATATGTCTTTTTGTGTGATGCTTTTTATTATAGCAGCTAAACCATCTTGGCTATTTTCACATCTAACCATTAACAGTACATGTGAGATTGGTTTCCTTGTAGAAATATGGTCACTGCATCATTCACACAGAGGGTAAAAGGCATTAGGTTTGCTAATTGTTTTCACTTGAAAACTTCTCAAACAATTAAAATATTTCCTTTTTTTTTTATAAATTCCCTTTTGAAGGTGAATCATGAATGCACCTTTTCAATCTTTCATACATCATCCAATATTATGCTGTTGGGAATGCTGATACCCTGATTTTTGTTCATTTGGTGAGGCATTGTTTCCTGAGTGGATTAGAATTATATACTCTACATTATATTTAATGTATTGAGGTCTTTTACATGAACTTATAACATCTTTTTTCAATCTTGTCAATACACGCTTCTTGCCAAAGCAAGCGTCAGCATTGCCCATTTATTATGGTAAGTAAAACTATTTTTCCATTTCAGGAAAATCGAGTCCCCAAAACCACGACCAAGACAAAATGTTGATATAAAGGATGGCACTCCAAAGAAGCAAAAACAGTGCAACTGCAAGCATTCACGATGCTTGAAGTTGTAAGTACATCTTTTACTATAAACCTACCTAATGAGCCATAAATTGGTAGATGTTAACTGCGATGCCTGATGATATTTCTAATTTCTGATGATGTATATATATGTCATTTTGTGGTTAGATATTGTGAATGTTTTGCATCCTATATATACTGTGATGGTTGCAACTGTGTAAACTGTCATAACAATGTTGAAAATGATCCTGCCAGAAGAGAGGTTGTTGAAACTACTTTGGAACGTAATCCAAACGCATTCAGGCCTAAAATCGCTAGCAGTCCCCATGCAAATTGTGACAACAGGGTGAGTCTTCCACTTCCTCAATCTGCAAACCTACCCTTGAAAGCTCACAATTAGGCTATGCCATTATTATTTCCATGTCAATTTTGTTGCAAAGGCAATGCTTGATGATTGACAATTTAAAATGTTGTGTGTTAATGTGATTGCAGTTATTACATATACATAGGCTACTGTGAGTGTTTTCAATCAAACATTCTCGGCGGAAAAGGCCGGTGAAGTTGTTGTATTGGGAAAGCATAACAAAGGATCATTACGGGGATGAGGACATGGATGTCGTATGCGAAGAATGGTCAGGCAATGTAATGTCGATACAATATATTTTTGTAAACGTTAAACGTGTCTCGGATTAATTTGTAATTAGATAAATATGGATTATGTAACGAAATGATGTTTTTGTTATTAGTTTGCTATTTATTTTGCATATAATAAAATGACAATAAATCCAGTAGGGTAAATATGTAATTTTATAGGAATTTTTTTTAGATTAAAAAATTATGACACGCAAAGAACGTCATAAAATTCTGTCATAAAATGTGTCGCTAAAAACTGTCATAAAAATGTGTCATAAAAAAGTGTCATAACGCGTGTCAACAAATTCTGTCATAAATGTGTGTCATAAACAGATGACACGCGAAAATATGTCATGTTAAATTTATGACACCGCCATCCTTGACATTCTTTTCCCTGTCATCAGACCCCTTTCTTGACACGCAATGCATGTCAAGAAAGGGTTTTTTTCTAGTAGTGGTCTTTTTTAAGATGTTGGTGTGTCTTGATGTTTGGCTCGCTTGACGAGATCTGTGAAAAATTGTAAGCTACTATAACTTCAGTATATGTTTACTTAATCGAGCGGTGGACTGTATATTCCAAGATCATCATCCATCTTGGGGAGTAATAGAGGTAGAACTCATGTATAAAAATATGGTGTGTGTATATATACGGAGTTTTAATTTTGAAAAAAAAAATTACTTTTTCAAACATCCCAATAACTTTGGAGCCGTTCCCTAATGCTCACAAGCATCAATTGCTTTTGGTAGCTGTAGAGCTACCTGATTTCCATTATCCAAACCGTTAACAGCGGTGTTATCGACTACATAAGGGTACTTGATTGAGCTACTCAATGACACCCCTGCTCTCTTAGACCATTCATTGCGGGCCACGAGCCACTGACTTCACTCTCAAGTAACCCCATCCATTGACCCCATTGTGGCAAAGGGTGAGCACCAGCGCGATCTGTGCTCACTTTATCCCGTTAACGCACGCGAGCACCATCGCGTGTGCTCGCACCAAAGCTGTTGTGGCTGGAGGTGAGCAGTTGTGGCTGGAGGTGAGCACCAGAGTGAAACTCTGCTCGCGTCAGGGGTCGCTCGTGGCTCACAACGAACATTCTTAGTATGCAAAGTTTAAAAGGAGTGGATGAGAAAAATGAAGGAAAATTCCACAATGATTATTTTATAGCTATCATATATAAATATTGACTAAAATGCAGGCGATGTTCTTTAACTAACAAAATTACAATGGGTGTCTTTATGTTTTAGTTTCTCATCGGTTGGTGTCCTTCTAATCAAAGCTAGTTAACTTTTAACATTAAATCTACTTCTATGCCGCTTATATGAGGGCATAATAGTCTTTTAACATCATCATTTAAAACTAGTTACAAAGTAAATTAGTTAAATATATATACTTCTATCACTTTTCTTGCTCTGACCATAAACCACTAACCACCCCACCTTCCACTATCACCCCCACTCCTAAACACCATCCATGGACCATCATTATACTTCCACTACCGAACCATATCTCCCTCTCCACACCCCAACTTCTCTTTCGAACCATAACTCCGCATTACCTCCAACATGGTGGTTGTTGGTTGTTCATGGTGGCTCTGTTGAATCCGAGCCTTCAGTTAAAAAACTCGTCCGATCAAATTCCGTTAACGAAAATACTAAAAAAAGCGAAGGACGCTCTTATCAAATTTCTTGATCATAATTTGTTCATCATAATATTATCTCTTTCACTCGCTTTCTAATGCACCTAGATTTGAGCAATAAGCAGATTTCCGGCTCGCTCAAGCGGATCTCGTCAATCTATTAATGATGAGCAGTTTTTAACTAAACCAAGATCAAATTATCAGATCTACTCCAAGCTAAATCAACGAAAGCTATCAACTCGCGAATTTATACATCGATCAACCCACTGGCAAACTTTCGGTAAGTTTGTTAAGCAACTCTGATATAAGCATTGTGAATCTGAGCCAGAACTCTATTCACGAGGTTTCTTCTTCAATTGTTGATTTATGGTTCTTAAGATGTAGATCTAGTCTGCTTGAAAGCTCGCAACTTAATCTAGCAGAGCACTCGCCTAGCTGGTAGCTAAATTTTGACACCTTTTACGATCCCAGTTTAAAAAGTTCAATGAACGGTATTTGACTTTTTTTTTTTTTTTTTTTTTTGTGGAGTGACGCAAATGACTTTTTGTGATAATGAAATCATGAGAAAGGGAGAGAAATATACATATTATGTACTTTTTTATTAAATAAGCTTTTAAAGAAAAATGGCAAAAAGACCAAAGTGCCCTCATGTGACAGACATATGATCAAACTTAATGTAAAATGTTAACCAAGTTAAATTAAAAGAACAATGCCCAATAAAAATAACAACATAAAAAACATCCATTGTAATTTTGGTAATTAAAAGATAACGTTGACAATTTGGTTCAAACTTAAAAAGAACGTGGTGGTTGTTGGTTGTTCACGGTGGCTCTGTTGCCTTCAGTTAAAAAAACTCATCTCGTCAGATTCTGTTGATGAAAATACTGAAAAAGGCGAAGGACACTCTTATCATATTTCTTCATCATAATATTATCTCCCCCACTCACTCTCTAATGCACCTAGATGTGAGCAATAACCAAATCACTAGCTTGCTTCGGGAGGATCTCGCTAATCTATCAATGATGAGTAGTTTTCTACAAAACCGAGATCAATTATCATATCTACTACGAGCTAAATCATCAAAAACTATGGTCTTGCGAATTTAGACATTAATAAAGCCACTGGTGAACGTACGGTAAGTCGTTTAAGCAACTTTGATATAAGCATTGTGAATCTAAGCCAAAACTCTCTCCACAGGGTTTCCTCTTCAATTGTTGATTCATGGTTCTTAACATGTAGATATAGTCTGCTTGAAAGTTGACAACTTAACCTAGTAGAGCCTTCACCTAGCTGGTAGCTAGCAATTTCACCACCGTGCGATCCTAGTTTTAGAAGTTCGATGGACGATATTTGAAATTTTCGGTATAGTGAAGCAAATGACTTCTCCTAATAATGACATTATGAGAAAGGGAGAGAAATACATATTTTTTATTTTCTTTAAATTCTTTTTTGTTTTTCTATTAAATAAGATTTTAAAAAAGGGTAAAAAGATCAAAGCGCCCTTAAGTGAAAGGCATATGATCAGACTTAATATGAAATATTAACCAAGTTAGATTAAAATAACAATGCCCGATAAAAGATAGTAACATCAAGGACATCCGGTGTAATTTTGGTAATTAAAAATACAACGCTAACAATTTGGTTCAAATTTAAAAAGAACGTAAAATGCAATTTAATCATATATATGCCATTTTCTATTTTTATTTAAGTTTGAGAGAACAACTTTTTACAATAATTTCCTGCTACTAGACCAAATGCCATTTAATCTTGGAAAAATTACAGAAATCGTCCTTGATGTACATCATTTTTCAGTGGTTGCACTTTAACTTTAAAATTGATGAGAATCATTATTCATGTTTCAAAATCTTACACCGTTTATCCTTTAGAACTAACCCCAATCAATTTTCGTGGTAAAATCTGCCATGTGGACCCCACATGAGGGCAAATTAGTCTTTTTACTCTTTAATAAAAAATATTTTAATACATAAAACAAAAGGAATCTATACTACATATAAATACATCTCTTATGGGTACAATAGTAATTTAACAACAAAACAAGTTTTAAAGCTATATGTACAACCCTTTACAACACCCAAGGCTTAAGACACGTCTTTTCATTATTTTAAGACGCCCGTTACTGTCACCGTCATTGCTTTGTCTCTTCAATTTCCCAACTAAATGCAATAAACCAGGGAATTGAGAGATAAATCGGTAGATAACAAGAAAGGTGGAAATCCAGTAGCAATCAATCTGTACGATCTCTGATTTTTTTTTAGATTTTCTGTTTGTATTTAGATTCTAGGGTTCCAGGTTTTTCTTGAATATCTTCAAATTAGGATTCCAGTGTTTTTTTTTTTTTTTTTTTTTTTTGTAATCCAGGAGAAGGAAACGATTCTGTTTTTTGGGAATCTGTGAGAGCATCACCCGAAGAAGGATGTACTGGCATCAAGTAGACCTGTTACCATCATCAAATCCAGTGGAGGTTCGTGAATATCTTTATATCCAGGTTATCTGTTGTTCCTACAATTTAAACAGCCTTTAGTTTCCAGTTTTAATTTTCTAGCTTTATTGGTTTTTATTTAATTTATTCTTCTATCATATAGTGATGGTGAGTGCAAATATCTCCCAAAGTATTTCAGGTTGATGGTTTCAAATCCACTTTCTGTCGGGACATGGTACTGCTCTTAGGTCTTATCTCAAATGGGTCGAATTAGATGGAGAAGGTTAAATGGGGAATGGGTCGAATTGGGTAGTCATTTAAACTAAGCACTTGTTTTTGCTTTTTTTTTTTGTGTTTGTAGGTGGAGTAATGGGGAGCAGTCCTCTGCAATTAGTTCCAGCCTTCAAGTATGAACCTGTTATTGACATTCTAAACAGTTTGCTCTATAAGAATGCGAACGTAGAATTGGACCCTCTTTGTTTGTTAATGATTAAATTATTCTTTTAGGTGTAATATCAATCAGTTTCAAGGATCTAAGCAGCCAACTTTCAAGCAAAAGCAAAATTTTGTTTGCTGAATTGAATCAATGAGGTGATTGTATATTGATTGTGTGTATAACATAGTTGCGTAGGGGCTCTCTAATTGGCGGGATATTTATATCACACTGTTTTTTTTCTCTTTTTGTTGTAGACATTAACGAATGTTGTTGCCTCTAAGTTCACTGACATTGGTGTTGATTTGAGACCTGACTTGGAACCCGTTTAGAAAGGTAATATCTCGCTTTTATTTATATCTTTGAAATATTTAGTAAGAAAAAACAACACAAATTACTATGATAATACTTCATTTTGCAAATATATTAAAATTTAAAACATATGATGTTACGGGTTAGATTGTCCGTTGTGAGTCGCGAGCGACCCCCGGGCCCGGCGCGAGCAAAGTTTCACCCCGATGCTCACCTCCAGCCAAAACAGTCCCGACGCGAGCACACGCGATGATGCTCGCGTATGTTAACGGGAGAAAGTGAGCATAGGTCGCCCCGATGCTCACCCCTATCCACAACGGGGTCAAACGATGTGGTTAATTGACAGTGAAGTCGGTGGCTCGCGTCTGGTCGCTCGCGGCCCACAACGGACGGTCTTATGAAAATGATGAGTTTAGTTATAAAGAGATTCGCTGAATATATATAAGTAGTAAGTATATAATACTATATAATGTAAATCTACTTGCTAGAACCATTTCCTTCTCCTTTTAGTGTGGAATGCTGGGTTGGAAATGATTGGTCGTGACTTGAATATCTTTGCTGATATAAGTTCATGCTGTATGTAATAATTCTATAGAAATCATCTTTGGCCAAGGTATGTTGTTCATTTTGGTAACTTATATGAGGGTGTTGATGTGTTATACTTGTTTTTAGGATAACTAGGTGAACAAGGATATGTGTTTTAGGCCAGTCTGATTGGTTATTGTTGCTTTCAAATTATCATTTGTACTTAAATGTGTTTAAGATTTTAAAAATACAATATGTGCTTAGTCGAAAAGGCTATTTAGAGTTAGTTTGCTTATAAAACTATTAATTTGACTAATAGCGGCATTTAAATGAGTTTTATCATACATTCTTTATGTACAGGATCTACAATAACTAAACCAATTGAAAGGAATGTGCTGATTTGTGGCCTAAAAATGCAAGTGCTTCTAATGCAATTGTTTTGGAACTTGTCATGAGTTTTATGTTTGGTTACTTGTTTTTTGTTTTGTTTTGACTACATATTTGATGTATATGTAACCCACATGAGAATATTGTTTTTGAAACATCCATTTTGGACATGAAACGAGAGGATTGATAAAGTAACAAAAACAAAAAAAATGTCTTATTACTTTAATGATATACTGATCAAACCATGTTTTATTTGGATACATGGACATAGTCAGATAAATAATGTGTAGTTCTTCACGTTTACACTCAGTCATCAGTTGCTTACTTTGTTTGCGTATTCTAATACTGATGTTTATTAAATTGGGCTTCGCATTTTGACCTTCTTTACTCGACTTTCATGTTTATGGATTTTGTAATTAAGGAATGCACTCATTTCTGTTTGCAATTTGAAACCCTCCTTGCTTGACTTGTTGGTATCTTTTGACAGCACAATTTACACTCTTTTATGTAATTGTAGTTTTTGACTTTTATTTTCACTATCCATATGTTAATATGTTGCAGCAATATATACATGATGACTTTTAGTTTAAAATTATTATATATGTAATAAAAGTTTACGGGTGCAGCCCCGCCGCAACGCGCGGGTTCCTGCTAGTTAAAAATAATGTATGTATACATACACACACACACTCTCTCTCTCTCTCTCTCTCCCACGTCATCAGCACCGTCATCTGCTACTATCATAACCCTATACGACCACCACCATCCACCTGCCACTGCACCATACCCGTATGAAACCCTCACCACATTTGGTTTTAAAACCCCAACTCCCTCTAATTACAACGATCACCACGATCGTTGACAAACCTAAACACCACTACCTCCGATGTCATCTAACCCTCAACCCTAACCTCCAATAATAACCATCACCACCATCTTCGGTTGCTGTTAGGTTCTTCTACAACATTGGATTTAAACTCCATTGTTGTAAATTGGGTTGACTGGATAGATGAAGAAGAAGGTTAGATTTGGGTATTTTGACAATAACTCATTAAAGAATTAGATTTTGGTGTTTTGACTAAATCGATTTGGGGTAGGGTGTGTTGAAGAATTAAAAGTTATGGTTTGCTGATTATGGTGAGGGTGTTGGATTGATGGGGTTTCGTGGTAGTTGTCGGATTTGTGGGGTTTTGTAGTGGCAGGTGGATGTTAGTGGAATTGTGGCAGGCAGTGGTGGTGGTGTAGGGTTGTTGATGGCAGATTGTGGTGCTTGGGCGTTGTTTGTGGCAGGTTTGTGGAATAGGTGGAGGTGGTGGTGCGGCTTGGTGGTGGTAGTGGTGGATGGGAGAGAGAGAGAGAGAGAGGGGAGAGAGAGAGAGAGAGAGAGAAAGAGGGGGGGAGAGAGAGAGAGAGAGAATGGTGAGGAAGAGAGAGCGGTGAAAACACATTGGTTTTTATTAAATATTACAAGATTTTATTCTTTTTTGGTTTTCATTAATTGTTTTTCAAATAGTTGGGTAGAAAAGACTAAACTACCCTTTTATGGCCACATTTATTTGTTAAAAAATAACCAAGTTAGTGCTAAAGGATAATGAGTGTTAGATTTTAAAACATAAAAGATGATTTTCATTAGTTTTAAAGTTAAAGAACAACTACTAAAAAAATAACGTAAACATAAAGAATGATTTTTGTAACTTTTTCTTTAATCTTTGTATCTATCTATATGTACCCTTAATATATTTGGGATTAATTGGATTTTAAATTAATGAATAATGATTGTCTCATGACTTGAAACTCACAAATAATTGAATGCATATCTTGAATTTTCAACAAAATAAAAATTTAAAAACAACACGAGGGTGAATGTCAGGACATATGAGACATCATCCTAGTCAATATATAACGCTAGTCGGTGCGGGAATCATCCCACACCCCGTTTTGAATTGTTCGGAACACGCACACCGCCCCCATAGGGACGTCCTCGTCCTCAACGTTCTCGTGAGAACGTTTGAAACGGGCCAAATTCATCTCTCCTATTAAATATTCGACCGTTCACACCTACTTTTTAACAGCTATTTAAAAAAAAAAATCAATTTTTACAAACTATAAAAAACCAACCCATCTTTCACATTTTATTATACCATTTTCTCTACAATCTTCACTTATCTTTTATAAAAAAAAAAAAAAAAAAACCCTCCCAAAAACACACAAGAATCTAAAAAATGGCGGCCTGGACTTCGGATAACGAGATCAAATTGGTGACGGCCTGGATCAATATCAAAGGGACAACGTATGAAGAAGTAAATACGTCTTCTTTTTGGAACAACGTTTTGGCGGAATACAGTCGTTTAAGCCAAACAAATCAACGCAGTGCGGATCAACTCGCTAGTAAGTGGTGGACCTTACACAGAAGGTGTATGAGGTGGAACATCCTATTTCAAGCCACGATGGAGGCAAACCCTGGTATTATCCAACGAGCGGCAATCAAACGCACACAAGAAGACCATCGAGTTGCTCACGAGGAAGAATTCAGCTTCCCCGTCTTCTCGCATGGCAATTGTTGCAGTTTTTTAATGTAGGTGCTTTTTAAATTTCGAATGTTTAGTGTTTAATTTCGAATGTTTAATGTTTAGTGTTTTTTATTAATATTTGGGTGTTTTTTTCAGTAATTTTTTTTTACGAATTGTTTTTTTTTTAATTTTTAAAATATTTAATTATTAATTCATTTGAAATATAATTAAAAAATTAAAGTTAAACAAAATAAAATAATTAATAACAAATGAGGGGAGATGTCCCCATACCCTTGGTTAGTTAGTCCTCAAAATAAGGACATCCCACCCTTATTTACGTGACACCTATGTGGCATAGAGGACATCCCATTTGGGTTGTCCCTATACCCACTAGTAGGGGTGTTCATCGAATCGAATAACGAATTTTTAAATTATTCGAATCGAATTTTTCGAATAATTTATTTTTTTACTGAATTCGTATTTGATTCGAATTTGATTAAAAGCTGATCAATTCGATTTGAATTTGTATTCGAATAAAAAACTCAATTCGTATTCGATTTGAATTCGTATAAGAAACTCAAATTCGAATAAAATCCGTTTAAGGTTAAGACTTAAGTTATGAGTTTTAGTTAGACTTGGGGCTTAGTAATGGGCTAATTTATTACTTAGGTCAAATTCATATATTAGCCCATGTTCTAAAGTTGTAGGTGTGTATATAATTTTATATATATATATATATATATAATAAATATGTATTATTTTTATTCGAATTTCGAATCGAATCGAATTTATAATCATAAATTCGTATTCGATTTACTGAACTCGGATTGAATCGAATTCGAATTCTTGATCATTGAATCGAATTCTTTATAATCGAATCGAATTAAGTCGAATTTCGAATCGAATTCTGAACACCCCTACCCACTAGTCTAATAGCCTCTTCCAATGTTTTAGTTTTATTTAATTTTAGGCCTACTAAGGGTATGTTTGGCAATGAGCTTTTAAGAGCTTTTAGGAGCTTCAAGCTTCAAGCTTTTAAGAAAAAGCTCATACTTAATAAAAAGCCTTGTTTGGTTGAAGGGGCTGAAAGCTTTTAGGTTAGAGAAAAAGCTCAACAGTGAAAAGCTACTAGTAGTAGCTTTTAAGAAAAAGCTCTACTAGTTACAAGTTTTTAATTAGTAAATGACACAAATACCCATTCTATTTTAAAAATAAAATAAAAATCTTATTTACAAGCTTTTAATTATGCCCATTTTGGTCATTGTTTACATTTGATTAAAAGCTCCAGGTACTCTACAAAACACCAAAATATATTTAAAAAGCTTCCAGCTATTAGCTTTCAGCTACCAGCTTCCAACTTCCAGCTACCAGCCTCCAGCTAATTTTGCCAAACATACCCTAAGTTGTACCTCATGCACTGAAAATTTACCCTGTTTAATTCATTTTGTTATTTTATATTGATTTCAATAATGTTTAAACTCTATACAAACCGCTGGTAAATATATCTTACACTTATAGAGTCCAATAAATTATACATCAAGAGCAATAAGCCAATAACGGGGTCTGGATTTAAATGCTCATGTTATTGGATACGAATGAGAGCATCAAATAACACAACATTGCATGGTGAGTCAAAGATTCTAATATTACACATATTTTTAATTTTTAATATATGAAATAGTTGTGTTATAAAACCAACCAGATTACCAATTATTTCGTGTTGTTTAGACTTTAGTGGAGATTTATGCAAAATACACACACATAATTAAAAGTGATGTGATGATATATATATATATAAATTGGAGAAGTAAAATATATTTTACATATGTAAATGGCTATCGTGGGGGCAAAAGTAAAGTTGCACTAATTTTAGCGTTATTTTACTAATTTCGTGAAAATAATGTTAAAAATGACGGACGGTTAATTATGTATCATGTGGTGGCATTGATAGTCAAAAGACAAGGGGGTACATGCACCAATCGGGTTTGTCCCGATTGCTAAGTGTTGTGCCTTATGTTCAAGGCTTGAAACAAAACCACTATCGAGCCGGGGGTCTCACTGGAAGCAACCTCTCTATACCCATAGGGTAGAGGTAAGACTTGTTGGATATATAGGATGTCCGATGTAATTAAAAGTCGAGATCAACGTAACCCAACCCGGTACGTTCCGAAGAGTTACACGTTGGTACACGAATCAGATAAGTTCACGCGTTGGTGGATTATTATTTATGAAATAATAATTGTTTTAGTCTTGAGGGATTTAATATTAATAAGATTAATATTAAGGAGTATCTTGAGGGACTTAATATTAATAAGATTAATATTAAGGAGTATTAAGATATTTAGCAAGGGGGTTTATTGCAAGTTGTTGTCTTATAAAAGGAGGGTTAAAGAGTAAACCCTAATGCACACTTTTGATAAAACAACAAACCCTTGCCTCCTCTTCTTGGCTTTTTGCGGCCGCCACCAAAGAAAAGAAGGCCGCCGCCTTCTTCTTTTTTTTGTTCGGCCATCAACCACCACAAGCTACCACCTTCCTCTTGCAAGTGTTGTTTCCCGGTTGGTTCGTGCTCGGTTGTGAACTTCCTACTAGCGAGGATTTGTTGTAACCCGCGTGTTACAATTCCGGTGTAGTCGTCAAAGGTTGATTACTAAACCCCCTATGGTTGTTTATTATTTATTTGTTTATACGTGTTTAACTGAGATCCTGATTGGGAATATTTTATTAATCGGATTAATAAAATTAATTAACAATTTATATATAAAATCGGCTATTATATATATTGTATATATAATCCGTTTTTGTTAAATATATAAACCGCTTCCGCTGTGTATACGATACCATGATTCCCAACAGTGGTATTAGAGCCACGGTTACGCGCGTATAGATGGTAAAGTTATAATTTTGATCTATGTTTTATTTGTCAAAAATTGTTTATTTTGACAAAAGATCAAAAGCTTTTAGTTGTTCATGGATTGTGATGTGAATCGAGCCCTAGGTATTTGACCCTTGTCATGGTTGTGTTTGTGATGGTTTTATTTCTTTATTGATTTGTATTTTTTTATTACGGATATTGGATCCGGTGTAATAGATAGGATTAGAATAGATTTGATTTTATTGTATTTTCAAATTTATTGTTGTAATCCTTCAAGTACAAGATCAAGACGAAGATAAAAAGGTGAACAGGTTCCATGAAGATAGAGATCTCGGGTCAAGTGGGAGCTATATCAAAATTGTTTTGAAACCCTTTTGACTAGTTCGTTTCGTTTCTGGCTAAAATGAAACGGGCGACCTATTAGGGGCTCGATTCGTTTAATTTTATTATTATGTTTTGTGGTTGTGGTTTATTTATTGTAAATAATTTAGATAACCCAAAATAAATAAAATTTTCACAATCATGGCAACGGTTTTATTAAAACAAGTTTTATAAAGCCGAAAAGCATATTTAATAAAAGGAGTTTTATTAATATTAAAACAAGTGCATTCGCGATAATACAACCAACGTAGTTTAAATAGGGTATTTAAAACTATACCGTGTCGAGTGTTCAAAGGGGTTTCAATTATCACGAATAATATAAAATTGGATTTTATAAACTGTTGTGTGACTCACATCATGCTAACGAGTCATTCAATATATTTATGGTAAATATTAAAATTAAATCCCAAATTTTAAATTGATGTTTCATGCCACCTTTAACGAGTTAACACTCCATTCTATATCGAACCCAAATGTTAGTGCTGACCCTGCATCTGGGCGTTGATCATGAGTGAAGGTAATCATCGCGGTTCCTGTGTAACATAGGCCGGTGTTACAGTTAACAATAAAGGACCAAACATCGCTTGTTTGACAAGTGGGCATAGTTGGGGTTAAACATACATCGCTTTTAGCGATAACCCCAAAAAGGAGAGTTGTGTAGTGGACACAATTAACAATCGTTGTTTACCTACCTAATTATGCCAGTGGACAGTGCTAAGCCAGTTCATTGTGTATTGATGAATCGGGATCTCATCCTAATTAATTTTGCTTTTTGGGTCATAAAATAATTAGGATACTTAAAACATGAAATTCTAATACATTAGATTTTGAACTTTGTAGATGTCAACTGAAAACAATTCCACCTCTCAATTCTCTCTCAAGTCCATCTTAGAGAAGGACAAACTTAACTACTCCAACTTCATGGACTGGCACCGCAACTTGAAAATTGTTCTCAAGGCGGAGAACAAGTTGTATGTTCTAGAAACGCCAGTTAGCACTCGTGTGCTAAAAATGAAGGCATATCTTGATCACTTGGCTCGTCTGGAATACCCCTTGAGTTATGAGTTAGCTGGGGATTTTATCCTAAACTCATTGCCCAAGTCATATGACCAGTTCATTATGAACTACAATATGAACGGGATGGAAAAGACACTTGCAGAATTGCATCAGATGCTCAAAACTGCTGAGGTGAACATACCTAGCAAGACTGCACCAGTGCTAGTGATCAAGGAGGGACAAGTTAAGAAACCTAACACCAAGAAAATGGGCAATCAGGGCAAAGGGAAGGGCAAAGGCAAATCTGTTGCCAATAAGAAACCTTGGAAAGATGCCAAGTGTTTTCATTGTGATGAAACTGGGCACTGGAAGAGGAACTGTGCTAAGTATTTATCTGAGCTGAAGCAAGCTAAGGCTTCAGGAGGGGAGTCCTCAAGTATATATGTTATTGAAATCTTTGCTTTTCCTAGCAAAACATGTGTGTTTGACACAGGATGTGGTTTCCACATTTGTAATGTTTTGCAAGGACTAAGAAAGATTAGAAAGCTGAAACAAGGCGACTTGGAGGTCCATGTTGGCAATGGACAAAGAGTTGCTGTGAAGGCTATAGGAGAATGTGTTCTCTTGCTTCCTTCTGGTTTAGAACTTGTTTTGAGCAATGTTTATTACATTCCTAGTGTGACTAGAAATATTGTTTCAGTTTCGGCTTTGCGAGGACAAGGTTTTAATTATCGTTTCAACGGGGAATTTATTTCTGCTTATTTTAACGATGTATTTTACTTTGATGCAAAACCCAACAATGGGATCTATGAGATAGAAATCCAAAACAATAACATATTATGCAATATCTCCCATAAACGTAATAAGTTGGACTTTAATGATACGTATATGTGGCATTGTAGGCTTGGTCACATAAGTGAGAATCGTGTTAAACAACTCAAAACCGCAGGAATCCTGGATTCCAAGGGTTCAGAGTCGTTTGGAAAATGCGAATCATGCTTAAGTGGAAAGTTAACGAAAGCACTTTTTTTCAAATGTTGGAGAAAGAGCTAATGATCTGTTAGGACTTGTACATACAGATGTATGTAGTCCATTCAGAACAATGTCAAGACATGGAGAAAGATACTTTGTTACATTTACTGATGATTTCAGTAGATATGGTTATGTTTATCTTATGAAGCATAAACATGAAACTCTTGAAAAGTTCAAGGAGTACCAAAACGAAGTAGAAAATCAGCTAAATAGAACTATTAAAATGCTTCGATCAGATCGAGGCGGTGAATATCTTAGTCAGGAATTCATCGACCATCTAAAGGATTGTGGAATAGTTTCACAACTCACTCCACCTGGAACACCGCAACATAATGGTGTGTCTGAGTGGAGAAATCGAACTCTATTAGATATGATTCGATCAATGATGTGTCGAACAAACCTTCCAAAATCCTTTTGGAGTTATGCTTTGGAAACTGCCGCAAGACTTGTGAATATAGCTCCAACGAAAAAGGTTAATAAAACGCCTTATGAGATATGGCATGGAAAGAAACCTCATGTATCCTACCTTAAAGTCTGGGGATGTAATGCTTATGTCACTCTAGAATCTTCGGATAAACTAGATCCCAGAGGTGAAAAAGTGGTTTTCGTTGGATACGGTAAGAAGATCGGTTACATGTTCTACCACCCCACTGAAAATAAGATTTTCACCAAACGCAGAGGCACTTTCTTAGAGGAAGAGCTTCTGGCGCGAGGGATTGGAGATAACCATGTGGATCTTGAAGAAATTCGAGAATCACAAGTTACTGAACCAGCTGTTCAGACAGAACCAGATGTAACTGATCCAGTTGTTGAAGTTGAGCCTGAGAGGACTCAAGAAACAACAGAAACACCAAGTGTTCGGAAAAGTATTAGGGATCGTCGTGCACCGGTAAGGTATGACGATATCTTCATGATTGATGAAGCTGAGCCTACTACTTAAAAAGCTGCAATCTTGGATTCAGAATCCAAGAAATGGTAAGAAGTCATGAATGCAGAGATGCAATACATGTATGATAACCAAGTCTGGGAATTGGTTGATCTTCCTACTGAATGTCAGACTGTGGGAAACAAATGGATCTTCAAGAAGAAGACTGACATGGATGGGAATGTGCAAACCTACAAAGCAAGGCTTATAGCGAAAGGTTTTACTCAGACTCAAGGAATTGACTATGAGGAAACTTTCTCGCCAGTGGCCATGCTTAAGTCTATTAGAATTCTACTTGCCATTGCTGCATATTATGACTATGAGATATGGCAGATGGATGTCAAAACCGCGTTCCTTAATGGACACTTACTGGAAGATGTCTATATGGTTCAACCTGAAGGTTTTGTCGATCCGAAGAATCCTAATAAGGTGTGCATGCTGAATAAATTCATCTATGGATTAAAGCAAGCATCTCGCAGCTGGAATCTCCGTTTTGATCAGAAAATCAAAGAGTTTGGTTTTATCAAGAACGAAGATGAACCGTGTGTTTACAAGAAGTCTAGTGGGAGCTATATTACTTTTCTTATACTGTATGTAGATGACATACTAATCATTGGAAACAATATCCCTATGCTTAAAGATGTTAAGACCTGGTTGGGTAAATGTTTCGCAATGAAAGATCTTGGTGAAGCCGCTTATATTCTGGGAATAAAGATTTATAGAGATAGATCAAAGCGGTTATTGGGTTTGAGTCAAAGTACATATATTGATAAGGTCTTACGACGCTTCTCAATGCAAGACTCAAAAAGTGGGGCTCTTGCCCATGGCACGTGGAACCATTCTTAATAACAAGCAGTGTGCAAACACTGAAGAGGAAAAGAAGAAAATGGAAGGTGTTCCATACGCTTCTGCGATTGGTTCTATCATGTATGCCATGTTATGTACTAGACCTGATGTCTCGTATGCTCTTAGCATGACGAGTAGATATCAACAGAACCTAGGAGAGAGTCACTTGGATGCAGTGAAGAACATTCTTAAGTACTTGAGAAGGACTAAAGACATGTTCTTAATATATGGAGGACTGGACGAGGAGCTGTCAGTTAAGTGTTATACTGATGCAAGCTTCCAGACTGATCGTGGTGATTCAAGGTCACAGACGGGATATGTTTTCATTCTGAAAGGTGGGGCTGTTACTTGGAACAGCTCTAAGCAAAGTGTGGTTGCTTAATCCACCTGTGAATCAGAATACAATGCTGCATCAGATGCTGCAAAAGAGGCTGCCTGGATGAAGAAGTTCATTGGTGATCTCGATGTTATGCCTAGCATAAAGAAACCAAACGAGATACTGTGTGACAACACTGGTGCCATTGCTCTTGCAAAGGAACCAAGGTCACATCAGACCACAAGGCATATACTCAAGAAATTCCACTATATTAGAGAGATAATAGGACGTGGAGACATTGTATTAAACAAAGTTCATACAGATCTAAATCTGGCTGACCCTTTTACTAAGCATTTACCTCAAGCTAGACATGAGGAGCATGCTGGAAATATAGGGCTTAGAGTTGTTAGACAATGGGCATGATCTGTAATTAGTATTGGTGTTTTATTTTGAACTATAACAGTTACATTGAATATTTATTTGATTTAATAGGTTAAATGCAAATTTAAATATTTTGTGACCGTGTTCATTATTTGTATGTTTAAATCCTTGAATAAGAGTATTCTAAATATCCGTAGTCGATCAAATTACATGGGAATGAATTTGAATGTAAGACTATTGTGAATTGAGATGATTGTATTCATGAGATGAATAACTCAATGGTTTGAGAATCATAATTCACAGATATCATTAGGGAATGATATTGGATGTAACTCGTTTCAAAACGATCTCCATGGATCTATGTCATGAGATGTTTTGATATTGATATGTTCAATCTGTCCTTTTTCCTAAGGCACATATTAAACTACATTGATCAAGGACTATCCTTGATGTTATCTAACACTGTCCTGAAAGATGGGTAGCAATAAGGGTAGCGTTAGGAGAAATCCAAGATTAAGTGGGAGTTGTATGACGCTGATGGAATTCTGTACTTCTATAGGATTAGAAGTCTAGACATTCTGGCGCCCTCGTAAAACTCAAACTAGTATAAACGCGTGGCCACGCTCGGACTAAGGTAGTTCGTTAGACCACTTTGAATTAGAGACGAGAATAGAGAATAGTTGATCACTATATAAGAATGAATGATCCATGTCTTATGATCAACGGATGTCTATACAGAAGGGACTTATTGATATAATTATCAGGGCTATAGTATTTGGTTAAGTAAAACGTTACTTGAACTCAAAGAACTAGTTGACGACTGTAAAGTGTCATACTGGTTTGGGTGCAATGCGATGCAGCTAGGCGTCCAACTCTGCGCACGTTGACTCATTTAATTAAAATCGTCCAAGTGGGAGATTGTTGGATATATAGGATGTCCGATGTAATTAAAAGTCGAGATCAACGTAACCCAACCCGGTACGATTCGAAGAGTTACACGTTGGTACACGAATCAGATAAGTTCACGCGTTGGTGGATTATTATTTATGAAATAATAATTGTTTTAGTCTTGAGGGATTTAATATTAATAAGATTAATATTAAGGAGTATTAAGATATTTAGCAAGGGGGTTTATTGCAAGTTGTTGTCTTATAAAAGGAGGGTTAAGGAGTAAACCCTAATGCACACTTTTGATAAAACAACAAACCCTTGCCTCCTCTTCTTGGCTTTTTGCGGCCGCCACCAAAGAAAAGAAGGCCGCCGCCTTCTTCTTTTTTTTGTTCGGCCATCAACCACCACAAGCCACCACCTTCCTCTTGCAAGTGTTGTTTCCCGGTTGGTTCGTGCTCGGTTGTGAACTTCCTACTAGCGAGGATTCGTTGTAACCCGCGTGTTACAATTCCGGTGTAGTCGTCAAAGGTTGATTACTAAACCCCCTATGGTTGTTTATTATTTATTTGTTTATACGCATTTAACTGAGATCCTGATTGGGAATATTTTATTAATCGGATTAATAAAATTAATTAACAATTTATATATAAAATCGGCTATTATATATATTGTATATATAATCCGTTTTTGTTAAATATATAAACCGCTTCCGCTGTGTATACGATACCATGATTCCCAACAGACTGTCTACATCTTACCCTCCCAGACTCTACCTTAGCTTTTGCTATTGGTGGGATTAAGTGAGTACGATGATAGAATACTTTTTTCATATTCAAACCCATCAAATAATCAATGAGAATGATTCAAAAATTGCAGAATGAACTCTTGATTTAGCTATTTCTATACTCTGGGACTAGGAGAAATATATAAGAAAATTATTTCACAGAAACCTATTTTTTTTCTTTTCTTTCTGAGGTTGTTTTCATTGCAATTAACGTGTAACAAAATAAAAGAAGTCAAAAATTGAAAAGGAAAGGTGAAAATAGGTAGGAAAACAAGATCTCTTTTTTTGTATCTGAATTCCATGCCTTGAAGCTTCATGCCCACCTCTTGCCTTCTAACCATCTGTGCATAACAAACAATGTGTACATTTTGTTACAACCCCCAATGTATACTTTACTTCTCCACACAATGTTCAAAAAGAAAACAGTCAACTTAACTGGTTTTGTTGCAGTTGAGCCCCAGGGTGGAAAAATCCCAAGTGCTCTTCAAATGCAGATTTTCCCTTCAAAAAAATAATAAAAAATAAAAAAAATAAAAAAAATATATATAGAGAGAGAGAGAAAGCCCATTTGTTGAAAATATATATATAAAAAGAAGAAAGTACCTTAAAGTAGGTTGTGGAATAGCCGTGGGAGTAGTCATTTGAAGTATTGTTGGTGGGCAGTGTTAGATTGTTCTGTCAAAAAAGAAATTAAAGAAGGGAATTAATAATAATAATAATATTAAGTCAAACGTAGCAAGCCACATTGGATAAATGGAAGTAAAAGATTGATTGAATTTTCCCATTTATTTATTTATGGTAATGGTAATTACATTTGTTGACAAGTTGAACAAGGGAGAGCTGGCGGTATCATCAAGAAACGAAGGATTCTGTTTTGAATCTTCTTTGGGAATCTTTTGCCTTTTCCCATTTGCGTAAGCAGCGCCATTGTAATTGTTATTGTAATTATTTTCTTGTTCTGGAAAATGTTGTGGCCCAGAAGATGCATCTGAAACCATTGACATGTCTTCTTCTTCTTCTTCTAGGTACATGTCTTCTTCTTCGTTTTTGTGAGAATGTTCCAAGTAGTGAGTCCACCCAGATTCACATCCCCTGCTGCTGCTGCTGCTGCTTTCTGAACCAAAAACAACTTGTTCCATTTTTCTAACAATTACCCAATGGCGGGTTGGTTTTATCAACAACAAAAACACAAGAAATCTTTATGTGTGTGTGTGTCTGTGTGTAAAATGTATAGATATTGAGTCTGCTTTTTAAAGAATCGGGGGAAGGAACGTACAAAACATAATTAAAATCAGAGAGAGAGAAATCTTAAATTAATTTTGTCGTCATGTGTACAGCAATCGAGTTACCATTAACTGCCACTTGGGCTGGTCTCCCTCCGTAGGTATTTATATGTCTCTTTTCTGTCTTTAAAAAGAGGGAGTACAATAATAATACGTATACCAACGAAGTGAAACCCTCCGTTAAACAAATATATTCTGTCGAATTAATTTCATTCGGGAAACATTAAATATATGTGATTAAGGGTAATCATTCAGCTGTTAATTTCAAGTTCAACTAAAAACATATCTTAATAGTTTCATTAAGCTCTTAATTATTCGGTTAATAAGGAGTGTAACTCAAATGCAAACATACAATAATCATTCGGCTAGTAGGGTGGGTTTTCCCTTAAGGGTTTCCTTCCTGGGGTTGGTCACAGGTTCGATCCATACACACCACAAAAAAATTCACATGACGGTTTGAGTTTAGGCAAGAAAGACACCGGTGTGTAAATAGGTATTCAAACTTAAAACCGCTAGATTAGGGTTTGACAATGATTTCCCCTGAACTAAGCCTTTAAAAAAGATCACAATCATAAATATAACTCCATGTATACAAAGTCTTGACTCTTTTAATTCAACTTTGTAATTATGGTATAAAATCATAAATTAAATAATTTTATAATATTGAAAAATAATGAAATGTCTTATCTCTTGTCAAATAAAATATTAAAAAGAAAGCTCCCTAGTCAAACTTGCTATATGTATATATATATTTTTTAATGAGCCACAATTATTTGAAGAAATCATGGTTATGGATAAGGTTATGCATGATATCCGTACGTCTAATTAGTTGTTATTTTAATGTTAGAGAAAAGAAAAAAGAGTGTGATATAGAATCACATGGAGGACAGCTATGCACTGTGGTACTAGCCTTGGCAAAAGACCCATACCCGGTGGCCAATTCGGGTCAATAATGATTTAGAATGCAGAAGAGGGTGTACATATGGAAGACAGGGTTGTACACCTAGTCTACTATATATTGGGACCATCGATATGGGCCACAAGAGATCGATCAGATGTACCTAGACAGACAGACACACACTACAATTCATGGGCTTATATCATCCCATCAACAATTATAATATATTTATTTATTATTAGCAATTTATTACTTAATAAACATGGCCATTCTCATCCTAAAATATCTAAGGTTGGTTGAATAATATTAAGCTAATGATGAATGAGTGAAAAGATCAGTTTGTGTTTGGAGGATCCGTGGAAGGTGGGATCGCACGTGTGGGTGTGGCCAACATTCTGCTTCAAGAGTGAGTGTGTGTTAAGTTAACGTTAAAGCATAATAAAGGGTAGGTACAATCCTTGGAGCGTGGAGTACTGCATGGCATTGGCATTCTTCACTTCATAAATCACACATGTACACGAACACATGCGTCCACGTGCGCCATATGCAACCATCCCGCTTCCTGGCCATTTTTTAGCTCAGTTTTCTTCACACACGTAACCACGTGAAAAAACACACACACAGTCACACCCCCTAACCTCATCTTAATTAATCACTTTAACCTTGTATACTTTTTTTTTTTTTTAACAACCAACAAAATTTATTAATCACCAAAGCTAGCGGGTTACTGGCAAAAACATCCGGTACCTCATGTTACATAAGCCACCAAGAACAACACAACAAAATAAATTCAAAAGACTACCACCCAACTTGCGATAGATTAAAGCTACGCCACTTGTTCCAATCCAAACCTTGAGTCTTCGATCTTGCCTTTATCCAAAGAAAACTCCTCGCCTTAATTTCACTAATAATACTTTGCAACGAACACTGTTTTAGATTAAACACCACTTCATTTCTACATTTCCACAAACACCAAATGGAAGTCAAAATAATTGCAAAAAAAGCCTTCTTCTTCATTTCTACTTTAACGTTGTATACTATAAATAGATAATAATAATAATAATAATAATAATAATAATAATAATAATAATAATAATAATAATAATAGGAAATCGTACATCATTATTATTTATATAATAAGTTTTTATAAAAAAAGGTGTAAGTTGATCCTTCTCATTAATTTCATCTTTTTAAATAATACAAGACATCCTATATTTTAGGATAGAGATATACATAATCAATACATTAATATAAATACAATCGTTGCCTAATATACTGTTCTAATATACCCCTGCAGTCGAAGCGGAAGATGACCGAATGTTGAGACTGTCCCGAAAATATTCAAATAGTACCCGCGGTAGCCCTTTGGTGAACATTGCCACGTTGTACCTGTTACCGCACAAAATGGATATTAAGCTCAATGTGTTTTGTGCCCTGGTGTTGAACAGGAATACCATAAAGATAGATAGCACTGACGTTGTCACAATAAACCAATGTGGCACGTGAAAAAGGGCGGTGTAACTCAAGAAGCGGGTTCCGAAACCAGCAAACTTCAGCAACAACATTAACAACCCCACGATATTCTGCTTCAGCGCTTGATCTTGAAACGATACTCTGTCGTTTGGAAGACCATGATATAAGACTATCCCCAAAGTAAATGCAATACCCACTGGTGGAGCGACGTGTGTCAGGGCACCTGGCCCAATCTGCAGCAGTAATAGGAGATGAAGTGGAAGCGCCCCTAGAGTAATCCCAAAGTCGGTTGTACCCTTGATGTAACGAATGATTCTTTCCAGCGCATTCCAGTGATCCGTTTGAGGAGAGTGCATGTGCATGAACACTTGTTGGACAGCATACGAGATGTCAGGTCTCGTGAAAATAGAGTACTGAAGAACACCTACTAAGTTGCGATAGAGAGTAGGGTCATGAAACAGGGTGCCAGAAGATGCGCTCAGTTTGACACTCGTGTCAACCGGGTTGCAAGATTGAATGCCCGCGCGATTTATAATGTCATTAACGTAAGATTGCTGTGAAAGAAACATTTAGTTGTTGGTACGCTTCACCGAAATACCAAGAAAATAACTGAGGCGACCAAGGTCTTTCATTGCGAACTCGGCGGCAAGCTTGGTCAAGAGTTGCTTGCGTAACTGAGATGAGGAGGTGACAAGTAGAATGTCATCGACATAGAGAAGTAGATAAGCGGTATCACGCCTGTGCCGTAAAGTGAAAAGCGAGGCGTCACAACGACTATGATGAAAACCGAGTGTAAGAACATAGTCAATAAATCGTTGGTAACATGCTCTCGGTGCCTATTTAAGTCCGTAAAGAGACTTCTTTAGAGAGCAAACATAATCCGGAAAGTTCTTGTCCCGAAAACCCATAGGCTGATACATGTAAACGGTTTCAGTAAAATTGCCATGTAAAATGCATTATGACATCTAGCTGATGAATCTCCCAACCCTGCGAGAGTGCTATAGAGAGAACTGTACATATGGTAGCAGGTTTAACCACAGGACTAAAAGTCTCGCTACAATCTACCCCAACTTGTTGTAATCGACTGTAACAGACCAAACGCGCCTTATACCTCTCTAAAGTACCGTCAGACTGAATTTGTGCTTGAATAGCCACATGCTACGAATTACATTCATGTGTGGTTGTCTAGGCACCTGTTACATCCTCAAATTCCACTTGCGGGGTTTTACCGTAAGGCGCGTGACATACCAGGATCCAAGTCAATGGTCACAATAAACGACAACTATATGATATGAAAACACATATTAAAAACCAACCACGTAGTTTAAAAGTTTACATAATCCCAAAAGACCATAACGGAAGCAAAACAAAGTTTACAAACCATAATCCAAAAGTAAGTAGTTTTGAAAACATAACATAAAGTTTGACCATGCATGACACCATGAGACTCAATGCGACTAGTCTCGTTGCTACCTTAGCGACCTGAGAAAACATGCAATGTTAGTCAACACGTAAAGTGCTCATGAGTCGCAGAGTTTAAGTTTGCAAAAGTAAGTAACGTTTGTAAATCCAGACCCAACAATCCTTACATCTTTACTTGATGCTAGCTAGACATCGTTACATGATACTAAAGTTTCGTGAACCACTGCTGAACGTTAGAATGCATCAATACTCGCCACCGGGCATCACCCGGTGTCGCAAGTTAGATAGGACAAATATGCACCCGTCCGACCTCCAGTCAACCCAAGTGGGGCTTGCTGGCACCAATAGATCTATTCACACTTTCCCCGCTATGTATCCACATATTAATGGTTCACTAAATGTTATGAGGACTTTAATGATGTAATGTCACTAAGTATCCATGTGATTAATGTAATATGTTGGTCTCAAAGTTCGTAATTTTGTACCGCATGTTTCTCCCCCAAATATGAAAACAGTAAAGAGTGGGGTTGTGACACTCACCTTAGCTTGCGTCTTCTTACAATTAGAATCCCCGACGCGATCTGATAGTCCCAATTACCGGTGACCTATCATAAAGTTTGTATAAGTGTTTTGACTAATAACTTGTATGTTAAGTAGTCCCCGATTGTCCAAATCATGACTACGCATGTTTGAAAATGTGTTTAAACGTTGACCCGACACACCAGACAGACCCGACATCCGTTGGTGACCCGTTACACAAATTGATCAAGTACATATAGTTTACACACAAGAATTACACATAAAAACACTTAGTTTGCATCAAAAATCACATTTCTGTAGTCGTGGGGTCGAACGAGAAAGTTTCCCACCTGGTTCGACCTTATTTCACTTGCTTCGACCCTTCGAAATGGTGAACCAAAATTTTGTTTGACCAAATTGCTACAGAAACTCATAAAACGGATAAAATCCTATCAACCTGTCCGGAAACATCATGAAACATCATAATTCATAGTAGTTGATATTATCTAATATATCCCCATAAAACCCTACCATTTATGTCCCGAAATCCATCCATTTCACATAGAAATCACAAACTTTCCCAAAATGATATATTATGGAAATGTCACATCAATGCATGAAATCTTTACCTAAAATGGAAACTTATCAATTTAACCTCATGAACAGATTATTATGCACGAATTAAACATGTATAGCAAACCCCCAATCATATCATCATCTACACCAACAAGAACAAACCCTAGATCTAACATAAAACCCCCAAAATGGGTCCATCAATCATCTAATACACCTTATAATAACCATAAGTCATCATCTAAAACAATCCTAGATCATTAACATATCATCTATTTATCATTCAAACATCATATAACACATAACAACTAATTTAACATCATTAACATAAGGGTTTTTGTATGAAAACTCATTATTAATGAATAGATTTGGTTTAGAAAGATGTTAGAAAGGTTTTTATTCATAAAAACTTACTTGAATCAGATCTGGACACTTAGGGTTTGATAAAAACGAATGAAATTTGATTAAAAAGGTATTATATGAAGAACACACCTTGAATCTTCTTTTGTTTATGATATGGAACGTCTTGTTAGGTTAGGATCTGAAAAACGAGGTCAAAAACTCCTCTTTACAGGTTTGGGGTTGAGAGAAAGCATTTGGAGGCAAATTAGGGTTGTGAAATGATGAAAAAGTTTCAAAGTATAGTATTTATAGTCAGCATTTCTTCGCACCCTCGTAGGGTCGAACCAAGATACATTCGATCTTCATGATGGTCGAATCAGTTTCCATGAGGTCGAACCAAATCCCAGAAATCCAAATTTCTATGATTTTGCCATTTTAACCCTTTTTAACACATGTTAACACATTCTAACACATGAACATGCAATTTTAACATATGTTAATTATATCTAATCATATAAACACGTATTTACACTTTATACATCATATATAGAACAATTCATCCCTAGTACTTAATCCAATCATGTAATTTCACCAACAACGGGACTCAAGAATCGTGTGTGCGTATGTTACCCCCAATGATCCTCCAAATCATTGAATCCTGGACAATACGTAAGTGTAAACCGACTCAACTGACCCAGTCAAGTACGTTAAATAAATGTTTTCGCTAAGGTAGACTTATATGTTTGTAAAAGTATTAACCTGAATTTGTTGGGTGTCACAGCACCGATTCCCAAGTACTGTTTCTAATAAGAGCATGATATTTCGTAGTCATGGCGGAGTACCCTTCCGATATAGTAAGGGCCTCAACGGGGGTTTTAGGGATGGGTACAATTTCGGGTGTAGTGGTAGTGGTATGTAGGTTAAAGTGTTGTTTTGGTTTATGGATCCCAGTCATAGAACGAGTGTGAATGGTGCGATGTGTGGATGGGTGGTAGACCGTAGGGATAGTGGGCTGGTCAGGCGGGTCTGTTGCTGTTTGGGCCAAAGGTGCTGGTTGGGCCGAAGGTGCTGGTTGGGCCGAAGGTCCTGGGTGAGTGGGATGTTGGGCCTGAGGTGTGTGGGAGGGATGTGGCTGAGGCTGGCTGGTCGTAATAGGAGTGGATAGTTGTTGGGCATGGGTAGTGGGTTGGGTTGGTAGTGGGCCGGACAGGTGTGGGGTGACGGGAAGGCGGGGGACGGGTGTGTGGGATGAAGAGGATGTAGGCTGGTGGTAGTGGGTAAACCGGTCGGGTGTGGTGGGGTGACATGTGGCCATATATGGGTGGGAAGGGAGTCCATGAGAAAGTCATATGACGGGGGAGGGTTAGTGGTGTTGGCGAAGAGAAACATGGTTTCATCGAATGCGACGTGTCGCGAGATGATTAGTTTATTTCTTGGAGGTGAAGGCATTTATATCGCCTATGGGAAGGAGGATAGCCAAGGAAGACGCACGGGTGAGATCGATTGTCAAGTTTGTGAATGGTGGTTGAAGGCGTAAGAGGGTAGCAAAGACATTCGAACACGCAAAGGTGTTCGTAGGTGGTTGTTTGATGGTATAGAAGTTCGGTGGGTGTAGCGTGTTTGGTTTCTTTGGAAGGTAGGATATTTCATAAATATGTGGCGGTTTCGGCGACGTGATGCCAAAAATTAGTGGGAAGGGAAGCATGAGCTAACAAGGTGCGAACCATGTTGTTGATGGCGCGGATTTTCCTCTCGGCTTTGTCGTTTTGAGAGGAAGTGTGTGGGAAAGATAAACGATATAAAATACCATTGGTGTTGAAAAAGGTTTGGAAAGAGGAGTTAACATATTCGTGTCCATTATCACATTGGAATGTTTTAATGCTGCGGTCAAATTGAGTTTTAATTTGTTTGGCAAACTGGGTGAAAATGGTGAATGTTTGGGATTTGTGTGACATTGGATATACCTGTAGGAAGTTAGTGTAGTAGTCTAAAAATAAAAAATAATATTTGTGACCACTTGAACTAATTAAGGGTTATGTCCATAAATCGCTATGAATATTAACAAATGGTTGTGTAGTACAAGAATTGGAAGAAATAAATGGCAAACGAGTACTTTTTCAAAAAACACATGATTTGCATACATCATTATTAAGTTTATCAAAAGAAATAGAACTAGAATGTTTTAAAGATTGCAACTAAGGCTGTCCTGTGTGTCCAAGGTGTTGGTGCCAAAGTGAGGAAGAGATAGCAGCAAAAGCGGACGGTGTAGAGGAACCGGATCCGAGTACCAGGGGGTACAGATCACCGCTGTCGTTGCATCTGAGTAGTGGGGTCTTGGTTTTGTAGTACTTCACAAGAAAACCAAATTCATCAAATTCAATATAAATGAAATTGTCCCTAGTGAATCTACAGACGAAAATAAGATTTTTTAAAAGTATGGGTTAGTAAGGGACGTTTTTGAGGACAAATGGTGGGAATGGTTTGGGTAGGTATTTAGTGCCCTGTCCTAAAACCAGAATGGTGTTGCCATTACCTACAACAATATTATTAGACATGCAATTAGTAGAAAATGTAGAGTAATCACCTTGGTAATGTGACATGGTAGTGGTGGCACCGGTATCGAAGTACTGAGTTGGATCCGGTTGATGAAGCGACATCGTATAGAGTGCTTGTTCTATATCAGTGGGTGTGTAGGCAGCATGATGGGCCAAAGCAGGCCTTAGGCCGAGTATACCGGGAGCCGAAGGTAGTTAAATGGTGGGCCTAGAAGTTGTTGGATAAAGGCAAGGTGGGGCAGCCCAATGGGATGAAGCTTGTTAGGCCCGCTGAGAATATTGTTGTGAGACCCAAGTTTGAAATAGGTTAAACATTTATTGAGGAGACCATGAAGGTGACTGAGGAAACCTACCCCTTCCATTCTATCCTCGGTCGCGTCCCCGACGCGCGTGAACGGCCACGTCCACGTCCGGAGGAATGGTCATCATAACGGCTGTGGGTTCTGAAGAGGTTCGGGAGGAAGTATTAAGAGCAGTAGCGGCATACTTTGAGGCATGAAGAGCTTGCTCAGCCTTCCGAAATTCGACCTGAATAAGCTTAGATCGAGCGACACAAAAAGTAGGAAGAGGCTCGGTTTGTTGCAGAATTGTACCTATGCCCTCATATTGTTCATTTAATCCGGAGATAAATTGAAGAACCAAGCGATCGTTCTCCACAGGGGCGTCGACATTGGCAAGCTGATCTGCGAGTACCTTCAATTCTTGACAGTAGGCTAACATAGAGGTTAAGTTATCAAGACGGGTATTCAAGAATTTGTGCATAAGGTGTATGGCACGGGCGCTCTTGTTATCGTTGAAAAGATTTTCAATAGCGACCCAAGCTTGATGAGTTGTGTGACTTGTTACATCCATAGAAAAACAATAATCCGAAAGCTGAGACAATCCTCATCATCGTCATCCTCAACCACATTAACCTTTTTGTTATCATTTTTAGCATATAGTCTATGCTTATAAGGTTCATATGTGGGAGTGGATTTTCGATTAGGATTGTTGTATCTTGAGGATGCTTCTATCCTCTCCTGTATCTTCTTGTCATCCCCAAGATGGATGAATCTTAAGCTCTATTTTGAACTTCATCAAGATTCCTACAAGGATTCATCGCTAATTCTTGATAGAAAGGTGAATCCTTTTGTAGTCCCATCTTGAAGGCTTGAACTGCTGTTGTGACATCTAGGTTTGGGATGTCAAGTGCTTCCTTCCCAAACCTTGTAATAAACTCCCATAAGGATTCTCCTGTGGCTGTGTTACCTGTACAAATCACTTGTCAAATGTTCAAATGTTCGACTACAACAAAATTGATTGCTAAACATATTAATTAAATGAGCAAAGGAGGTAATAGAATAGGGAGGAACACTTAGCAGCCATTTTAAGGCTGGGCCAGTGAGGGTGGAACCAAATCCTTTGCATAAGCATACTTCCTTAAGATGGGCTGGAATGGGATTTATCTCCATCCTTTCCTTGTATTGTGCTACATGCTCTTCAGGATCTGAGGATCCATCATAAAGCTTCATGCTTGGAGTCTGGAATCGTTTCGGAATCTCTTCCTCACATATTGGAGGTGCAAAACGAGACACCCTATGACATGTTGAGGATACTTCAGGGATGGGCTGTACTATCCCTGGCACACTAGATACCATATCCTTAATTTTTTGAAGCTCTCTTGCCAATTATGGGCTTATACTTGTATCCTACAAAGAAGCTATATTGTTAATAGCAAAAGTACTTGAACTTAAATTTTTAACGTTGTTGTATCCTCGACATGGTTTAGTGGCATATCTCGAGATGGCTCAGTAGCATATCCTCGAGATGGCTCAGTAGCATATCCTGGATCTTTAGTTGTTACCATCCTGGGTACTGTAGTAGTCTCAGGAGCAGAGAATCCAGTGTTCATAGGAATGAAATCTCCTTGATGAATGCCCCAAGAGATGCTGGAATTGAAATCCAAAACTCTGGGCTGTAGTGGTGTTCCCACATCTTCAACTGGTTTCTTTGAGGATGTTTTGAGTGATTGTATATCTCTCATCAACATCTGGTTGGTATCCTGCTGTTGCTTCATTTGGTCCTTTACCATTGCAAACATGGAAATGAGCTCGTCATTTGATACAAAAACAGGAGGAGTAGATCCGGATGTTCCGAACCCAGATCTAGCAGTACTTGGAGGAACATTTCGGGTAACTTGTCCTGAACTTTTAGGTTGTACAGGAGGAGGTGGTAGTGTCACATTTTGGCAGAGGTTGTGGATGGGGTGGAAGAAGACACAGATTTTGGGTTTGAGGCCATAGTTGTCAAGATTTTTGAAATGAGTTGATTAAGAATGAATTTTAACAAAAGTTTTTGTTAAAAACATCACCACTTGCCCCACGGTGGGCGCCAAATTGTTTTGGTCAAAAAATGCTTGTTAAAAATAATCTTGTATTCCAAATTAGTAAATGTGAGTGCTAAATGTGTGAAATATGACAAAAGCTTAGTGTTATTTTCAAGATGGTGGTTTAAAATAACGAAGAAATAACAATTTTGACAACTATGCTCAGGATGGCAAAGAAAGTGTTCAGGATGGACAATTATATCCTAAGAATGTAACTGTCTGATACAGAAATATTGTAAATGAAAGAAAGCAAGCAAACAACACTCAATGTACGAGGAAAGCCTTGATCACTTGATAATCGCCGGCACAAAACCTCTGGAGGAGTCTAAGCCCCTGCCTTATTGTTAATATTAATAAGAAAAATGTTTTACAACTTTGGAAGAGTGATGAATGAAGTGCTAAGGTTACAATGTTGAGTTGTGTGTGTGAGTATCAGGTGTTCTATCACGAGTAAAGTAGTATCAAGTGAGTTGGAAGTAGCTGAGTGTCCTATTTCGTTCATCCATCTCCTATTTATAATTACACATGAAATAAATAAGAGATCCTTGATATCCGCTGCTTAGTTATGCTCCTTGACTGTTTTAGGTGAACGTTGGAGCAGATTTAACCAAGCTAGACATTGGTATAACAGTTTCCATGATTTTCGCCTAGTATTAATGCTTGTCGGTTACACCCTTGACCTAGTCTTTAGCCATGGACTTGCTTCATACGTATAGCTCTTCAATTATCAGCTTCTTTGACTGGAGTGAGACAATATAGCCGTTAGAGAACAGTTACAAAGCTTAATATTGATTAAGTGTACATGCAATAATATCATAATAAGATAATTCATTAGTCTATCCTCGGGATGCACATAAGATAAAACTCTGTCACATCCCGAACCCTGTTCAGTCCTTCAGTATCCTGAGGATGCTACACAGAAAACATAGGTTAGTGCTATCCTGAAGATTTCACCACCAACATATATATACACTTAGATGTTATTGGAGTTCTTTGTGTTTGGGGGGCTTCGAAAAGCAAGGTGTGGAACGGGGAATCATCTAATCGGGACGTACGTCGCATTGTTTTACGTAATGAATGGTATGTTATTTTTTATTTTTTATTTCCTATATTTTTTTATATGTTGACTTCCAGAACATGCATATGTAACTTTGCCATTGTTGTTCCAATTTAATTTTTATTGTTTAAATCAGTGGTTTGGATCTCAATATATCGTTGTGGGGTAAAATGACAAGTAAGTTTAATGATGATACTATCAGTTCTTATCGAAATACAAATCTTGTGGTTGTGTTGATCGGTTGTAAGGTTCGTTCGTATAAAGGTTACTTATTTATTTTATTTTTTTATATTAACTTTAACCTTTTTGTATTTTTATTGGGATATAGTATGCAAGTTTAATGTTTAACATACTAGGTGCTCCATGCTTGATGACAACGGTTGCGTTTGAGTTATATCTTAATCTCCAAGTGCCTGAAGCCAATGTCTTCAACAATATGTAAAAGTGTTGTCTGATGCTTATTTTGATCTTTTTTTTTTTTTGCATCATATCTTACATTTATTTACATGATTGTTGTTTATAGGCTGTGTTGTCCTGTTTAATTTAAACCGCTTGACTCAGATAATGATAATTTCGAATCACATCCATTGGATAGGTTGATACTTATTTACAAGAGGGTGTTGAGGAGGTGAATGATTAATATTTATATTCATATGATTTGTCCTATTTGTTTGTTATCTATTTACTAACACCTTGTGTACAGGAAACAACGTACAATATCGATGGAACTATAATTGATGTTGATATGTCTGACGATTGGAAGTATGTTAAGTGTAACATGTGTTGAAAGAAGGCGGTATTTAAGGATTCACAATATGTATGTCAAAGTTGTGGATAACATGTTACAAATCCACGTCAATCGTAAGTTGTCAATGTATCATTAGTAATATTTTTGTAAACTGTTAATTAATGTGATGTTTACAGATATAAATTGACTGTTTGCGTGATGGAGAAGGGAGTGGACATAACATGTGTTCTTTTCGATGAAGTTGTTATTGCTCTATTGGGGATTAGTGTTGATGACCTGATTAGGAGAAGCCTATCCCTGGTGTATCATTTAGTTGATTATAGTTTATTTAAGTTATATGTTTTGTGTTGCATCATTGTTTATTGTTTTATTAATAATGCCTAAAATATATTATTGCCTAAATGTTATAGGTTGTCGATGATCCGGATTGGATACATGTGTTTTTTTATTGAAAATTTATCTGGCCGGCGTGCGATTTTTAGGATTAAGGTTAATAAGTATAATTTGCCTCCTACCTCAGTTCGTCGTTTTACTGTGTCAAAGTATCTCGGCGATGATGTCATCGTGTTACACAAGAATAAGAACACTTCTATGGTAGTTGCCACTGCAACTTCTGAGCAAGATAAAGAGGTTGAAGAATTTCTTAGTAGGATTACAGAAGATGAGTTAGCTATGGTAGATGAACTAATGTGGGGACCTAATATAACGTTGATTACTTTCGTACCATCTTCGTCATCGATATTTAATGTTATACGTAAATTTTTTGTGTTAACTTTATATTTTGTTATTGTATTTCATCTATAATTCTAGTTGTATGTTTAGCTGCTGTCACTGAAGAACAAGAGGCTGAGTCGACTATGTTGACTTATGAAGTTAACGCGGATAATAGTGATGTGAATGTTGAACATAGGCTTAATCACAAGCCATCGTCTATCTGTCCAGATATTGAGATCAAATCTAATGACTTGGCCATCATGCATAAGTCAACGTCTTTACATGAAGTTAGTGCTTGATGTTATACTTATGTTTTCGTTATATGTTGTACATTTTTTTGTTGTTGTGTCCCTTTTATAATTCTTTTTGTTATATAAGATTGATGTTGCTGTTCAACAATCAGCTCAGTTGAATCAGTTGATTCCTGAACTAAACGCTGAGAATTATCAGGTGAATGTCGAAGCCACGTTTGCTGAGAAATCATCGTCTGTTTGTCAGGTTGTTGAGTTCCCTGGTATTGATATGGTATGCGCGCAAAACTCGGCATCAATACCTCATGATTGTAATGTTAATTCTGGTGAGGTGCCTTCTGAATATATGAATGCTGAAGAGCATTCGAATAAATGCGATGCAACTGAAGTAGGTTATGGATATATGCATGGGGTAAGCCAAGTATGTAAACATGATTCAGAGTATGTAATTGGTGGTCATATCATCGATGAGAAGACAACAGGTAACGAAGACAATGCTGATGTTGCGGATACGCTTATCCAAATGCCGGTAGTTAATTGCACGGATACTACTGAACATGTTTCGTCTGAACAACATTCTAGGTCAAAGAGGCATACTAACAAACCAAAGCGATTTAGGAAGTAATTAACATTGTTATTTTGCAACTGTTTGTTAGTTAGTACTTTTGTGTTATGGTAGTTCCGATGGAAAACATAGGTTGGGATGTTGTTTGTTCGTTTTGTTATCGACTACTTTTTTAATTATGTTTGTTTATTATCAATGTTTCAACAATTGATGGGCTATTTGATTAGTTGTAGTGATAAGCATTTATTTATATTTTAACAATTACATGACACTGCCAACTTATATTAACAATAATACTAAGTATCAATATATGTAGAACCCATAAACATATATAATACAGTTTAGTAAATACTAAATTTGGGCATATGTTTACAAATCACAATACTAAGTATCAATACTAACTAATGATACTAACAAGCCAGCTATTTCGCACTAATAAATATAATATAGGTATGTATCATAGCAAACAATTTTAATACTGACCCGACCCGGAATTCAGTCCGTTAGGTTTCTTTAAACACATTTACCCAACAACCGTACTATATTTACACACACAACCTATCTCAAATCTCTCAACTCGTGAGACTTCCAAGGTTTTGTTTGTCAGTTCCTGTAAGTATATTAGTTGTTTTTATTCGAATATTCGTAATTGTTGCATTTTCTACCTACTAATAAAAGGAAAATACAATGATTTCATCAAAAGCTTTCCATCTTTTATTTAGAATGATTGTAAAACATATCGATTGATTTTGAAGATGTTTATGTTCATTTAATTAATAATAATACCTTTTTTGTGATAATTTTGTTGTTTCTACTATGTTATCATCAGCATTGTTTGTTTTATTATTTTGAAGCTAATTATCTTTATTATCCTTAAGGTTATATGCTTACTACATTTTTATACTTTGCTTTTTATCAGGTTTGTCAAAACTCATAAACATGGTTTATGGTTTTCTCGTTTTCTTTCTACTACGCACTTGAACTATATGGTGAGTTTTTTAAGTGTTTTTTTTTTACTTTAATCATTCTTAGTGATTTAAAGTATTTATAAAAAAATCAACTACTTTGATTAATATATATTTGTTTATTGCAGATTTTACCTAAAAATTATGTTGAATAGATGAGTACTTTTAATTATCCTGGAAAATGTGATGTTAAGATAATGACTCTTGATGGAAATGTTTTTACTGTTAGGATCATCATGATAGATTCTTCTTACTATCTTTATAATGGCTGGAAAGATATGATTAGAAAGTTGAAGATCAATCAGAATTCTTGGTTACTGTTTCAATACGAAGAAGCTTTGGTTGGTTTTTGGATGATCTACTTTTACCAAGATTGTGCTCTTGCACATGGACCTTACTTTTATACATCCACCAAAAAGAAACTGCAAAGTTCAATTGATTGTCTGGTGTATAAGTTTATTCTTATTAGTTTGATATTCCATATAGTATATATTAAAATGTTATAACAAACTCTTATTTTCTATTTTTCTAGAATGTTAATCGCTCTTTTGTCCATCATCATATGTTGAACACATTTCCAGTGGATGAAGTTACAATAACCTCTGTCCCGAATAAGAAATGGTTTGTTGAACACATTTCATGACTGGAGGATGGAAACGGATACAGGAAGAGATGTCAATTTGTGATGACCATATTATTATTTTTGAAAGGATTGACGTTAGTACATTTGACATGACTGTTTTTTGGTCAAATAACACCTTGGTGCCTCCTCCTGAAGTTTGCTGGTCACAAGTTAAGGATGAACTTGGATATGAATACGATGATTACATTGAGATTTATGTTGATGAATTACTTGATGAGATGATAGTGGAGAAAGTTGTTACTGATAATGTAAAGAGGAAGATCCTGGCGTTGGTGTGGTTGTTAAAATGGATGGAAAGTTTGTAAGTTTGTAATTACTTGGTTTATTTCTTATTATATCATCTACGAGTATAAATTTATAAAACTTTGCTTTGTTTACAGAGGCTACCTAAACTTTAGGCAGTGAATAATGGGTTGAACAAGAAGGTTAATATAAAAATCAAGCATACCGATGGACAAGAATGGGGTGCTTCAGTTGGGATAGAGTTGTCTAATGGTAATCCTAGGTATAATTTGAGAGGTATGAAAGCTTTTTTCAAGATATGGATTTGGTTTTTGGTGACGAAGTTGTGTTTAAGTTTTTCCGAGGTCAAGGTTTGCTTAAATATGTTTTAGTTGTTTGAAATGGTTGATGTTAGTTTGTTATGTTTGTAACACCCCAACACGATGGCGGAAACATCGAGGTGTCACGTATGAATGATTGTTCAGTAGCACATGGTAATCAAGTTTTAATTAAGAATTTATTCAAAGTAAAATATCCAAATTTGAAATACATAACGAAGCTTTGAATGAAATCTAATACATCAAATAATCAAACAAAACTTAAAACTTCAAATGTCTCCTCATGCTAGCTCTAGACTTCAAGCATCAGTATTTCCTGTTGAGTTTGGAAAAATGGGGGGGGGGGGTCAACTAGAAGTTGGTGAGAATACATAAGCCAAGTCAAGTAATAAGTTTTAAAAGAATAAAAGTTTAGCAATTCATATGTCTAATGTAAGTTTAAGTCTACATGAATAAACAACAAGTATAGTATGCACATAATCAATCCTCCGACAAAGTTTAGGTCCATCTCGTAACCACGGTTCACCTTAATATAACGTTGGAACGTTAACAATCACCCGCGCTCCCCATAAAAGATGGTCAACGAATCTGGGTGGGGTTGTCAATCCAATAGATCTATTATTGTATACCGCCGGCTTGATTAGGGTTAATGATTATGCAAGTTTAAGTTTAACTCTAATAGTCTTTGTCTAAGTCATGAGGCATCAAAGTTTACAACTAGACATGTATGTAGAACTGCTTAAGTATAAAGTTTCAAGTATAAAGAATTGGATAAACAAGGTTACGTAAACTCACCTTAGCAAAGTGTTAAGTCTTGTGAAATATAATAAGTGTGGTCCAACGTTGCCAAGTATTACCCTATGTTTAAGGCAATAAATAAGTCTAAGTCTTTTCAGTCTACAAGTATTTCTAGGGTTCCTAATTTGGGGATAAGTAATTGTTTAATTGTTAATTAGGTAAATTGTTAATAAATAAAAGAAATTCAGAAAATAAATAAATAAAAGACTATTTGTAGATCTTTGATTAAGGATGGTCATATTATAAGATTTTAAATATGAAAATAATTTTTATAAAATTATTTTCTCAAAAATTGAATATTTAGTATATTTATTTCTATTTGTCAAAATATAGTTTTAATATCTAAAAATATTAAAATTATGGAAATTTTAAATTAAAATTTATATTTCTGTTCTAAATGAATAAAAATAATTTATGTAAAATTTTTGGTATGAAAATAGTGAAAAATGAATTTATTATGATTTATTTATGATTAAAATAACAAAAATCAATTAAAAATATAAATAAACGGTTTTCTAGAATAAAAGTTTATTTCTGAAATATTTATGGATCTACAAGTATAAAATAATTTTTGTGGGATTTTATAAAGTCGTTTAGATATTTTTATAATTGAATAAACTTGTAATATTTATATATATATTAAATAAATGTTTTTTGAAAAACTAAAAATTGTATAATAAACTTTGTCATTAGATTAACATAAAATAAGTTTTATAGAATTTTTAAGGCACTTTTAGTATTTAAAAATTATTTTTAAAATAATATAGGAAGTATAAGTATAAAAAGGAAACTAAAAAAATGGTTGCTTGTGCCAGGACTCGAACCCGGGTCCTTGGCCGAATCAATGTTTTAAATCACAAGCCCAAACCAGTTGGTCTAGACCCGGAGAACGATTAATCTTGGTTTCAAATAATTATATGGATTACTTGGTTAAGGTTTTGATTTGTTTTAGAAAATAAAAAAGGGGGACGGGGCTCGAACCTTGGTACAAGGCTGGTCCTCACGTCTTTTCACACAAGGGTAATTACCAACTGATCTACAGATTAGTTGGTGATAGGATTCACTTTGTTTTAAACTTAAATAATGTCAGTGATAACCAACATCCCCAAATCGAATCTATATGAACCCTAGTTTTCTAATCACGTTAATTAACAACCAATAGCCTCCGAATCCTTGGGGCTATTGTTTGTATAGGGCCGAATAACAAAACCAACAAGAGAATTGGTACTTATAGTGTGTTATACGTGCGATTTGGAATGGTCTACCGTGGGGTCAAAAGCAAAGAATCCACAGATTAGCAGGAGGTTTAAAGTGAAATTGGGTATGGGACTTTGTTTATCGGTGGTATTAGCTCATAGGGAAGGCCTCAATTTATACTAACCATTACGAAATCAAAATTTTGGAAATTTGACACGTATTAAAGTCGTATACGCGTGATTGGGCTCGTAATGGAAGGTTTTAATTATAATTTTTGCGTGGAAATTAAGTAGACGAGGTCGGTTAACATCATTCCCTAAATAAACACGAACAATGATGCGGATTAAAGTTGTAATTGGAAAATATGGCTCGCAGTTGACTTTCCAAGTCAACTGTGCAGTAATAAGGAGTGGTTATGTTTTATTTGTGTTTGATAATTATCACCAACAGGGTTGTAGCCCAGTTGGTTAAGGGTTGTTTGTTTGTAATGGGCCGGCCATGGACGCGGGTTCGAGTCCGGTCCATGCCTTTTATTTTTTTTGGTAATTAAAACACTATTATATTATTAAAATAACTTCATAATATCATTATATGAGTCCGAAAATGTCACAAAATATTTTTAGAACGTACTAGAATGTCAAAACGCAACGTTTTATTGATTGAAATAATCGAACGTACATAGTGAAAAAGCGAAATGTTACAGTCTCCCCAACTTTTAGGAACTTCGTTCCGAAGTTGGAGTTGGAGAGTCTGCTGGGAAAAGGTGTGGGTATTTAGACTTCATCTGGTCTTTGCGTTCCCATGTGAACTCTGGACCTCGTTTAGATTCCCAACGAACCTTAACGATCGGGATTCGACTACGCTTGAGTTTCTTGATTCCAGTGTCCATGATCTCAACAGGTTTCTCGATAATGTGCATAGTTTCATCGATTTGCACATCTTCAAGAGGGACATGGAGGTTCTCGTCTTCTAAGCATTTCTTGAGATTCGAAACGTGAAAAGTTGGGTGAACATTGCTTAGCTCAGGTGGGAGATCAAGCTTGTAAGCCACTTTTCCAATCCTGTCAAGCACAATACCACTACCTATGAAATATGTTGCATACTCAATTTTAGCGAAACAACCTTTCAAAATGTCAAAATATATTTTTAATGAGTTGGTGTCGAATTGCAAAGATGAAAGAAAAACAAGGAAATTTTTGTTATATCCAAGGTTTGTTATGCAAATCTTGATGCACCTACTTGGGGAAAATGTGGTTAAACATGGGCAACCTACTGCTTCCAAATGTTTAAGTTACTAGTGTTTCACGAGGATGGGTAAGGTTAAAAAAGAACAAGAAGATGATGTTGTTAGTAATGAAAATGGGGTTGAAATTAATCGCCAGGAACGTGTTGCCGAGCGACAAATAAGTAAAACGTATTTTCGAAAATAAAAAAACCCCAAACTTCTAGATTGGAGGATGCTGAATATATGGATGTGTCTGACAATATGTTTGCAACACAAGATGAACAAGCTGATAATCATGTTTTGTCCTCACAGTATACCTCATCATCGCCTTGCAGTCAAGGGATTAACGATGCATAAAGAGTGGAACATGTTGTACACCAAATGAACGGCAATATAGAAGGCAAAGCTTTGATCGAAGTTCGTATTTCAAGTCCCCATATCATGACTAAACCTGTTGACAACCTACTCAAGCATGCAGAAACATCATTTGGACAGCTTTTATCTAAAGGAGTTCCCATGTCTTCATTAATCAATTGCTTTGAACAAGAAACTACTGATGGTAAGGCGCATGACGCAACAAGCGAAATAGAGAAAACCTTACCAATTCCAATGGATGTTGGGCCAAATGTTAGTCATGAAATTTTGATTGTTGATGAGTTAGCAACAGATTCTGTTCATTGTCATGAAGACGCAGTTGTTTCTTATGAAGACATGAGTAATTTATTTAACGTCTCGGAGTCTCCAACAACTGCTGAAAAACTGGAATTGCTTAATAACAACTCTTTTGTTCAACACTCAGATGAAGGTCATCGTCCCAAAGATATAGATGCACCATATATTGTTAAGCAAGACACGTATCCGATTGTAAAGTTAAATACAACCACATCAAATAAGGTGGTCAATGATTCGATTAATTTGACTTATGACTCAAAAGGCAGTTTTGATAATATTTTGTCAAAATTAGATGGTCTTAGTGCTCAGGTTGCTGAATTGAGTGAGAAAATTAATTCTCTACCTATTGTTCAAGTCCAAAAAAACCATGAATTCAATGAATTGTTGGCCTGCTTATCAAAGGATATGAATAATATCTTGACCACTTTTTTCAGTGAAGGTAGGTTTGCATCTCTTTCTTCAAGCTCTTCAGGCTCTGATGTGGCAAAGACCACTTGTATCAAAGCTGAAGAACTTGTCCCTATTATGTAACCCATTTTTTATAGTCATTTCAGAACCATTGAATAAAAACATGACAATATGAATAAGTTGATTAGAACATATTATGATTCTTTGTTCAATGAGTTGTGAAGAATGGTTAAAGATAACCAAAAGAAGATTGCTCACCTAACAGGAGTCACTCCTCCAGCCTCTTGGTTTTCGAATATCGAGGTTGATTGACAACATGGCGAACAAAGTCCAGCTTTCATAGGGGCCGTTAAGAGTGCAGAAATAGCTAGTGCAGCTAGAGAAAATAGAGTTGCAGGAAAAAAACCAGATGAGAGTTTAAGAAAGTTTGATGACCAAAAAGAAGTGTACAAACAAAATCAAGCGGCTAACAATGCAGCTATAGGCAGACCAACATTGGAAGCTCAAGATGCATAAGCACGTATGTTAATGACAGGTCTTCGTAAAGGGGATCATAAGAACTTTGATTCTAACCAGGTCTCTTATGTTCGTATTAAAGCATATGAAACCAATGTGGAAACAGATGGTGAGACAAGGTCGAGGCAACCGGTAGCAGAAACAAATTTAAGTGTTAAAAGGTCTACCCCAGAAACAACCGAATGTAAAGTACTTGCAGCTAGTAGTAATATACATGAAACTCCAAAATTGATACAAGTTGGAAATTGTGGGGGATTGAAAAATGTTGCACAAAGCAGTGGATTCAAACAACTGAAGAACATTAAGATGGCGCATGTTGTGCAACAAACAAATGAGATTGAAACATCTTAAACAAAAATACCAGATCAAGATGGTTCAGATAAAATGGCAATTGTTGTGTATAAGAAGCCTCGATTATTACTGATTCCCACTCAAGAAGGTCGGAGTAATGTTGCATTGATTAAATCAGAATTGACATATTCCCTTGAAAAAGAGCCACAATCAGATGCAAGTGGAAGGGTTCTAAGTTGCAGTCATGTTATATCTGAATGCCGCCCTGGTTGTGATGGTGAAATAACTTCATCTTCTTCCAATACTAATAAAGCAAACAGAAGTCCAAAAAGTGATCAGGTAATTAAGGCAATTGAGGCGGAAGCACGGGCAGTTCTTGAGGAAAATACTAAAACCATGGGTGAAAAAAAAAGCTATAGAAATGTATGAGCAAGTAATGATAATGATTCAAGTATATGAAGACAAAATATATCATGAGTCATTAGAAAGTAAAAAATTGAAACGGTAGATGATCCTCACTTAGATTATGATACTAGACAGCAATGCATCTCATGGTTAAATAGTAATGCCAAATACCCAAAAAAAAAAAGCTTTAAGGATTGGTCAATCGTGCGTTTGTAGGAAGAGATTTCAAGGGTTATTGAGATGAATTCGGATCCGAATGCTAAAATAACTGCTCCTAATTGGAAGAACCATGGAAAAGGAAAGAAAAGTTCTAAAACTCAGGCTAAACTGTCTTGGATGTAGGATGAAATGGTTTTTGCTGGCATCTCTTCAAGAGCGCAGGTTAACAGATGGGGAGAAGAGAAGATTGTAACAACATACAAAGAGTTTGAGGCTAGACGAAGTAAAAAATCCCAACAAGTTTTCTGCACCTATTGATTTCTCAAACTACTGTGTACAAATGAAAAAACCATTTGGTTTTGATTTTAGAAACCCACAAATGTATTTGGATCCTGAGTTTATTGAGAAATACAAGGCTCATTTGAAGGAGCAAGGTGGATTTAGGTTGGCAGCAGATGATTATTTGGAGGATGAGAAGATAATTTCTGTGGAACAACCACCTGATAGTGGCCATGCAATGAGAACAATTTCGACAGTAAGTGGTTCAAATAAAACTATTGTTAAATCTCCTGGTAGAAGACATAAATCTTCTAATTGCTAGGGAATCTTGAATAGCCATCACACAAGGTAAGCTTTACATGTTTATGTTAAACTGAAATGTTTATGGTTATCTGATTTGAAATTACGTTTTTATCTGTTTTATGTATGATTAGTGTATGGCATCAGATGTTTAATAATACAAGTAGACAGTTGATGTTCACAAATATATCAACTATTTTTTTTGTAATAGGATGTTCGCTAAAATACGATTGAAATTTTACTTTCTTATAATTTTTTAATAGTATATTATATAAAATTCAAAAAAAAAAGTTACCTTAACTTTGTTACATATTATATTTGATGTTTGTGGTTGTATTTTCCGCTGTTTTATGAAAATTGCATATCCTACGTTACAAAAAAAAATAATAATAATGAAAGTTGAACATTAACATACTAAATGTAAATGTTATTTATCTAATGCGGCTAGTTGAAGCTTCATGGTGTTGGTGGTCGTACATAGTTATTGACGAGGCATTCGATGATATGATTATGGTTATGCTTGTGAGTCTTGTCCGTTTTGTTTTGTTATGTTGAAAAAAAACAGTCGTGTTTAATTAACTCGTAGACCATGAATATATTATGATATATAACATATGTGGTGCTCATTCTGTTTGCCCTTATATTTCATCATTTCAACTGTTTATTGTCAGTATATACGTTTCCTTATATTATTGTTACGCTCTGTTCACATCTTATACCCTTTGATATAATGTATAATCCATATGTTTATACTCAAATTATATATTGTCTTTTATATTATGATTTTATTAGCACTAAACATTATATATCAATAAACATTAGAAAAAAAAACATAACTAAGAAGACAAACAGGGTGGTACATCAAAGTGATAACTTAAATACTTAATTAAAACATACATTAGTTTTAAGTTGAAACAGATAAACAAAAAAGAAAGTAATATAAATAAAGAGTTAACACACTATCGCTTCAAAATGTCATTCACCACCTGCTTTGTTTCCTGTATGTGCCTGCGGTATGAATTCCTTATTCTCTCTAACGAGTGAATAAGGTTTTCAGTATTCCTTCCCTGCTCAAGAAGAAAAGACCTTGCTCCGTACCTAGCAGTAGTATTCGGAAGTCTCATAACTTCATTCAGCAGTTTGTTGTTTTTGGCCCTTTGTTGTATCATTGATTGCAGAGCATCACTAATCATCTCCAGGGTTTCTTCTTCATCAGCAAACGGATCTACCTTAAATATTATTTTTGTCTGCATCTGATAATGCAGACCTACGGAGAGATGATGAAGACATTGTTTTCTAATTTGTGTTAACTGAGTATCAGATGAACACTGAAATGTAAATGTTAAGGTGGTTTATGATGAAATTCGGGATGTGTTTACTAATTTATAGAATTATCATGTGTGATATGAAAGGTTATAGGGTAGTATAATGATTATACTTGGGTTAGTGTGTTAAACGAAAGGTTATGTTATAATGATTTATTAATTGCAAGCTGACATTAATAATTAATTTGTGAGATCTTAATGTTAAGACTATTTGTCACATATAATGGACTATATTGTTTTTTATACTTTTTATTTTAAAATGGGGAGGTTTATGTGCAAATGGAGAGGTTATGACATATATACACACGTTCCCAATAATTTGTCCAAGTATTTTGGCGATGGTTAATTAACTGCAAGTACTACTTACTATATAAGTAGATGTTCATATATTCATATATTAATACCATTGAAATATTTGGTGTGTTGCTACACCGGTGATTTAATAATGTTACATGGTTAATAGTTATGTTAACATTTTTACTGATTTTGTAATTTAAGTGCGGAGTATGGGTATTTGTTATGTTAGTTATATTTACTTGCTATATTTGACTTCTTGTGTCTTTCACGTTTAGCTTGATACAATTTTTGTGATTTGTATGTTTTGTGATGATTTTATGTTGATGCACATTTTGCGACTAATGCTTTTGGATTGTACATTCAAAGTTGTTTAGTTGATATCGTGGGGGCGAACGTGGACTTTAGGAAGGTCAAATGTAGAAATGAAGGTCGAAGGAAGAGAGAATCGGGCGAAGATGGAGACTGATATGTGATGTGCTGATTCGAACCATAGTCAGGGACGAACCTGCACATTTGACCCTTACGGGGGGCGAATGTGCAGTCCTATATATAGTTCAAATTTTGTTTTTAGATTAACTTTTTGTCATTTTGAGTCGTGTGTTTGTCCTGAATATTCTCTCTAGGTTCAAAACCTTCTGTGATTGTCTTATTAACTTATAAAACGAATTGTAAAGATCTATTCCAAGTTAATTAATGAAAATGTCGATTGAAAAGGTGAATTTGCTTGTTTGATTCATTTACTATCATTTTGTAACTGTTGGATCAGTAATGCTCTTGATGTATTGCTTGCTAGTGAACACTTATGTGTTTAGCAAGTTCAATCAGATTTGCACAGCGGAATGAGTAAGTAAAGTTACACTATCAACAGGAGTTATTACTTCCCCTTGATGTTTGAAAAACTAAAGACAAGTTTAATGAGAATCTAAGTATTGAATGTGAATGATAATAAATACTCAAACAGATTCTCAATAAATGAAATGGAAATAACAATAATAAGCTTTGAAGGATTTCAGTTTCAATCAAAATCAATGTCTAAAACAGAGGGATGAACCCATCTATTTATAGACTTACAAAATACATGAACCTTGCCAAAAAGCAAGTCTGTAACAAGTTGCAACAAGTTGCATTATTGGAACTTGCACAAAAAGATAAAGTAATACTAAACAAATAAACTACTGAAACATAAGGCGGTGGAAAGATTCTGGTACAAGTGCTGATGAATGACAAACTACTGATGAGTAGTTTGTCTTCAGTAGTTCTTCAGTGAACTTGTTTGGTTAGACTTCAGAACTTCTGATACTTCTTCTTCAGTACTTGTTAAATCCTTCTTCAGTACTTTAGTCTTCTTTCTTTAGTAGTTCTATACTTAGAATATTTTGCAAAAGTATGAATTAGACTAAGGTTTGCAAAAGTGGTTTCCTTAATCCTTTTTGTCCTAACAATCTCCCCCTGGATTGATGAAGCCAAAACCTTTTTTAATTCCTTATTGTTTTCTTCTGTCATTCACAATCTTCCATATCTCCTTGAACATGGAATTCTTCAGTTGATTCAGCTGTTCATCAGTGAGAGATCCCCTTTGAGGTTCCAAGTGTTGAATTGTAAGCAAGTCCTGAGTTGATAGATTCTTCAGTTCATTCATGGACTTGTAGGCCTTGCTTGTAAGATCTCTTCTTGTCACCAATACTGAGTTGTCATCAGTAAAGGACCATCTGATGATCAGTACTTTAGATTTGTCAAAATCTGAAGTATAGGGAACCATGCTGGATCCCTGGGATGTTCCTGAGTGTTGGATGTTTTCTATTTCTGTGACTCTCAGGTGGGATTCACTTCTGTCTTCTGTTTGCACCACATTAGGTAATTTAAAAGTAGGTAGATGATGTTCAGTGACTACCTTTGTGTGCAGCTTATCAGTTATAGTTTTCTGGATTTGGTAAGCAAATGTTGAAGGATCCCTAAATTGTGTTATCAGAGGTTTTTCTTCAGTATCAAAGTCTCCTTGCACAACTGTGTTGCCTTCTAGAAACACCATTTTGAAATCAGTCTTTGTATTGTCCTCTGGCTTTCTCTTGGTAGCTGGTCTTTTTTTAACACCAGAAGTTCTAACTACTGAAGTTGATACTTTAGAAGTTTTGAACTTCTCTGGATTAGCAGCCTTGGCAGCCTTGTATTTCTTGTATGTGTCCAGTAGTTTGTCTTCTCTCCATTTTGACACAGAGGCTTTTGAACCATAGTCATTAGCTACCGTTCTTCAATCATTTCTACTCTCTTGGCTTTTCTATCTTTGTCTGTTGCAAGTTTGTCAGCAACAAGTTCAGCTCTTCTGGTTAGCTCATCCATTGAGAGCCCTTTGAGTGAATAGGCTTTTGTTTTGCTGTTCTTTGTTATAAAAGACACCGGTTGTTGTATTTTGTCTTCTTCAGCAACTCTCTCTATTTCAGCTAGCCTATTCAACTCTGCTTCATAAGCTTGAAGCTTTTCATTTAAGCTTAAGTCTTCCCTTGCCTCCAAGTTGTTCCAGATCTCTTCTTCCTTAGCCTTTCTTTGGGCTGCAATTAAACTCTTCTCTAGTAGTTCTTTGGACATTGAAATTGGAGAAGGGTTCAGCACAGTCATTGTTGTTGTTGTTGTAGGCCTTGGAATAGGAGTTGGTTGTTGTTGTTCAGTTGGTTTGGAAGGCTCTTCAGCTGTTTGTATGTTGGAAGTGTTAACTGCTGAAGTGTTGACAGAAGTGTCAACTACTAAAGGATTGTCTTCAGTACTTTCAGAGTCTTTAGCAGTTTCTTCATTATGGCCTTGGGAAGTTTCAGCTTCAACTTCAGTTTTGTTTTTGGGCTTTTTCTAGCAGTTGTTGTTGTTGTAGAGCCACTCTTGCCTTTATCCAGGCTTCCAGTGACTCCTTAGGTTCCTTAATCTTCTCCCCCTTTTTGGCTTCATCCACTTCTGGAAGCCTGCTAGGTTGAGAAGTTCTACCAGTGAGTTTAGCAAGTTGTCTTGAGTTGTTGTCTATTTTGTTGGATAGCTCACCAAGTTTTTTGTTGATCACCTCAAATTGAGTTTTGGTTGACAACTCCAAAGCAGTTGTGAAGGATTTGAGGTGATTGGCAATGAGGGTGTTCATCAACTGGTATAGGGGACCATCTGGGCTGCATAGTTGGTTCAGGTCTATGCTGGATGACCCAGGAATTGGGTAGGCATTTTCAGTGAGGGGTGTGTTTTTGGGTGATCTTCATGTTGTACAGAAGATGCCACTATAGGGGAATCAGGGATCAAGTGGACTTTAACGTGATCTGGTGTGACCAACTCTTTGAGCTTAGAGACACCAGGTGCAGGACCTTCACTAGCAGCCGTAAATTCAAGTTTGTTGAAGTGTGAATCATCATCCAAATCAATGGAATCATCTGAATCCCTGCTTACTTCCTCAATGAGGACAGTATCAGTTATATCATGAGCTGGGCCCAACCCAGTTGTCTCATGTACCTCTTGTTCTTGGTTCAGAGGATTTCCTACCTCAGGCATTAAGCCTTCATCATTAGTTGCCACAAATGAGGTCTTAGCAATGTTACTTCTGTCCTCAGATCCACCACTGGGTGGTATATGAGTAGTAGCAGCTCAAATGTACCTAAAGTCTCTAAGTTTGGGCTTAGAAACCCTGGTTCATCCTCATCTCTTGGGTTAGGGCTATGGACATCCACATCCATGTCAAAGTCTGAAGGTATGTCCCCTGTTTGATGTGGTAGTTGGGGACTGGCATGTTTTGATGGGTTGGTCTCTTTTAGCCTAGAGAGAAGTTTGGCACTTTCTATGGCTTCAGGTTCAGAAGTTTGTGGTATTGGTTCAGTAGTTTGGGCTAATGGTTCAGCAGTTTCAAAAGAAGAGTCAATTGGGATTGTTTTCTTAAATTTCTTTCTTTTGAATAGAATTATGACTGGTGCTCTAGTGGGGGTTTGAGATAGATGAGACTGAGAGGATGTTTCAGTCACATCTTTATCAAGTGCAGATTGCACATTGGCAAGTTTAGGCATCTCAACTTCCTGAACTGCCTTTCTTTTAAGGCTAGTGGGTTTTGTTTTTGTTGTTTAGGTTTCTTGGCCTTTTTGGGTGAAGGTTTGGAAGATGAGGGTTCCATGGGGACTGTTGTGTGTTCCCCTTGGTCATCTTCTGTCTAGGCAGCCGGTTTATTATGCCTAGAGTATGCTTGTGAGGTTAATGGGTTTAAAACAATTGTTTTACCCACAAGCACCACTTCTCCAAGTTCTTTATTATGAATTGCATAATAAACCTTGGATACAACAAAAACTTCTTTTTAGAATTGAGATGATGTAACACTAACTCATTAAAGAAAAGTGTTGATGCCCTGAATTTTGTTTCATTCACAATGGAATGAAAAATAGGTTGAAAAATAGAGGGCATTTAATCATAAGATCCAGTTTTTGGACTCAAACACATTATTATGTAGTGAAACAAAAGTTTGTACTTAGGTTCAAAATATTTCTTAAAAATAGTAGCATGTGAGAGAGTACCTTGGTAACCACACTCTGTCATGGTCAGATGAATTTCAGAGTTTGGAAATTGATCTGGGGCACCCACATCATCTAGACCCAGTCTAATCCCCAAAGTTGCTGGTGTGATTGCCATTCTTCTTCCTTGATAGTTGAATTGAGGGAGATCACTTCATCATTCACTGTCACCGTCTCCGCATTCGCCCAAAACTCATTTAGAGTTTCAGTGTGGATTGGAGGATCAATGTGAGGGCAGTGAAGTATTGGGATTTAACGACTAAATCAATGATTTCGTCATATTGGGACCAGGCTTCATGTTTCTCAAAGTAGCCTCTTTGATTGTGTCCCTGTTTTAGTATTAGAGCCATGTGGTTTGTGTGTGTGGGTTGATTGAACAATGTTCTTGTTTGCAGGTTCAGGGTTTGAGAGTATTTTTTAGAGAGAATGAGGATTTTAGCTTTTTCAAAGGATAAGTGTTGGAAAAGGTGTTTATCAGAAGTTTGTAACCGCCCTAGGTCAAACTTCTGAAGTGGGAAATGTCTAATTTGCCCTTAATGACAAAACTGCTGATGAAGAACAATTATCATCAGTAGTTTCCCATTTTCTCTTCAGTAGTTTGTTAACAACTGATGAGAATGTTTATAAACACTTTATTCATAACTTTTGAAGATTATTTTATCAGAAGTTAATCATTTTTCAGAAAATATTCCCATACTGATGATTTGTTCATCAGTAGTTTCTCTCTTTTTGTTTTTCAGAAGTTTTGGACTAAAAACAGATGTAAGTGAAAAATAAAATATGTGCAGGAAAAGTAAAAGAAACACTTACAAATTTAGCATCCCAAGCATGGATACTAACTTCTGAAATGTTGATGTGTCAAGGGGTTTTGTGAATATGTCAGCTATCTGATTAGCTGTTGTCACATGCTTCACTTCAATCTTGCCTTTTTCATAGCAATCCCTGATGAAATGATACCTGATTTCAATATGTTTAGTCTTTGAGAACTGAACAGGATTTTGAATGATGCTAATGTCATATTTACTGTCTACAAGCAATGGTGTCTTGGTCTCTTTGATTCCATAATCAAGAAGTTGATATTGGAGCCATTGTATCTATGATGTACAACTTGCAGCTGCAATGTATTCAGCTTCAGCTGTTGAAGTTGCAACAGATGTTTGCTTCTTTGATTGCCAGGACACTAGACAGTTTCCCAAGAATTGACAACCACCAGATGTTGATTTTCTTGACATTTTGCACCCTGCATAGTCACTATCTGAAAAAGCTGATAACTTGGTATTGCTAGAAGCAGGATACCAAATTCCAAGTGTAGGAGTTCCTTTCAGATATCTGAAGATTCTTTTGACTGCAATTAGGTGTGACTCCCTAGGAGCTGATTGATATCTAGCAAAGACACATGTTGAAAACATAATATCTGGTCTAGAAGCAGTTAGATACAAAAGGGAATCTATCATACATCTATACATGGTTTGATCAACCTGTTTTCCTTGATCATCTGGTTCAACTTGTGTGGTAGGTGTCATGGGAGTGGAACATGATTTACAGTCTTGTAAAGAAAATTTGTTCAATAATTCTTTAACATATTTAGATTGATGTATAAAAGTTCCATTAGTTTGTTGTTTAATCTGCAGTCCTAAAAAGTACTGCAGTTCTCCCATTGTACTCATCTCAAATTTTGATTGCATGAGTTTCTTAAATTCATCACACAATTTTGTGTTTGTTGAACCAAATATGATATCATCAACATAAATTTGAACAAGTAAGACATGATTTCCAACATTTTTCAATGAAAAGAGTTTAATCAATGGATCCTCTTGTAAAGTTATTTTTGAGCAAAAAGTTAGAAAGTGTTTCATACCAGGCTCTTGGAGCCTGTTTTAGCCCATAAAGAGCTTTGTCCAGCTTGTACACCCACTCAGGATGAGAAGGATCCTCAAACCCAGGTGGCTGACAAACATACACTTCCTCTTTGATTTTTTCATAGAAAAATGCACTCTTAACATCCATTTGAAAAACTTTTATTTTGTTGGAGATGGCATAGGCCAGAAATAACCTGATGGCTTCAAGCCTTGCAACTGGAGCAAAGGTTTCATCATAATCAATTCCCTCTTCTTGAGAGTAACTGTAATAGTACTAATTTCTGGAGATTAGCATGGACCTTTGTATGACACCCTAGGCAAATCCCACATCGGTCGTGGCCAGGAGAGATCCTTGGTTCATAAGTAATCCAAAGCCTCTTAAATCACCAACGCGTTTTGGGCTTAATGTTAGTGGATGAGAGGAGAACTCCACAGTTAAGCGTGCTCAGGTGGGAGCAGTACCAGGATGGGTGACCTCCTGGAAGTCTCCACCGGGGCAACCAAAAACAAATCCGTGAGCTTCTGGATGGGCAACCCATCGGGGGCAAAGCGGACAATATTGGTGGTGAGAGAGGCCGGATGTTACAAATGGTATCAGAGTCACTCCTGTGCCGTTCGGGATGGTGGGGCAAACCTCATTGAGGACGATGAGTCCCTAAGGGGGGTGATTGTAACAGTACTGATTTCTGGGAGATTAACATGGACCTTTGTATGACACCCTAGGCAAATCCCACATCGGCCGTGGCTAGGAGAGATCCTTGGTTCATAAGTAATCCAAAGCCTCTTAAATCACCAACGCGTTTTGGGCTTAATGTTAGTGGATGAGAGGAGAACTCCACAGTTAAGCGTGCTCAGGTGGGAGCAGTACCAGGATGGGTGACCTCCTGGGAAGTCTCCACCGGGGCAACCAAAAACAAATCCGTGAGCTTCTGGATGGGCAACCCATCGGGGGCAAAGCGGACAATATTGGTGGTGAGAGAGGTCGGATGTTACAGTAACCTTGTACCACCAGTCTTGCCTTGTTCTTAATGATCATACCAGCCTCATCTTGTTTGTTCCTAAAACCCCATCTTGTGCCAATTGGTAGCTTATTTGGTGGTAAGGGACAGATTTCCCAAACCTGTTGCTTCTTGAATTGAAGAAACTCATCTTGCATAGCTTCCACCCAATTGTTGTCTTTGAGGGCTTTTTGGTACTTCTTAGGTTCCAACTGAGAAATGAATGCTGAGAAGAAGCAAAAGTTGGAAAGTTGGTTTCTTTTGAGAACACCTGATGCAATATCACCCATGATTTGTTCCAATGGATGATCTTTGTGTTCAATCAGTTGTTGTAAACCACTGACAGGTGTAGGTGGCTCTTGTACTTCATCAAACAAACCACTGAGGTTTATAATGTATGGTTCAGCTGTTTGAACATCTTCAGTAGTTGTAGGAGCTGAAGCAGATGTTTGAGTTTGTACATCAGCAGTTGTTGAATCAGAAGTTTGTAAAACTTCTAAAGGCTTGAAAGTTGACTTAATGACTGTTTGAGGAGTCCATGGTGCTGGATCCTCATCACCAAACCTCTGATCACCATAATAAGTAGGTTTAGATGAAGTGACAGTCTTTTCAGATCCAAAGTGGAAGCTGTCAAGGTCAAAGAGTTCAGCAGGATGTGCTGGAATAAGAGTGTGTTTTTGACTCATTGAACTTGACATTCAGTGTTTCCTTCTACTATCTTGGTTCTTGAATTAAAAACCTTGTAGGCTTTTCTAGTGGAAGAATACCAAGAAAGTAACTGAGTCAACTTTAGCAGCAAACTTTGAAATAGAGTCTTTAATGTTTAGAATGAAACATTGACATCCAAAAGCCCTGAAAAAGGAGATTAGGGGCTTTATGCCATGAAGAACTTCATAGGCAGTCTTGGAGTGTCTCTTGTTGACAAGGACTCTATTTTGAACATAACATGCAGTGTTAACTGCTTCAGCCCATAAATACAATGGTATGCCTGAATCAGCTAACATAGTTCTTGCTGCTTCAATCAATGTCCTGTTCTTCCTTTCTACCACACCATTTTGTTCAGGAGTTCTGGGAACACTTAATTGTCTAATAATCCCTTTAGACAAACAGAATTCATCCAGAGTTTTGTTCCTGAACTCTGTCCCATTATCACTTCTAATGGCTTTGACAGATCGAGAATATTGTTTCTCTACTTGTAGAATGAAGAACTTGATGATTTCAGCTGCCTCATCCTTGGAGAATAAGAAGAATACCCATGTGAATCTTGAATAGTCATCAATGATGACCAAGCAGTACTTCTTTTTACCAAGGCTCATGATTTTTACTGGCCCAAATAAGTCCATATGGAGTAGTTGAAGACATGCAGTTGTTTTTGATTCTTTAATAGACTTATAGGAGGACTTATGTTGCTTTCCCTTTAAACAGGATACACAGTATTCTTGACACTGGTATACTTTCAAGGGTAGACCTCTGACCAAGCCCATTTTTGTGACTTTATTTATGGTTTTATAGTTCACATGGCCAAGTCTCCTATGCTAGAGATCAGTCTCTGAAGTTGATGCCTTTGAGAAGAAACAGGCAGTGTTGTTCAGTACTTTGTCTTTTTCAATGTCCACTGCATAGACATTGCCACATCTTTTGGCTATCAACAAAGTATGATCTTCAATGATCTTCTCTATCAACTTCTGGCCTTCTGTGATATGATCTTGCATGTTGTCTTTGTGAAAAAGGAAGAATATCCTTTATCACACATTTGGGACACACTCAGCAAGTTGTACTCAAGGTTTTCAACCAGATTGACCTTGTCAAACTGTATATTGCCAGAGGAGACATTGCCATGTCCTAGCACATATCCCTTGGCATTGTTCCCAAAGGATACAGATCCTTCTCTTTGACTGATAAAGTTGTTTATCAGGTATCTGCATCCTGTCATGTGCATTGAGCCTCCACTGACAACATACCAAATGCTATTTAAGCCTCTGGAGACCCTCTGCACAAAGTAGCAAATTAGTTAGATTTAGGTACCCAAGCCAGTTTGGCTTTGGGTTTGCTCTTGAGAACATTAACAGTTTGTTCTTGACCAGGTTGAGGAATTCATGTCTTTTTGGCAATGGATTTTTCATTAAGAGAAATGGTGGTATCCTTTTGAGGACCACCATCAACCTTGGTCATCAGTAGTTGTACCATATACATGGGATTTTTAATCTCAGCAGTTTGTGAAACTGCTGATGATGTAGGTCTAACTACTGAAAGAGAATTTTGAGAAAAATATATTTGTTGAGATTTCATCTTTTTCTGAGAAAAGGTGTTTGCTGGTTGTTGTTTCTTGGAGAAAAAGTTTCTTCAAAATCATTTTTGATTGTTTTCCCACAACAGTTATGAAATTTTCTTGTTATACTGAATTTCTTTCTATATCTACAAATTCTGCCTTGTGGTTAAACAAACCACAGATCTCACATTCTTTTGCCTTTTCTTTTTCATTTGAAGGCAAATTTCTGACTGTTTTGATTTGTTTTAGGTCATCAGTAGTTTTCACGTTCTCAACTCCTGAAGTAGATGAAACTACTGATGGCTTAAAGTCAGATTTTATCAGTACTTCTGAAGAACTTTCTTTGTGAGTTTTTAGAAAGTTTTCATGAAAAGATGTGCATTCCTTCTCTTCAGAAGTTTCACCTGAAACAATTTTTCTCCCATCTTCAGTAGTTTTGGGGGAAAAAATCTGTTGGTGTTTCAGTGTGATTGTACCCTATGCCAAACCTAACATTTGAAGCACTTTGTTTGTTAAGCAGCAGTTGGTACCCTTTACAAGATTCTACCAATTTTTCACAAGTAACCTTGGTGTCAGCAAGCTCTTTTCTGACATTTCCTAGGTCATCTATCATGATTTTAAGTTGTGCTTGGGTTTCAATAGCATTATTAGTTAATTTAGAATTTTCTTTTGCCTTTGCAGCAAGTTTTCTTTCTAAATCACATTCATCTGAGTGAATTTTCTCTCAGAGTCATTTGCCTTGCCTTGTAAGTGCACATTAGTCTCTCTTATGAGAGCAAAATATTCTTTACATGAAGTGGAACAAAGTTTTGTTAAAGATTCTTTTGATACCTGAGACAGGGCAGATTTTGAGGTGCAACCCTCAAATGCCATTAAGGCAAAATTCTTTCTGCCATTGTCAGGTTCTCCCCAGTTGATGTCAAACATTTTGTTGTCTGCATCAGGATTACACTCAGTAGTGTCAAAAGGAAGACTGCTCCAGTCAACATACCCTGAGGTGAACAAGCTTTGTTGTGAGGGTTGCTGAGTCTGTGGAGGTTGTTGAGCAGCTGGAATGGGAGGGATTGATTGTTGGCTCTGCATCTGTTAAGCAGGCATCTGTACATATTGTACTTGTGGCACATATTGGATTTGTGGAGCTTGTGCCTATACAAAATGTGCACTCCCCTGTGTTCCATTATTCCTATTATAACTAGGGTTAAACTGATTTCCAAACTGAGATTGGTTGTAGCTAGAGCTTCTACATTCTCTAGCAAAGTGTCCCAACTTCTGACACTTGTGACATCTAAGTTTAGACTTGTCAAAACCAATTTTTGTAGAACTGTTTAGTCTTGGAAATTTCCTTCCTGACCTTTTATAAAATTTGTTTGTTTTAATACTTAACATGGCCAGTTGGTGTAAGATGTCCATTTCTTATAAGTCATCATTACTGAAATTTTTTAAATCATCCATGATAAAACACATGTTATCAGCAGTTTGACTATATTCATCATTGTCATAACCTGGGAATGATCTTTCTGATGAGATCCCAGCAGTTATGTCAATGTGGTCAAAAGATCCAAAACTATTTGAACAAGTAGGTGAATCTTGTCTCAATAGTGCTGCACTACCTGGTAGATAGTCATCAGCAGTTTTACCAGAACTTTGCAGTTTCTTCTTTTGATCGATTTCTCTTTCAAAAGTTAGCAATCTCCCATGCAAATTTGTAAGAGTGAGGGAGCTAAAGTCTGGTGAGGATCTGAGGACTATATAGTATGTTTCCCATTTTTCAGGTAAAGACCTTAAAAATCTATGAAGCATAGATACAGTTGTGTAGGTCTGACCATTTAGTTTTAGCTCAGATATTAATGAGGAGAATCTTTCAAATTGTTGAGTTAAAGTTTCCCCATTTATATGAGCAAAAGTTTCATATTGTTGAGCCAAATTTCTCTAGTTTTGGCAATCACCTCTTCAGTTCCTCGAAACTGTTCTTTTAGGCAGTCCCAAAGCTCTTTGGCACTATCACAATGTAGTAGTCTAGAGTAGATTTCATTTAGGAGTGTCATTGCCAACATAGAGAAAGCTTTAGCATCAAGCTCAAGTTTTAGGAAATCATCATCTGTATAGTCCTTTGGGTCTTTTGGTATTTCTACTTTAGTTTCAAGATTAATATTTACTGGTTTGTGAGGACCATATATCACAGATTTCCAGCAACCAGTGTTGGTCTGTGATAATGTATGTGCCATTCTCCTTTGCCAGATATTGTATTCATTTCTAACTAGCATAGCAGGTTTATTGGCAAAACCAGTATTATGTGGATCCATTTTAAAGAGTATTGATTTGTCAAATATCTCTTAAAGTGATGGATGTTGATAAAAGTGAACTTTTAATCCTTTATTGAATATCAATAAGAGCCTGTGTCTAATTCTCAATGTGTTAGATTGATATGTGATCAGATAAACCAGTGCTCTGATACCAATTGTTGGATCAGTAATGCTCTTGATGTATTGCTTGCTAGTGAACACTTATGTGTTTAGCAAGTTCAATCAGATTTTCACAGCGGAATGAGAAAGTAAAGTTACACTATCAACAGGAGTTATTACTTCCCCTTGATGTTTGAAAACTAAAGACAAGTTTAATGAGAATCTAAGTATTGAATGTGAATGATAATAAATACTCAAATAGATTCTCAATAAATGAAATGGAAATAACAATAATAAGCTTTGAAGGATTTCAGTTTCAATCAAAATCAATGTCTAAAACAGAGGGATGAACCCATCTATTTATTGTAACACCCCAACCGATGGCGGAATCATCGAGGTGCCACGTAGTGACGATTGTTCAAAAGCTCATGGTACTAAAATGTAAATATTATTGAATAAACCAAAATTTGTCTTACATGGAAATGGAAATACATTGTCTAAATGAAATGTAAATATTGAAATAACTGAATTAAAATAAAGCACTAAATGTCTCTTGTTAAAGCACTAGATCAACTGCACCTGAAACATGTACAAAATAGATTTGGTCAACATATGAAATGTTGGTGAGCATTCCTAGTTTTGATATATATATATAGTAGGTTAAAGATATACAATTCAAGTGCAAGCTACAGTGCAATTATGTAAACTATGTATCATACAAATGAGCGAAATCAACCTGTGACTGTATAATGTACTGTATGAACGGTGTGTACTCATCCAATAAATGGGTGATAACTTAACAATGGCCACGGATTCTCCGATGAAAAAGGGGGAGAATCAATCTAGGCGGGTTGTCAATCCAAATAGCGCTATCCAATGTTAAGGTCGGCTTGTACCATGTTAATGATTTCACTAAGTACAAATGTAATCCACATGTATTGTCTAAGCATAAAGCACGTTGTAAGCAATGCACATAGTACTAGAATTGTATTGTAAAAATGTAAATTTGAATTTGAATTTGTAATAGTGTACATGTAACACCCCAAAAATGTATAAAAGCAAAAAGGGGTAGGAATACTCACAGTTTACGTAGTAGTTTGAGATTTAACTGGACAACGAGATATGAATTGAGATTACTCCCAATAGATCAACCTAAAGTATTCGATAATGTGTAAGGGAAATAACTCTAGGATATATGTATTTCTAGGGCTTCAAATTGGGGATAAACGTTTATTTGATTAATAAACAATTTGTTTATTAAATATAAGAAATTCAATAAATAAATAAATAAAAATCTCTTTGTAAAATTTTAAGTTGAATATAGTCACAACATAAGGTATTAAGTATGAAAATAATTTTTATAAAATTATTTTCTTGAAAATAGAATATTTAATCTAATTATTTTCAAATTGTCAAAATATGACTTTAATATCTAAAAGTATTAAAATCAAAGAGTTTCTGAATTAAAAAGTGTATTTCATTTCTAGATAGTTAAAATAATTTATATAAAATTTTGGTGCAAAAATATTGAAAAATGAATTTATTATGATTTATTTATGATTAAAACTAACAAAAATTGATTAAAAATATTAAATAAATGATTTTTCAGAAATAAAAATTATTTCTGAAATGTATATTGTTATACAAGTTTAGGATAATTTTTGTGGAATTTTATAAAATCGTTTAGATATTTTTATTGAATTTTATAATTTTAAATGAATAAACTTGTAATATTTATAATATATATTAAATAAATTATTTTTGAAAAACTAAAAATTGGGGGATGAACTTTATCACTTGAAGATCATATAATAAATTTTGTAGAATTTATAAAATAGTTTTAGTATTTTAAAACGACTTTTAAAAAGAATGGAGATAATATAGGTATAAAGAATAAATAAAAAAAAGGGTTGTTTATGGTGGGGGTCGAACCTGGGTACAAACCCGGTTCACTGATTTGGCCACACACTTCCCACCAACTGGTCTGGAATCAGTTTATTGTTATCTTCTTGTCAAAAAAATTATATATACGTTATCTGATTAGGTGTTCATCCCCAATTCTCAAAGTCGAGCCCTAGATTTATCAATCGAATGATTTACACATCATCAACCCAATTAACCATAGGGCAAATGTTGTGTATAGGCCGATTAACAAAACCCATGAAAGAAAAACGACTTACAATGAAGAATTCGTATGTATAGCTCGGTCAAAGAAAAAGTCAACCACGAGTGTAAAAGCTTTGATTCTGGACGATTTGGTGTTTGATAGTGAAAAGTGTTATAGGGGTTCTCTTAGTCGCATAAACGTGTGTGTGGGTGCAGGTTTAATTGAGTTTATGTCATGTATATATACGAATTCGATCCGGGTTATATTGGAATGCATTTAATCGAGTTATTGGTCAAGTCAAACGCGTTAATCACGCGTGTTGATGTTTTTAGAAAGAAATTATGATGAACGTGCGTAATAATCGGGGTTGTTTGTTCATACGCGTGTTTATTGGATCAGATTTGATGTTTCCTTGTTGCTCCTTTGTTGCAGCGATCGACCAAGGAAAAAGGAGAAGAGAATCAGCGTTTAGAGAGGGGTTAAAACAATTTGGATCTGTTTCAAAACATCAAATGTGTGTGTGGTGTGGTGGTGTGCTGCGTGTTCTGTGACTGACCCGCCTCCGGTTCGATTCCGGGCAGGAGGCATATTTTTTTTTTTTTTGTTTTAAAAGATGAAGAGGAGGGGGTAGGCTTGTGCTGTTGGGCCTGTTTCTTGGGCCTGTGCAATGGGCTCCTGAATCCACAAGGGGAAAGGGGTTTGGCTTATGGTTTGGTTATGGTTTGGGCTCAAATTTTTGAATTAGACTATCATTATTATTATTATTATTATTATTATTATTATTATTATTATTATTATATAGAAATATAATGAAAAAGTGACGGATGTCACAGCATCCCCTACTTTTAGAAACTTCGTCCCGAAGTTATTAGAAACATAGGGTTATGGATGCTTAGGTAAAGAAAAATTAAGATACTGTGGTTTGGAAAAATTTGATTGATTTGGATAAGAGGGTTGATAAGTGTGAGTTAAGGATTTGGATTTGGTTCGTCTCGAATAATAAGGAGAATAAGAATCTAGTAACATTTAAACTTCAAGTTTTAGGAATCCTAAAATGAATGTACAAGTTGACTGACTATAGAAAGACTTATTGAACTACCAAGTAAACAGAGTTTGTCCCTGGTTCGACTTCCAGTCTCACTTTCAATGCATCATTAGTGTTTGTATACAGGGTGTACCGCAGCTAACCCACCACACCTTTGATACCTTGAAAACGTACTGGACGTCTACCAAAAACTCTAATAGAATTTCACACTACCCTAACGCACCTGTAAATTCATGATTACGTTCCGGACCGGAATCATCAATTTACCTTACATTAGGGTTTTATGTCCTTCTATGATCCTATTCTAACAACACATTAACACAAGTAAATTTCACAAAATGTGCATAATTGCAGTGGTTTGCAACGATTTGTAAGCATAACAGTATGTATCTAAGTATGGGCTACCACTCGTCCGAGGAGCCCTTTAAATGAAATGTTTATCAGAGTTGCGTGGGTAATACACACACGCAAGTAAGTTTGCAAGTACTACAACCATTAAGTGTAAGTGTTATTTTAGTGGCGAGTATCATGAATAATTAAATGTCCAATGGATAGTCAAACTAAGGGAAAAATCAAGTTTCATATGACAAACAATGATGTTTTTTTATAAAAGCTCTGTAGGATTAATTAAGTATTTTGATTTTCATGGAAGTCAAGACCAAATGTTTCAATAAAATGTAAGGTAGAGTCGGAAACTTATACGATATAAATAAACGTAACCCAATTTGATAAATTTCCAATCTGTGTTCGTACACAATAGTATGCAAGGAAATTTCTAGATGTAGTATACTAACGAGTGCGACAAAATTGGGTACAAAATGATAATAGGATCAAGAAAATGAAAACACGAGTATTGGATTCTCGAGTCTTGGGAAGATTTCATCCATGGCTTAACCAGTGGGATTAACGTCATCCTGATCAGTTGTTTCGTTGGTATTGATATTGAAAGCTCGTCCATGTGCCACCAGGTTTACATTGTTTAATTTGGGACATTGAGGTAGCATGTGATTAGGGTCTCTACAATGATAACATGCCCGACCGTTAGTAATCTGTAGTGGTCCATGGGCAGCTGTTTGATGATTACTCTGTGTCCCAACCATTACTCGACAAGTGGAAACAAAGTGTCCAAACCTTCCACATCTAGTGCATTGACGGCATGGAAGATTTGCAGGGTGATGATATTTGCAGGTGTTGCATTGAGGATGGATTCCTGTGTAGGCTTTCTTGATAGGAGGCTGAGCCACCGGATCAACAACAGCATGGTTCTGATTATCGCCCATTCGTTTCTTAGAGTTCGAAGCAGTAGTGGCGGCCTTTGCTAAAATAGTCTTAGATTGTTCAACAACATTGGTGGTTTTCTCAGTAGGTGTCTTGGTGCCCTTCCTAACCAAGTTTCCTTTCCTTACGTGTTTGTCTGTTAATGTGGCTGCAAGTTGACTGGCTTCTTCTACCATAGTGGCTTTGCCTCCAGTGACAACGTCTTGAATCAGGTCAGGTAATCCCTCGATATATTTTTCGATTGCTCGAGAGACTGGGGTGACCATGTGTGGAACCAGTATGCTAAGTTCGTGATATCGAGTATTATACGCAAGATTCTCACCACTGTCTTGTTTCAGTCCATGGAACTCTTCCTCCAGTTTCCTGATTTCGTTCCTAGGGCAGAATTTGGCGATCATGAGTTCCTTAACATCTGCCCAAGATAATGATAAAGCAATATCAGCTCCTCGATTGCGCTTTTCACCATTCCACCAGGTTAGCGCCCCCTTTTGAAGGACACTAGTAGCATAGCGAACGCGGAGTTCATCAGGACATTCACTGTTCACAAAAGTACTCTCCATGCTTTCAAACCATTGGAGGAGGCCAGTAGCACCCTCCTCACCAGTGAATTTTGTGGGGTTGCAGGAGTTAAAGTGTTTGAAAGTGCACCGAAATTGAGTCGTACTCCTTGTGTTGGCACTGTTACTATTCTAGGTTATCTCACTGACAAGCTTTGGGATCACTGCAGCAATTTGCTCGGCGACTAAAGATGCGAGGCGACGATCAGAACGTCGTCCAGAAGCACGAACAGGGCGTTGGCTGGCATCACGGAGCATGCGGCGAGCAGACATCTATGAGGTAGTTAATTAATAATCATGAGATTAGAAAATGTAAGTGTATAATCGTACAGATGATTATGAAGATATGATCTTGTAAGCAATCATGATATGCAAAGTATTGTATATGAAACGAGAGGGTATTATTGGAAAAACTTGTACAAAATGCTTGGAGTGCCCTTGTCTAGCTGTAAAGCTCAACAAGAACGTTGACTTTTCAAAGGAATTGAACCCAATGGTGATCAAAGAAGACATGCTTTAGCCTATAAGTGGACACTCACTCCAGGAATCCCAGGTAAGCATAACAGGTCCGTAAATGGATTTATGCGCTATGCTTGCCTATGCCAGAAAACCCAGTGTACAGGCGTCCACCCTTCCAGATTGCACGTGTCCTTATCACACTCATTAAAGTTCAACAACTTCGAAGGAGTAAAATAAGAGTAGATATTATGTCTAAGAGTATCTTCATAAAAGGTACTGCTCCCGTTCTATGATGATGTAAACTTTCCACTCCCTGTAGGACACCAACTCTATACACCATGATGAAAGATGAGAAGAATGGAGAGAGAGAAGAAGGGAAAGATGGAAGAAGGAAAGTAGAGGGAAATGAGGGGCAGGGTAGTTTAGGAAATATAATGCATGAAAGTTGAAGTTCGGTTATAGTCTAGGCCTTTTTATCTAATAACCTAGTTCTCTATAACCATGGCTCTGATACCAATCTGTAACACCCCAACCGATGGCGGAATCATCGAGGTGCCACGTAGTGACGATTGTTCAAAAGCTCATGGTACTAAAATGTAAATATTATTGAATAAACCAAAATTTGTCTTACATGGAAATGGAAATACATTGTCTAAATGAAATGTAAATATTGAAATAACTGAATTAAAATAAAGCACTAAATGTCTCTTGTTAAAGCACTAGATCAACTGCACCTGAAACATGTACAAAATAGATTTGGTCAACATATGAAATGTTGGTGAGCATTCCTAGTTTTGATATATATATAGTAGGTTAAAGATATACAATTCAAGTGCAAGCTACAGTGTAATTATGTAAACTATGTATCATACAAATGAGCAAAATCAACCCTGTGACTGTATAATGTACTGTATGAACGGTGGTGTACTCATCCAATAAATGGGTGATAACTTAACAATGGCCACGGATTCTCCGATGAAAAAGGGGGAGAATCAATCTAGGCGGGTTGTCAATCCAAATAGCGCTATCCAATGTTAAGGTCGGCTTGTACCATGTTAATGATTTCACTAAGTACAAATGTAATCCACATGTATTGTCTAAGCATAAAGCACGTTGTAAGCAATGCACATAGTACTAGAATTGTATTGTAAAAATGTAAATTTGAATTTGAATTTGTAATAGTGTACATGTAACACCCCAAAAATGTATAAAAGCAAAAAGGGGTAGGAATACTCACAGTTTACGTAGTAGTTTGAGATTTAACTGGACAACGAGATATGAATTGAGATTACTCCCAATTGATCAACCTAAAGTATTCGATAATGTGTAAGGGAAATAACTCTAGGATATATGTATTTCTAGGGCTTCAAATTGGGGATAAACGTTTATTTGATTAATAAACAATTTGTTTATTAAATATAAGAAATTCAATAAATAAATAAATAAAAATCTCTTTGTAAAATTTTAAGTTGAATATAGTCACAACATAAGGTATTAAGTATGAAAATAATTTTTATAAAATTATTTTCTTGAAAATAGAATATTTAATCTAATTATTTTCAAATTGTCAAAATATGACTTTAATATCTAAAAATATTAAAATCAAAGAGTTTCTGAATTAAAAATTGTATTTCAGTTCTAGATAGTTAAAATAATTTATATAAAATTTTGGTGCAAAAATATTGTAAAATGAATTTATTATGATTTATTTATGATTAAAACTAACAAAAATTGATTAAAAATATTAAATAAATGATTTTTCAGAAATAAAAATTATTTCTGAAATGTATATTGTTATACAAGTTTAGGATAATTTTTGTGGAATTTTATAAAATCGTTTAGATATTTTTATTGAATTTTATAATTTTAAATGAATAAACTTGTAATATTTATAATATATATTAAATAAATTATTTTTGAAAAACTAAAAATTGGGGGATGAACTTTATCACTTGAAGATCATATAATAAATTTTGTAGAATTTATAAAATAGTTTTAGTATTTTAAAACGACTTTTAAAAAGAATGGAGATAATATAGGTATAAAGAATAAATTAAAAAAAGGGTTGTTTATGGTGGGGGTCGAACCTGGGTACAAACGGGTTCACTGATTTGGCCACACACTTCCCACCAACTGGTCTAGAATCAGTTTATTGTTTATCTTCTTGTCAAAAAAATTATATATACGTTATCTGATTAGGTGTTCATCCCCAATTCTCAAAGTCGAGCCCTAGATTTATCAATCGAATGATTTACACATCATCAACCCAATTAACCATAGGGCAAATGTTGTGTATAGGCCGATTAACAAAACCCATGAAAGAAAAACGACTTACAATGAAGAATTCGTATGTATAGCTCGGTCAAAGAAAAAGTCAACCACGAGTGTAAAAGCTTTGATTTTGGACGATTTGGTGTTTGATAGTGAAAAGTGTTATAGGGGTTCTCTTAGTCGCATAAACGTGTGTGTGGGTGCAGGTTTAATTGAGTTTATGTCATGTATATATACGAATTCGATCCGGGTTATATTGGAATGCATTTAATGGAGTTATTGGTCAAGTCAAACGCGTTAATCACGCGTGTTGATGTTTTTAGAAAGAAATGATGATGAACGTGCGTAATAATCGGGGTTGTTTGTTCATACGCGTGTTTATTGGATCAGATTTGATGTTTCCTTGTTGATCCTTTGTTGCAGCGATCGACCAAGGAAAAAGGAGAAGAGAATCAGCGTTTAGAGAGGGGTTAAAACAATTTGGATCTGTTTCAAAACATCAAATGTGTGTGTGGTGTGGTGGTGTGCTGCGTGTTCTGTAACTGACCCGCCTCCGGTTCGATTCCGGGCAGGAGGCATATTTTTTTTTTTTTTTTGTTTAAAAGATGAAGAGGAGGGGGGTAGGCTTGTGCTGTTGGGCCTGTTTCTTGGGCCTGTGCAATGGGCTCCTGAATCCACAAGGGGAAAGGGGTTTGGCTTATGGTTTGGTTATGGTTTGGGCTCAAATTTTTGAACTAGACTATCATTATTATTATTATTATTATTATTATTATTATTATTATTATTATATAGAAATATAATGAAAAAGTGACGGATGTCACATTTATAGACTTACAAAATACATGAATCTTGCCAAAAAGCAAGTCTGTAACAAGTTGCATTATTGGAACTTGCACAAAAAGATAAAGTAATACTAAACAAATAAACTACTGAAACATAAGGCGGTGGAAAGATTCTGGTACAAGTGCTGATGAATGACAAACTACTGATGAGTAGTTTGTCTTCAGTAGTTCTTAAGTGAACTTGTCTGGTTAGACTTCAGAACTTCTGATACTTCTTCTTCAGTACTTGTTGAATCCTTCTTCAGTACTTTAGTCTTCTTTCTTCAGTAGTTCTATACTTAGAATATTTTGCAGAAGTATGAATTAGACTAAGGTTTGCAAAAGTGGCTTCCTCGATCCTTTTTGTCCTAACAGTAACTGATCTAGGGATTCCGCACCTAGATTAGTAGACTTGTATGATCAACTAAACTTGTTTTTGTAAAAACGATCCTCCACAAAGTGGTATCAGAGCCTATACGGATCATACAACTACAAATTGATAGTTTTTGAACTGATTTGGACCCAAAATTGATCAAATTTTTTCTGTTTTGAATGAACAATGAGTTTTGATGAAAATTGATTGATTCGGATTGGTTTTTACGGATAAAATCAAGATTTCTATTCATTAAAGTTGTTCCAAATTAATTCCGAAGCAAAATCTGCTAAACATCATCAAAATTCATCAACTTTTGAAAAATTGGGATCAAAATAACTGATTTTCAAAGAATAACCATTTTTCAAATGGGTCAGGGCGAACCTAGGAGAGAAGGGTCGAACGTGTAGTGTTTTTGGGTCGAACCTAGGATTTTCAGGACGAAAGTGGTTTTTTTAGGTCGAACCTAGAAGCTGTGTGTGTTGTGTTTGTACATTCGACCAAGTTTGATACATTCGACCTTACGGGAGGTCGAACGTGGGTTTTTAAACGGTCGAACGTGAGTCAGTTTGTTTCAAGTTTCACATTTGAGTCATATTAAATGGTCGAACCTGGTTATTTTCACATTCGAACCCTCGATTACATTTCATCAGGTCGAACCAAGTATCTGATTTTCAAAAAATTTCATTCTTGAGGTCGAACCAACTCTGAGTTACATTCGACCCTTTTAAAAGGTCGAATAAGACTATATTTTTCCAGGTTCGAACCCATGAATATTCCGATAATATTTTTCAAATTTTAAGGTGCAAAAAAAATTTCAAAAATTTTATATCGAAAATTTGGTTAAGCCTGATTAATTTTTGAAATAATTTTTGTTGAAAAATGATAAATTACTTGGCTATATCAAGAACTGATGATCAGATAAAAGCTGCAATGCAACAAAAGCTAACATGGGAACAAGTTGTTGCATCTATGATTCAACAATCTGTTACACGACCACCTGTGCAACCAATTGATAAAATGGTTAATGCGAATGAGTGTGTTAACAGAGAAAGTGTTAAAAGTAATGTTGTGTGTCTTGTCAAACAAGTGAGGAATGATGATTCAAGTGAATTGTCAAAGAGTGATTTGAGTTCTGATACGAGTTTAGAAAAGAGTGAATCAAGAGGAAGTGATACATCAAATGTTGATGTAAATTCTGAGAATGGTTCTGAGAATGGTAATAATTTAGATGATGAGGTAAAATCTAATGCTGAATGTACTAATTGTTCTGATTGTGTCAAATTGAAAAATGAAGTGCTTAAACATCTTGAGGACAAACAGAACTTAACAAATAAACTTGAAAGATTTCAAATTGAAAATAAAATTTTGGCAAATAATGAAAGACATTTTTAAAAAAAAAATAAATCTTCTAAGAAAGAGATTTCAGAAATTCATAACACTATTTCAAAGAATAATTCCACATCAGAGTTGGAAATCACAACACCTTGTGTTGTTGATCCTAATTCTGAGGTGAAATCAAAACTTGAAGTGAAAAATGAAAATGTGGTTGTCACTTCAGAAACTAAATCTGAAGAAAAACCCATATTCAAGTTTCCTGAAGGAGTTGAAGGATCCTACATGTTGGAAGGACATGACAAATTGATTTTCAACAAAGATTTTCCAATTGATAATATCGAACAATCTTTATTTAAATGTATCTTTGTCGATAACAATGATTTGATACATCAATTTAGAAATCAATTTGGTCATCTTTACTTTGAACTCAATCCTAACCAACATGAGAATGAAAAGGATCAGCCTGGGAACAAAAAGAAAAATCCTAGGGCAAAAGGACCAAAACCAAACAAATCGAAAGGCAATGATCAGATGAAAAATTCTTATCATGAGAATTCAAGAAGGTTTTCATCTAGATCACATGACTTTTATGATTTTTCAAGTCATCTCGATTTGATGGTTATTGGAGAAACAACTCACCACAATATTCTCCTGAGTATGTTGAATGGAGAAGTTGTTTTGAATGTGGTGAAGTTGGTCATATTGCTGCTCATTGTCCCTACTGGTATTGGGATGAAGGGTATGCATGTGATTTTGAAGAGTATAGGTCCTGTTTTAACTGCGGAGAGTGTGGGCATTTAGTTGCTGCCTTTCTGTATGTTAAACAGAAAAAGGACCGAAGTAAAATTTGCTAAAAATTCAGGCAATGTCAAAAAGCCTGTATCCCCAAACCCAATCAAGAAGCAAAGGGGGAAACAGGTTGTGTATGACAATCGCAACAAAATTGCCTTGAATAAAGTTGGAGATTGTGATAGGGTTGCTAAGGTAAGGGGGAGTTCTAAGGCTAAGCCTAAGAACAATTCTAAACCTGGGTCTTCATCAGTTAAATCTGAGAAGATTCCAAACAAAGTTCAGAAGCAGGTTTCAATTAAGAAATTTGAAAAGTCAAAAATCAAAACGATTTTAACAAAATCTAAAGTAAACTCTGAACGTGTTTGGAAACCCATATCACTTTCTAAATCAATAGCAATTTCTACTTCAAATCAATCTATTGAAAAACCAATTGATTTTTCAAAAGGAGAATGGATTGATATTCCAAGGATTGATGACCTTGGATGACCCATCATTGTGAAGGGATGGGTGCCTCTCTCGTGCTAATTGTTTAATAAGTGTGCAGATTGTTCCAGACAGGCCTATTAGTTATCTTTTGATAGTTGATAGTGGAGCATCTGTATACACGCTATTTATTGGAGAGGTGAAGGTCAAAAAGGATGGGATATTGAAAAAGGAAAACATGATTTCAACAAAGAGGAGAGTATTTGTCGTCTGTTTCCTACCTGTGAAGACGGAAAAAGTTGCAATCTCATGCAATTGCTCTTAGGTGCTGGAGTTCAACAACAGATGTGACAAAACGGTTTATTCTAAACTCTCTTATCTTTGTCATTGGTTTGCTAATTGAAAGAACAAAATGAGTCAAGTAATCTGAGTGGAAAATGGTTTTTGAAACTCAATGAGTAAACCTCATCGGATATCATTTTATTTTGTTTTTCTTCAAAAGTTTAAAAAATCCAAAAATATGCTTATTTTTAGATTTTTAAGGGGAGAAAATTTCAGAAAAATCAAATTAAAAAAAATATATAGAAAATCAAAAATGAGTTTTCCTGGAGAAAAAGAGATGATAGTACATGAGTGGACTGTCAGACTACTCTGAAAACAAAATGATGTTACAACATTGAGTAGCCACTACAATTATATATTGGTAGGCTTGAAATCAAAGTTTAAAGTTCAGCATGGTGATATAAACCTAAAAACATTAACTGATAATCATGTGGATCAACGTCTCGTTGGCATATGGTCTTGATACCGAAATTTCATTTGATAGATTGTCAAAATTAGAGGTTCCGGGTCGTTATATTGTTAGTTATCTGGGGATAGCCTAACTGATCTTTTGTCGTATTAATTTATGGACCTAGATCATTCAGGGTATCTTAACAAAAGATCTTTAATGACAAATCCTTAAGTTACCGAATGAGTAACGTAACATGTGTGATGATAATTAAAGATTATCTAATGCATCGTATCAATACTATGATGAAAATCATGTATGATATTAGTCCTCACCCTGGTTGAGTGCATAAGTTGCTTTGAAGCATTAATTTGCTGGCCTGTCACCGTTGTGCCTCATACCTTGTAACTAACAGATAACTACCATATAATCACGCGTTACAATGAAGCTTTGCGCAATTCTTGATACGGGAATGTGTCACGTGTACGGGGACCATAGATTTTTCAGTATCTAATATTACCTTAACGTATCTGAAATGCTGAACAATGAATGATGATTTTGGGTTTAAATGGACAAACATACTGGTAATGGTTGTAGGATGCTCAATGACAAAAACGGAAAATAGGTCAAATAGAGTTTTGACTGACTGTTCCAATACTGATATGATCCTCTTACCGGAAAATTGCAAAAATATGTTTACTTTACTTTTATGCAAATCTATTTGAAAATTTAAAAAAAAAAAGATTTTTGGTGTGTTTTAGCATAAACTTTGAAAAATCAAAATCTTTTGTTTCAATTTTATTTTTGATAACCGATGATGGGATACTTAATGTGAATGCTCAGATACTTAAAAGTTGAAAAAGACTACAGATCTTCAAGTTTCTGGTGCAAATGTAAAATGTTTAATAGTTCAGGGGGAGAACTATTGAGGGTCAAAAGGAATGTGAAGAGTACTTCCGAGATTTTTGTCGTGTCTAACGCCGGTTGTAGTTTGTGCAGTTTTTAGTAAATTTTTCTGCAGAATCAAACACAACAGGTGCACTACTCAAGACTCATCGACAAAGTGTGTAACTGAACAAGACCCAAACCTGAACATCATGCTTTCCAGAACAACTAACGTCCAAATGAAGTTGTAAAGGAAATGATTGAAGATTGAAGAATTCAAGATTGTTGTCTATCTTCATCACTGGACCAACAAAAGACAAAGCCAAGATTTCATGAGTCTGTCTGAGATTTCGAAGCTTACTGCAGAGATAGACAAGAACTTCGACACAAACGTGCAAGAAAATGGAAAGTTTTCAAGTTTTTCAAGATAATGAGTTCAAGACTTGAAGAATTGATAACTTTCTGATTTGGTACATCACTAGCTAGGTCCAAGGTGAAGATTGTAAGTGCATTATTCATGTATGTCCCCAGCTAGTGATCAAGTACTGAATGTCGAATGTTCAAATAATCAGAAAATGAACAAGAATTTAGTTTGAATATACATTCGACCAGTCGGGAGGTCGAATGTAGTTTATTATAGGTCGAACGTAGATTGAATGATAGAAAAGGTTTCATTCGAACCCACGAGGGGTCGAATGAACACATTCGACCTCTGAAAGGGGTCGGATGTGGAAGTATATATAAAGGGAAAAGTTTGTTATTTTGAGAGGGAGTTATCATTTTGGAGCTTTTCCCTAGTTTGTGTGTGTGATATTCTCTGTATTAGGTCTAGGATATCGTCTGTAATATTCTTGATAATTGATCTAATACACGAGTAAAGTTATGGAAATTGCTCGGTGATTCGTTATCTGTTTTCATCACGATCGTTACGGTTTATTTCTGAATCATTTTGCACAATTGGAGGGGATTCCGCACCCTACGGTTGGTATTCGTGAGATCACGGTTCGTGATTACGATCCAAAAACGAATTCTCATTTTATTTTATATACGCATTAGATATATGTTGTTGTAAATAATAGTTTGGTTAAGTGAATAATATGTATTTATTTGCTTTTACTATTTATTGAGGTCAACAATATCACTACGTGAAAAAAGGGCTACGGTCACACCTAAAAACTGTGACCGTATGCCTGTCGCCACTCAAATTTTTTTCAGGTCGAGTCATCGTAGATATCATACGGCTACACTCACGTTTAGTGGCCGTATCTACTAAAAAGTGTGGCTAAAGGGTACATGCATTTCTTGTGAGAATTAACATTCCCTCCATTAATTGTGGCTAAAAGACTCCAAAAAAAAAAAGTATGGCTAAAAGGTATGAACAGTCACATTACTTGTAAAAAGGTGCGGCAAAAGGGTTGTAATTAACCATTCTGGCCATTAAATGTGGCTAAAGGATAGTAACGATCACATGGGTTTCTTAAAAGTATGGTTGGTTATAATATATAGTGACATGAATTATCTGAAAGTATGGCTAAAAACTATTCCTAGACACAAAACAATTTTGTGATTTTAATTGTGGCTATCGTCACACGTATATGTTTTCCAGCATCATTTGTTATCATTTCGTCACACAACAAGAAAACAAACTGACGATGGTGTGGCTAAATGGTATCTAAAGCCACATAAAATTTTGCAGTTTAAAATTTAGCTATTGTCTAACCTTTGGTCACACATATAGTTTTTCCTATGACGTTTGTTAACATCCGGTCACAAAAAAAAGTGATGAATGTGTGGCTAATATTTATGTAAAGCCACATGAAATTTTGTAATTTTAAGTGTGGTTATCAGCTACCCTTTGGTCACACATATTTATTATGGTTCTATGTGGCCATTTTCATGTAATTATTAAAAACATCAACTTCTAATCGAAAGCTATTTACATAAGTTGCAAAGGGAAATAGCTATACAAAAACCAAAAACTATATTCTTCAAGCCAATATATTTACAGCTGCCTTTTAGTTGACAGTGATGCAGACTCCGATCATACAATGTGTTCAATACGCGTATCCAAATTCCCTCTTCTGCAAGATTCAAAAGAAACCAACTAATACCTTCAAAGTAGAAATGCATGTAAATATTCATCCATGGGTTTTTTCGTACAAAGAGTGTACCTGGTGAAAGGATATAGGCTCGTCCAAAACTTCCTCATTGGCAGCATTCTTGCTAAGGACAACACTTTAGGCTTTGTTGTTTCACTATGTCATCATCCTGCGCATTTCCGGTCTAAACCTAGTCAACCAGTAGTTTAAGAGTAAAAACTTGCAACATTGCAAACACACTGCAATACATTTGGCAAACTTATTACCAATTAACATAATGTCTTATAGCATACCATTATAACAATATCCATGGAATCTTTGACTTGTTTTTGTTGCGCATTGACAAGATCTTCTTCCCTTGGTTCTCCCATTCTTATCTGATGGATTTGAGAAGCTTACAACAATCGCAAACAACAATCGTAACTCTAGACACTACCGGCACCAGCTGAAAAATGAGAGAAACCAACTATTAGATAATGAAAACATGGAAATAATAAACTCAAACTATATATAAAGCACCGGTTAACAAAGACAAATGCGATATAGACTATGCCAAACCTACAACCAACCTTACAGAGGTATAGACTATGCCAAACCTACAACCAAGACCAAAAAAATGGAACCTGCATACCAAGTACACGACTAAACACAGGGGTATGCTAATGAGCAATTTTAAATGGATTTTCATCAACACTTTCAAGAGTCATTTGTTGGGTCTTCATTTAATAATGCTAGTGTGTATTTCTACTCAAACTACAACCTACATTCAATAAACCTATAACGAACACCGCCTAACCAAAGAAATACGTGGGCGTAGACTCTTACTCAAACCAGCCTCAAGGTATAGACTATGCAAAACCTACGACCAAAAACCAAAAATTAGATCAAACATACAAGCACATGACTCAACACAGCACAGGCGTATGTTGGTGACCAACCCAATAATCTTCTATTGTATCTTTACTTAGCAATGCTACTATGTATTTATATGTTTGAATGGGTCTCCTTTATGAATTGAGCTATGTTTTAAGTTAACAGCAAACTTTTACAACTAAGAACTTTGCATACTAAAAGATATAGTTACATCAAGTTGTCAAATGAGATTTAAAAAAAGGGAAATGAACAAACATTGGTAATTGAACATCAGCGCAATCCCATTATCTGTCACAAAAACAGCACTTGTATCTACCTAAGAGATCCCAAAGGTATAACATAACCACTAATGTAACCAACTTGTAAAAAAAAAAAAAAAATCTTTTCCTCAGACAATATGAAAATGACGTAGCAACCTAAAATAAAACATGGATCTGTTTATGATAGCACAATAAAATCAATGCTCAAAACAACAATTTCAAATCCACGCTACTTTATATACATAATGCATACCAGATACCAAAGAAGATAGACGAACTCTAACACCTGCCGACATTAAAGCTAAAAAACACATTTGAGATATTAGAATAACAATTGCACCTTTCAAAGTAAAGTACACAAAATCCACATTCATTCACATAAAAAAAAGGTTTGTAACATGGTATGCAAAATACAAACCAACACATCCACAAATCACACACCTTAATAGGTAGAAGACCACCAAAATACATCAAGTAAACATCGAAATGATGTATTTGCGTGATGAAATAGTATAACCATCAACAAACATCATAATCACACACTGACAACATCAAAAACCATAAGCAAGCATGCAGATCAGTAAAAAAACACATCCACACAACATGTTGACTAAATGCCACGCTTAAAACAAATCTATAACACAAATAAAAAGACAATCTGATACATATCCCTTGGTTTATTCTAGAAGGAAGAACCGGGTCAACAAGTCAGCTGAAAAGGATCAATTCAATTCAGTTTTTAATTATTTGTTTGACCCATTCTCTGGAGGGAAAACAGGAGGAGTGGATAAGCAGTTTTAAGCATATTTTAGGACCAGTTAATTAACCGTGTTTTGCAAATTAGATTAGCAGGCTTTGTCATTTTCGTTTGTTCTTGTTCAGTATTTTCTTTATTTCCAGACTTTGTTCTGTAATCGGAGACCCAGCCCTTCTCGAATCAGGCCTTATCCCTTTCAATTTCAGTATATTTTGCCTGCTATTTTCTTAGAATCTATCATTGGTTCCATTGCCGGGAAACGAAATGGCACCTTCAACCCGGAGTTCGACCGACCCAGACCCCCTTACAGCCATCGCAGCCCAATTAGCGGCTATGGCTTCCCGAATGGACTCCTTCGAAGTATTGAAGGAGGAAGTAGCAGCCTTAAAGAAACAATCACCCAATAACAGCCGTTCTAAAGGCGGTTCGGGGCGCGGTGATGAAGGAGAGAGTTCATGGCGAAATCAACATCCCTACCGCCCATTCCAAAAAATTGACTTTCCTGCCTATGATGGAGGAGACCCACGCGGGTGGATTCTTAAAACGGAAAAGTATTTTCGTTATTATCAGATCCCAGATGAAGAGAAAGTGGACGTGGCCTCTATGCATTTGGAAGGAGATGCTTTAGATCTGTTTTCATGGCTATCAGCAGATCAAACAATTACCGTGTGGGAAGAATTGGTTCTTGCTTTTCAGAAGAATTTCGGTCCAGCCGAGTACCAAAATCCAGACGAGTACCTCTGTAGCATTAAACAAACTGGATCTGTACAGGAGTACAGACAAGAATTCGCTAAGAGGTCGGCTAGAGTTTCAAACTGGTCAGAAAATTGCTTATTAGGGGTGTTTCTGAATGGCCTGAAGGGGGAGCTTAAAGCTGATGTACGTATACAAAAACCACGCACTGTGTACAACGCAGCCAGTCTAGCCCTAGAATACGAATCCAAGTTGGGTGTTAACAGGCCTAGTAAAAACACCACATGGAGTCCAAGCCCAAAGCCCAATTCTGATACCAAAACAGCAGCCCAATCCAACACCCATACATCCACCACCCAACGTCCCCCTCTACGCATCTCAGATGCAGAGAAACAAAATCGCTTTTTGAAAGGAGAGTGTTATCGATGTGGAGAGAAATATGGACCAGGCCATCGTTGCAAAACCAGAACATTCAAACTCTTGGAAGCGTCTGATGAATCAGAAGACCCAGTCAATACCAATAAGGAAGAAGAATCAGTTGAACCAGAGGATTTCGCAGAGATAAGTTTGCATGCGATTTTTGGTAAATCCAATGTCACTACAATGAAATTACAGGGGGTTTTAGGAACAACCGAGGTATTGATTTTAGTGGACGGTGGCTCCACTCACAATTTTATATCGGATACCTTGGTTCGAGAGTTAAAGATGGTGACCCAATTCGTTACCCCATTTGGCGTTCAGATCAGTAATGGTGACATCATCAGGTGCAAACAGCTGTGCAAGGATGTATCTGTGAAATTGCCTGACCTAACTATTGTTCAAGATTTCTACTTGTTCACGATTGGAGGAGCAGACCTAGTTCTTGGTATCCAGTGGCTATCTACCCTTAACACCGTTCAAGCAAACTGGAATGAGATGTTCATGATCTTTACCATCGATGGAAAGAAATATAAGTTACAAGGTATCTCCTCTGGCCCGCAAAAATCAGCCACTTTTCAGCATTTGGCCATTGATATGGATGCCCCGTTATCTATCCCTGACCCATTACAACCTTTAATCCATAAATACCAAGAAGTTTTCACCGAACCAAATAACCTGCCACCCTTCCGTGCCACTTCTCACTCTATTCCCCTATTACCTAACTCTACTCCCCCAAATATCCGACCTTATCGATACCCGTATTCCCAAAAGACCGAGATAGAGAAGCAAGTAGATCAATTGTTAACAGCTGGGTTCATACAACACAGCACTAGTCCTTTTTCAAGCCCGGTTTTGCTAGTTAAAAAGAAAGACGATACTTGGCGAATGTGCGTGGACTATCGTGCTTTAAACAAAATTACTGTGGCTGACAAGTACCCCATTCCCAATATTGATGAGCTTTTGGACGAGTTGTACGGTGCAACAATTTTTTCTAAACTTGACCTAAGGTCGGGGTATTATCAGATCAGAGTGAACCCATCGGACGTGCCAAAAACAGCATTCAGAACCCATTCGGGCCATTATGAGTTCAAGGTCATGCCATTCGGTTTAACTAACGCCCCGTCAACCTTTCAATCGGTAATGAATGATTTATTTAGACCTCACTTGCGGCGTTTTATTCTGGTGTTTTTTGATGATATATTAATTTATAGTCATAATATGGAGCAACATATTGATCATTTAGAACAGGCTCTTGCACACCTCCATAATCATCAATTTTTTGCCAAGTTGTCTAAATGCTGCTTTGGTCAATCCCAAGTGGTATTTTTGGGTCATGTCATTAATTCTGCAGGTGTACATGTGGAACAAGACAAAATTTCAGCAATTCAATCTTGGCCCATTCCTACTACAGTGAAGGAAGTACGTGGATTTCTGGGTCTCACATGGTACTATAGGCGTTTCGTCTATAACTATGGGTTGATAGCTCGTCCCCTTACAGCTCTCACTAAGAAAGACGGTTTCAGTTGGTCCACCGAAGCTTTAACAGCTTTTCAGCAGTTGAAGCAAGATTTAATGTCAGCCCCAGTCCTTCGTTTACCTGATTTCTCCAAAGATTTTACTGTGGAATGTGATGCCTCCTCGAACGGGGTGGGCGCCATACTTTCTCAAGAAGATCATCCAGTCGCCTATTTTAGTAAGGGTTTTTCACCCTCAAACCGTTTTAAATCTGCTTATGATCGTGAATTACTCGCATTGGTGCTCGCGGTTCAAAAATGGAGTCATTATTTACTGGGCCGCCACTTCTTTATCCGCACGGATCACTATACTCTGAAGTTTTTATTGGAGCAGAGAATTACTACTACTGAGCAACAACGACTCCTACTTAAACTCATGCCATATGATTTCTCCATAACTCACCGTGCAGGCAAGGAAAACAAAGGAGCCGATGCATTGTCACGTCGCCCTTATTCAGGTGAGTTACTTACACTGTCAGTACCCTACAGTTCTGAAGTGGTCAATATTAAAGCTGGTCTGCTTTCGGACCCCTACACCATCGATATAATCAGCCAATTAAAAGCTGATCCCACTTCAGTTCCGGATTTCTCTTTAGTGGGTCAACTACTTTTTTACAAAAAGCGTATGGTGATCCCTGATACTGATGATATTCGGAGAAAATTATTACATGAGGCACATGCAACTCCAGTTGGGGGCCATGGTGGTTTTCTAAAAACATTAAAGCGTATTTCAGCTCAATATTTTTGGCCCAAACTAAAGCAAGATGTCCGTCTTTTTGTTCAGCAATGTTTGATATGTCAGCGGCAAAAATATGAGACCTTGGCACCCGTAGGTTTACTCCAACCCTTGCCTATTCCCACACGTATTTGGGAAGACATCTCAATGGATTTTATTGTGGGGTTACCGGTTTCTAATCGGGTCGATACAATTCTGGTTGTGGTTGATCGATTAAGCAAATATGCACATTTCCTTTGTTTATCACACCCGTTTACTGCTAAAGGAGTTGCATCTGTTTTTTGCAAGGAGATTGTTCGCCTACATGGGGTCCCTCGTTCCATTGTTTCTGATCGGGATGTCGTATTTCTTAGCAACTTTTGGCAAGAACTATTTCGTTTGTGTCAAACAAAACTGCAAATGAGCACGAGCTACCATCCCCAAACAGACGGACAAACGGAAGTGCTTAACCGGTGTCTCGAGGCTTATTTGAGATGTTTTGCTCATGAGCAACCCACCAAATGGTGCTCTTACCTACCGTGGGTAGAATACTCTTACAACACCGGTTTTCACACTTCGACAGGCACAACACCGTTTTCGGTTGTCTATGGTAGAGAGCCACCCCCACTTCCACCATATGTGGCAGGAGAAACAAAAAACGCAGATTTAGAGCATCAACTAATTGACAGAGATGATATGCTGAAACTTCTTCGAAATAATCTCATGAAGGCCCAAGATCGGATGCGAAACCAAGCAAATTCCCAACGCCGAGAGCTGTCTTTTCAGGTAGGCGATTATGTTTTTCTGAAACTACAGCCCTATCGTCAGAAAAGCTTGGCTAAACGTCGTTATGAAAAGTTATCTCCCAGATTTTATGGTCCATATCGTGTTTCCCGCAAGGTGGGTCCGGTTGCTTACCAGCTTGAGCTCCCTTCCGATGCTCGTATCCATCCCGTGTTCCATGTCTCTATGCTTAAACCAGCCTGTGGCTCAATTCCTTCTACCCCAGCACCACCTTTACCCATCACTAAAGATTGGGAGGTCGATCTGCTACCTCATTCAGTACTTGCACACCGCTGGGTCATTGAAGCTGGTCAACCTGTTTTGGAGCTCTTAATTTTGTGGGACCACCGCCCGTCCGAAGAAGCTACCTGGGAAAACTATGATCTTCTTGCTACTCAATTTCCAGACTTTCGCCTTGAGGACAAGGCGTTTTACCGGGAGGGAAGTAATGATACATATCCTTTGGTTTATTCTAGAAGGAATAACCGGGTCAACAAGTCAGCTGAAAAGGATCAATTCAATTCAGTTTTTAATTATTTGTTTGACCCATTCTCTGGAGGGAAAACAGGAGGAGTGGATAAGCAGTTTTAAGCATATTTTTAGGACCAGTTAATTAACCGTGTTTTGCAAATTAGATTAGCAGGCTTTGTCATTTTCGTTTGTTCTTGTTCAGTATTTTCTTTATTTCCAGACTTTGTTCTGTAATCGGAGACCCAGCCCTTCTCGAATCGGGCCTTATCCCTTTCAATTTCAGTATATTTTGCCTACTATTTTCTTAGAATCTATCACAATCAATCCCAAATATGGCACAAATGAGATGACAAATGAAGAAATCCCCAACACAAGACAATGAAGAAATCCCAACACACAAAACTAAAAAAAAAAAAACTCAAGTGTTAGTGTGACCAAAGAGTGAAAAAAACACATTCGCATGTTAAGTAAGAACACACTCAATCCATATTCAAGCAAACTAAAAACCACTTAAACAAATGAATTGAGCAGTAGTACATGATGATAAAAATCCAAAGACAAAAGTAGAGAACAAACCTGCAACAACCAGAGGAAGACTTGATGATAAAAGTGGAAAAATGAAGCCGAACATGCATGAAAGAATAGATACAGCTAAACATTCTGGTATGCTAACCATGACCTGCAGTACGTGTCTTCGATGAACCTGGTTTTCCATTGATATGGCAGTGCGTATCAACCTTTCCACTCCCAGCTCTGACTATTTTACTTTATAATATGGTAGCCACAGTGTGAAGTCATGCAACTTCCCCATGCCATGATGTTATGTTTGTGCAGATTATTTCTGACAAAAAAAAAAAAAAAAGCGCATGAAACATATTCACCATTTAATCTTTATTCTCCTAAACAATATTTCTGACCTGGTGTTTTCATGCACTAATTAATTTTAATTTGGTGTCCCTTAAATAAGAGATGAATGAAGCAAACAATGTGAGACTCTTATTAATCTATAGATAAGATTAAAATTCAAAACCATACTACATATTCCACAAATATCAATGAACCTTACATAGTAACTGCAACAAAAGTAGCTTAAAATTCAAATGCAGACTACAAATTCCAGAAATGTCAATGAAATTAAGAACGGCGATTTTATACGCATGTTATGCACAAAAGCGAACACTTGTGGTTAATCTGGGAGTGGATCCATACCAAGAGCAGAAGGGCATGTACAAAATCTATAAGCTCCCATTATTCATTCTCAATTTCTCATAATATCATATAGTCTGTGAAACGGGTCAAACTCTATTCAAGTGCTTAAAACCAATTATTGTCTCAAACTTTCAAATGATCAGGATGAGACTCGAACATTTGCACTTTAAAAAAAGTTAGGCTTTTATTCAACCCATTAGAGAAAAAAAAAACACATAAGCGATATTAACTCATCTATAAATAAACAGCTTGAAACTAAGATCTCTATCCAAAACTAAAATGTGAAAATTGTACTTTCAAAGATCACTATCAACTGTATTTTCCTAAAAAAGATGTGTTATTCCCTTTACCATATAGCAAAATTTGATTATAGAATCAATGCTATAAAACACTTATAGTTATATACAAAGATTTTTTTAATGCCAGTAAGTTCACCTATATATTATAAATCGAGATTTTCCCTTCACCTATATATAGCAAAATTCTTCTCGGTTCGCTCTTGATCCAAGATTCAAAGTTTTTAGGCATTGATTTGTATATTACAAATATCGTTTAGGGGAAATGATGGTTGGTTTCCAGATGGACGAAGATGGCAGGTTTGACATGGAGAAGGTCTAACATGTGTAATTAAGGCGGCAATTTCATATAGTTTTCTTCAAATTGACAAAATATTATATATCTTTGTTGCAAAAATTTCAATGCATAACAAAAATCACATTGACGAAGTGTAAGATTTCTTAATAACAAATACTTTAGGTGCATAAAAACCTAAAAAAAGTTGATCTGTGAAACTAACAAATCATCTAAATTCTAAAATATGATATCCTTTCTTGTGTCATGCCGTATAAACTCTTGACCAACTCAATTTCACATTTTTAACGGAACCCGGTAATAATCTTGCTAAAGAACATCAAGTGAATAACAATCATATATAAAATCATATGCAATCGTTCCTAAATTTGAGTGACCTGCCCTCCCTGAATCCCGATCCAATGGTAACACGAAGAAAAAAAAAAGAAGAAGAAAAACCTAACAATCAAAACAGTGATCACTAGGTAAAAATATGAACCCACTAATTGATTTCCAGTTTGTCACCACTCAACTAATATGCAGCCTAGACAGACATTCAAGGCAAAACTGACAACCCATCAAACTTCAAAAGATTATAACAATCCCATCCCCTGTTCCCGTTCATAAAAAATTCACAAGCTTTTTATATTAACGATTTTCGATTAAAAAAAAGGCAAATGTAACTGTCAACACATAGATTCACGATCAAAATAATAATAATAACAAGTAGGTAAAATGTAAAAAAAAAAAAAAAAAAAAAAAAGATATACCTGAAAAGAGGGTTTGGGGTGGTGAGAAAAAGAAGATGTGAGCAGAGGGTTTGGAACGGTGAAGAAAAAGAAACCGATTAGTGGTGTTGTCCGACTTTAGCGTTGAGAGGAGAGGGATGAAAGAAAGTAAACAGCAGATGGTGAATAAGTGAGATGTGGATTTGGGTAAAATAGGGTGCACTGTGTTTGGGTGGGAGGGAAAACAAAATAAATAAAAAATGTGAGAAAAATGTATGGAGGGAAGCCAGAAGTTATATCAATCGACTAAGAGGGTGTTTGGGGTTGTGTTTTAAATCTGATATTTAGATTATTGTGTTTTGAAAACACAGATAATTAGTTTTTAGAGTTTGGGATTGTGTTTTGAAAACGCAGATAATCAGTTTTTTAGGCTACCAAAACGCAATAATCTATAAGAGCTTCACCCCTACTTTTCCAAAACGCATAATCTGTTTTGAACAATCAATCCCAAACACCCCCTAAGGGCATTTTTGGATAAACTTATTTAAGTTGAAAACGACTTTTGGTTAAAATGACTTTATCAACTTATGATTTTTTAAAAAGAACTTTTTAAAAAAGTGTTTGGATTAGCTTATGTGGTGGGGAAAAACAATAAGTTGATAAGTTATTTTGTTAAAAAGTGTTTGGTTTAACTTATTTAGGTAAAATGACTAAAGAGGGTATAAGGAGGGAATGTATAAGGATATAAGAAGGGCATGTAGATAAATAACCATCAATAAGTTATAAGGAGGTTCAAAAAGTCACCCCTCTCTTACTTTTCCAAAACAACTTATCATAGGAAAACAAAAAGTTAAAAGATTAAGTCATTTTCCATTATCTAAACACTTTTTTTTACTTATTAACTTTTTGGAAAAGTTATAAGTTATAAGGATATGGAAATAAGGAGAGCCAAACATGCTCTAATAAACATTACTAGTATTAACTCCCTTGCGATGCGATAAAGGCGTAAAATTATATAAAGTAGCATCAATAATACACCATCGCTAGCACTTACCAATATTGAAAAAGCTCGTTTTAAAATAGAAACAAAAAAACAAGCAAAATAAAAACAAACGAAAAGCAGGCGTAAAAATTTAAAACCACGCAAGTAAAACGTAAAACAAAAAACAATAACTAAGTTGTTCTAGGACCAACGCTTTGTGATGGACCACTAAACCGTAAAAAAAGTTTGCTTAAAAACATTGAACCACACATGCACATTTTGGCATGTTAACTCACAATAATTAGATTAAAACGTAAAACAAAAATGTTAAAGATGAAAGGTACAGAGAACTAAAGTTGAAACAAAAAAAAATTAAGTTATATTGTGTATAAATATTGAGTTAAAAGTATAAAAAAATAAAGAACATAAAAAACAAACGGTGGGTACAACCCACTAACGCTCATGGTTCAACCCATGATGCATACATTAGTTGCTTATTACTATATGTATACTGTATGTTAAAGCCCAATATGATCCAATAAGACATACATGATATACTATTATCCATTGTGATCCATTAAAACCCAATATGGTACAATAAGACATATAATATCTACTACCGCCCATTGTGATCCATTAAGGCCCAATATGGTCCATTAAGACACATAGGATCTATTATTGGCCATTGTAATCTATGAAGACCCAATATTGTCCATTATGACATATACGATCAATTATTGTTTATTGTGATACATTAAAGACCAATATGGTCCATTAAGTCGTATATGATCTACAATTGTTCATTATGATCCATTAAGGCCCAATATGGTCTACAAATATGTATATTAACTACTATTGTTCATTATGATCCATTAAAGCACTGTATGGTCCATTAAGGCATGTAAGATCTACTATTGACCATTATGATCCATTAAGGCCCAGTATGTTATATTACGACATATATGATCTACTACCTCCCATTCTGATCCATTAAGGCCCAACATGGTCCATTAAGACATATAGGAACTACTATTGGCTAGTGTGATCCATTAAGACATATGTGATATACTATTGTTCATTATGATCCATTAAGGCCCAATGTGGCCCATTAAGACATGCATGGTCTACTATTGTCTGTTATGATCCATTAATGCCCAATATGGCCCATGTACAATCTTCTATTGCCCATTGTGATCCATTAAGCCTAATATTGTACATTGAGACATAGACATTCTACTAATGGCCATTGTGATTCATTAAGACCAATATAGTTCAGTAAGACATAAGATCTACTATTGGCCATTGCGATTCATTAAGGCCCAAAATATTCCATTAAGGCATATATGATATACTATTGTTTATTCTGATATATTAAGGCTCAACATGGCCCAATAAGACATGTAGTATCTACTATTGCCCATTCTGACCCATTAAGCCCCAACATAGTCCATTAAGACGTACATGGTAACTATTGTCCAAGGTGATCCATAAAGGCCCAATATTGTCTAATAAGACATATATGATTTATTATTGGCCGTTTTGATCCATTAAGGCCCAAAATGAAAAAATAAAACCAATAACCTTCAAATATGATGCATTTGTTATATATTTTTACGTAAACTAAGTAAAACTAGGGATAAATAAATGGTACCAGGTATCGATACAAAATCTCATTTAACAAATCATTTTCGGTATCAATTTGGTACCTAACGTTTCGGTATCAATACTTGGTAACGCTACCGGTATTTTACCAATTTTACTCTCATATACCGGTACCGTAGTATACCGAGCATTCATGGTACCGGTATCGGTACCCATTTTTGCGATATTTGGTATTGGCATTTTCGGTACTAGTATCGAGCTCATCTCTAGTTACAATGGCAAATGCATATAAGTTTGAAAAGAAATTATAAAAACAATAAAATGAAAAGTTATAATTTTATATATTTTGTATATTTATGTTAACTAATGTATTTTTTTTATTTGAGAGTAGCATTTGAGAGGGAAGTTTTAGCATGAAATATTTTGAGGGGAGTTTTAGGAGGGAAACAAAAATTATGGAATTTTAAGAGAGAAGTATTTTGAGAGGGAAATTGTAATATGTATAGCCACACAAAATTTTGTAATTTTAAGTGTGACTATTGTTTAATATTTGACCACACATATTTTTAGATGACATTTGCTACTATTTCATTTTACAAAAAAAAAAAAAAAAAAAAAAAAAAGGTGGTGATGGTGTGGCTAATATGTATATAAAGCCACATGAAATTTTACAATTTTAACTGTGGTTATTGTCTAACCTTTGGTTACACATATTTTTACCCACGACATTTGCGACCATTTTGTCACATAAAAATAATCAATAATGTTAGTACGACTAATAGTTATGTAAAGCCACATTAATTTTTGTAACTTTAAATGTGACTATTGTCTAACTTTGGTTACATATATTTTTCCATGATATTTTTTTATCATTCCATCACACAAAAATAAACAAAGTGATGATGGTATGACGAATAATTACGCAAAACCAAATTAAAATTTGTAATTTTAAGTATGGCTATTGTCTATCCTTTGTCACACAATAATATATGTGGCCATATGTATCAGCTTTTAGCCACACCAGTAAACAAAAACTACAGCAATAAATCACATTTGGCCACACTTTTCTAATGTGACTACTAAATGTCACAGTTTTTTTTCTCAAAGTGTGGCTAAAGGATTTGAAAAGTTGTGTTTTTTTCGTCACATGAAACAGATATTGTGGCCATAGATCGCATTTGACCACAATGTTTTTAGTGTTGCTAGTAAATGTCACGGTTTTTTCTTGAAGTGTGGCTAAAGATTTGGAGCTGTTATACAATGGTCATATGAATACGTACGATGTGTGGTGAAAAGTGAGCTGGAAGTTTTTCAAATGTTAGAAATGACCTTTACCCACACATTTAATCAAAAGTGTGGCAATGCGATTTTAGAAAATGTGTGGCTAAAGCCACAGTTTGGCATAGTTAATCTTTAAAATCTTAACTTAATAATATAATCATTACATCTGGTTTCAGTATATATAACGTGGCCCTATAACAAAACTAAGCTCATTAGTGTCTTACCTTAGATTTTTATTCGTGCCGTTTACATTCAGTTGTTTCATAATTTTTTTTACATATATGTTTGTATGTAATTGTTCAACTTAATCAACTAATAAAGAAAACTACCGACCATAACATCTGAAGTATATACAATGTTTCTTTAGTATAAAATAATATAATGTGGATTTATAATAAAACAAAGTCCACTATATATTATGTTTTTATATAACTGTACCTTTCATTACGTTTATATTCATGTTGAATATATAATTAATGTTAGTTTTAAAATATGATTTACAGTGTAAACAACACATGGACCCTTATCATTCACCAAAAAAGAAAAACGTATTGATGGCCAATTACGTTATTCTATTTGTATTGACGATGTTAGTATTGACGTACTTGTATCCGAGATATTAATCAGGCTTCCGACAAAGTGTGTTGGTAGGGCTAAAGCTGTTTGCATGCAATGGTTATCTTTACTATCGACACGAGAATTTGTCAAGGAATATTGTCGTCACATATCCACCGCCTATGATCAGAAATCTTTAGTAATTGGGAAGGAATCAGTTTCTGTGTTACGTGTCGTTGCTGCTGAATATCAAGAAAGTTCCTCACCTAAGATAATCTCACTTCCATTTAAAGTCTCTTTTCGTAATGTTAAAATTCTTACAACGTTTGAAAGACTCGTGTGTATATGCTTACGTTACACTCGTGAGCTTTTGATCTTGAATCCACTAACAAACGTTTATAAAAAGGTGTCTAGCTCAAGATATCGTGGCTTATGCATGCATCATTGTGATACTGTTGTTATGTATTTAGATGATATTGGAGACTACAGATTGTTTCATGTCAAACGTAGACGTGGGATATTATCTGTTTATACATACTTCCTAAAGTTAGACTCATGGGATAAGATTGGGTACCTAATTGAGGATGAAAGCTATATGGAAAATATTAAATGGTTTAATGGGAATTTCTACAAGGGTGTCATATACTTTGCAGTAAAAAGAGGTTGGCTTAAGAAAAATTGTCATTGGCGATGTGCGTAAGCCACACAATCTTTTGCTTGGTTTTGATGTCAGATGTGAACAGTTTAGGCAGCTCAGTTTTCCAAAATTCCAGGACGGTCATGGTTATGGCCATTTAGTTGTTGTACGCAATGAGCTTCATATGTTTGTTACTCATAGAGTAGGTACAACCATTGTTGATTTATGGAGGTTATGGAGGATGGAAGATCAAGGTTAGACGAAGATATGGGTTTTCCCCTCTACTCAGCCTCTTCTTGTAGGGTATACCATTTCATACGTTTTGTCCACTGGCAAATATATTATGGTTACAAATTCTGGAAGTGCTAATGAATTGGATGTTACAATACATGGGGAGTATTGCTACTATCCTTTGATTTCGTTTAATGGCTTACAAGGAGTGGTCTACACTGAGACTCTTGTATCACCAAACATTTACTTCTTTGTTATATGTTTTATTTTGTTTCTGTGTGGGTTTTCGGCTGCTTTCTATGTTTTAACATTAACCTATGAATGGATCATATTATGTATTGTTATATTTATGTTTTAATCTACTGTCATTTACCGTACATTGCAATTTAATAATAAATAATATATTATGCATAAAATTAGATTGTTACTGCCAATTGCTGATTTTGTTTAAAAAGTTCCATTAAACCTTTCTAATTGAGGAAATCATACAAAAGTATTATACCGTATGTTGTTTACCTTTCCACATGCTATTCTTAAGTACTATTGATAAGCTTATTATCAAAGAAAAAAAATGTCTCATGTCTATCTTGAGGATATAACAGACTTAACACTGGGGACATCCTGAAGATGATGAAGCACATCCTAAGGATGAACATAAGAAATCTTGGGAAATATCCTAAGGATGCAACAGAGATTATGCACTGGGGACATCCTCATAATATTATTGTTTGAACAAAAGCAAAGGCATTTCTTAAACTCTTATTAGGGTATTTTGAAGACTGATTGCTAAACTGGAAATGAAGGCAAACTTCTATAACTTGTATTTTCTTTTCTATCCTATGTTTGTTATTCAATAACATTGCAGGATGATAAAGATAAATAACACAAGGATGTAGAGTCAAAAGATTGCCATGTTTATTTATTTATAAAAGGATGTCAACCCATGGCTTCATCCAAAACCAAGACTCATCCACTAGGGGTTAACATCTAAGGGTCAGGTAGGGGTGTTCATCGGTTCGGTTTAAGGTTTATATGGTTTATTCGATTCGGTTTATTCGGTTTTCAAAATTTCGTACCTCAAACCAAAAACCAAACCAAATTCAACCAAACAAACCAAATTGAAACGAAGTTTTTTTTCTCTAACTTATATACCTATATGTTCCAAAATCCGAAAAGAAAGTTTGCAATAAATATAAACCAAAAAATCAAACCACGCAAACAGAAACATTATAAAAATTAGAAATAGTAAAATAAACCATAGTTTACTAGTTTATACTCAAATTATTATCTCTATAAATTGGTGGGCTTTATTTATTTTGGGTTGGGTTTAATATTTGGGCTTATATATTATATATGAGTTATTAAATATTATTATTTTTATTTAATAATTAATTATTTTACCGGTTTATTCGGTTATCCAAATAAACCAAATAAAAAAAATGTAGAACCAAAAACCAAACCAAACACCGAATAAGCAATTCGGTTTCGGTTAAAACCAAACCAAACACCAAATTCGTTGTTCAGATTGGTTTTTTTTGTTACGGTTACGGTTCGGTTTTTGGTTTTTATTTGGTTTGCGGTTTTTCTGAACACCCCTAGGGTCAAGTCAAGTCAAGTGAAGAATTGGGGCTTTGTCTTGAAACTCAAGATCCCTCCACCCCAAATTTTCTATTGTTCAACATGCATAAAAAGTAAAATTGTTCAGGATTGTTTACAACCAAACTACCATAAAAAACACAACCATAGTTAAAATTCTAAAAAGTGGGCTCAGGCATAGTTATTAAATCCTTCATTGCCCACTGATGCTTCCACCTCCTTGGCCACCTTAGCCACATCCACCTTAGGCTTTGTAGCAGCATCCTCAGGAGCTTCAATCTGCAGAGGAACAGGCTCATAGATAACCTCATTTCCATCCAAGCTCTTAATTTCTTTTCCTGCCAAGCCTGAATGTCCCATTCATCCTGGTTGAAGTTAGGATCCTTGGCTTGGAGGGCTATTTTAACCCTAGCTTGTAAGAAAGAAACGATGGCAGACTTGATGTGCCCTTGCCTGTAATCCTCCAGATCCTTCTCATGCCCCTCAGAGATCATGGCCTTCTCAGCCTTCACCTTCTTCAGCTCAGCCTCTATCTTAGATAGCTTCTCTTCATGATGTTTCCCTCTTGCAAGGGAAATCCTTCTGTTATCCTCCAAAGCTATCTTAGACTCTTGGAGTTCAGCAGCTGTCTCATCTAGCCATTTAAGCATGTATTCATGAACCTGAAAGAACAAGAAAAACAGGAAAGTTTGTTATTCTGTACTTTATTAAGAAACTGCTTATGATATCTTCAGGATGACACTATACCTGGAGAGTGAAGTGTGAAATCCTGGTCAAGACATCCTGAGTTGAGAGACCCTCAAAGGGAGAAGCTTCTTGACCTGAGGAAGCAACAACAGTCTTCCTCTTTTTCGAAGATGTAGCATTCGGCTTAGGAGGAGGATTGGTCATCCTAGAGCTGGATGGAGAGGTGATCTTGGCAACCTTAGTGACATCCTGACTGTCGATGTCATCTACGTCAAAGAAGGTTGGCTTCTTGGCTGAAAATAGCAAAGAATGAAGTTAGCAACTATAGAATAACTGAAGCATCTTCAGGATGTAAAGACAGACTTACCAGACATCTCAGTAGCTTGGCTTGTGGAATAGCTTTCCTCTACCTCAAAGGTTCTTGCTTCCTGAGGTAAGTCAGTGACCTCCTTAACTTTGATGAATGAATCGTCAAGAGGAGGAGCGAGCTTGGTAAACGAAGCACCCGTAACACAAAATTTTTTTTTTCAAAATGTTATTGATATCCTCAGGATATAACTATAAGTCCTTTTCATCCTAAAAATATTTACCACTTTTCAACCATGACATAGGGATACCATCTCCGTATGGAATGGAATCCCTTCTCATGAAGAAAATTTTATACTTCCAAGACCTTTCTGACTTAATGACATTGTACAAGAAAGGGGGTACTTGTTAATAAGCTGAAGAACAAAACGGTTTGACCCATGTGTTTTCAACTTATAAACATAAGACAGGTCCCCTACTTGCAGCTGAATGCCATGGTTCTCAATGATCTTGTTACAAATCATTAAGATTTTCCACACCTCAGGCATAGCTTGAGCATATGCCATCCCTGTTACATCAAATAACTCCTTGATGAAATCAGGGAAAGGATATTTCAGGACAAAGTGAAAGGGCAAGCACAGGAAGCACACTCAAACTGAGGATGCAAAATCAGACTTTGCATTCTGGTCATATAGCCGGAACACAGCTGATTTAGGGAAGGCCATTGAGTTTTGCAGGTTTTGGATGACCTTGTTTGTGAAGGTACAGATTTCATTGGCAGGCTCCTTAAAAAAGTTTTGTTTTATGAAGTCCTTATGGACTCCAATGCTGCCAGATGCCCTTGTAGATTTTATGCCCAAATATCGGGTTGACACTTAAAGAGTGTGTAATGGTCGATCTATCTATCTATATAATAAATGAGTAACCTCGGGTCGAATAGAGGCCTTAGAGAAGGCCTGTAGGATCCAACTCCATATATGGAGCTACAAAAAATCTATGTATAAAAACCATTTTCTTTTATTTTTTTTCATTCACCACAACATAACTCTCCTTTTCTTCCTAAGAAATATTTCAATCTTCCTTCTTCATCTATCATACTCTTCTAATGTTGATCCCTATTATTATTTTGACTTCTTCCTTTTCTTCCTAAGAAATATTTCAATCTTCCTTCTTCATCTATCATACTCTTCTAATGTTGATCCCTATTATTATTTTGACTTACTTTTTATTCTTAACATTATTATGAAGAAATCAAACGAATTAAACATTCTTTCAAGCTTAACAATTAGAACGATTTCTGAAAATGCTTCTATATACAACTGAAAACGATTTCTGAAAATGCTTCTATATTTTTTTTTTCAAACCGATTTATTCACTCATTGAATCGGATTTATGTAAATCCGATATTTTGATCAGTTTTATGTAAATCCGATATATTGAGTTGTATTCATTTTAATGTTTCGATCATTTGATGGTTTTTAAAAAGTGATATTAATTCAACAGTCTAAATCTTTCTGTATTTGAATGATTCTATCGATCAATGGATTGTTTGTTATGGCATATAAAATTATTTGCCATGGTGGGATTTCGTATAAAGATTTGTATATTTTGTTTTAAATGTAATACTATCTATCCTGTCTTTCATAAAATCATTAAAGCATTATAGAAGTGTATTATCTGTATGGTCCACGAGATTTATACAAATCGGGATAATAAAGAACTAACATTTTGTTTTGTTGTTTAATAGTTTTCGGTTTTTAATTAATGAGAATTTTCGTAGAAGATGAATATTAGGATTCAATTTTGTTATGTTAATTTTGTTATTGTCATCAAAGTTCTTTTATATATATATTGAATCGGATTTACTATTCGATCGGATTTAGTCATTCTATTTTAACATTTGAAAAATATGATTTGATCCGAAGACACAAACGCTGTTATGTCTTATCATAATGGTTCTCAATTCTTCAAGGTTTTACATGACCCTTCATCAACATTTTTGGTATGTTTGTTATTTTCATGTTCATATGCATATTTAAATTTCAAAAATGTTTTGAAATTATGTTTCTTTAAGGTTACCATAATAACTCTCTATTATTTCGAAATTATGTTTAGTATTATTGTAATAATTGACCAAATTTAATGTCATTTAATCTGAATGATTGTTATTTATTTACATTAATAATAATTAACTGAATTTAATGTCATTGAATATGAAATTTGAATTTAATGTCATTGTTATTTATTTAAATTAATAATAATTGACCGAATTTAATGTTATGTATTACTATTTTTTAATTTTTAATCTCATTATTTTCAGTTTACCATAATAACTCTCATTTATTTTTTATTATGAATGATTAATCATTTTAATTCTAAATACACCATACCTATTTTCCATTTGCACCATACTCTATAATATTTATTAAGCTTGAATTTAATAAACCAATAAGAACTCATATCCACTTAATTAAGTTTGGGTCGCCTGGGATGTAGTCACCACGCCTAAAAAGAATGGTGGATTGGGTATTTCAAAGCTTTCGGATGTGAACTTGCCTCTCTTGATTAAATGGGCTTGGAGGTACAAAGTTGAAGACTCTCTCTTGTGACGAAAAGTAATAACGCACTGTCATGGTAGGGATAGATCTTGGGATGTTCTACCTATGAGCCGAAGTTTATCTGGTGGTTGGAAGAACTTGGTTTCGTTGTTAAATAAAGTTGTCATCCAAGCGGCTCCTTTGAGCTCCTACTTTAAAGGTGTTGTTGGCAACGGTAACGATGTCCGATTTTGGCTAGATAGGTGGCAAGGGTCTGTTACTTTTAAGGAGAAGTTCCCAGCATTGTTCCAACTTTCCTCTAATAAAATTGCAACCTTAAATCAGTTTTGGGAAGAGAGTTCTCAGACCTTTAATTTTCAGTGGACTAGAGTTTTGACTGATGATGAGTTAGTTCAGGCCCAATAGCTTCATATGTGTTTAAACGGCACCTTTTTGACTCAATATAAGGATCGATGGAGATGGAATAATAGTAATGATGATAGTTTTTCGGTTGCTGAAGTTAAAAAACTTTTGCGTGGTGATCAAGTTCAGCAACGGCAGTTCTTTATGAAATGGATCCCATGGGTTCCTCTTAAAGTAAAGTTTTTTGTTTGCCGTTTAGAAATGGACCGTATTCCGACCCGGGTTGCACTTCGACGAAGACGTGTCAACATCCAGGACGTGTTTTGTGCTCTTTGTGAGGTGGATGATGAATCGACAACTCATTTGTATACCGGGTGTGGGGTTTCGTTTGGGGTTTGGATGGCTATTGGATCTTGGTGTAACATACCCCCGATTTATGCGTTTGACATTCAAGATTTGTTAAAGCTCCCTTCCGGCCGTCAGAACAAGGTTAAGAGGCAAATCATTCAAGGTATTATTATGGTTGCGATGTGGGTGATTTGGAACGCAAGGAATGAAAAGATTTTCCAAGATAAAGAAGTTCGAGTTGATGTTATAGTGACTAAAGTCAAGTCCTTGTCTTTTCTTTGGCTCAGGTCTAGGTCCAGGTTTAAAAAGATTGTTTGGAAAGATTGGCGGATAAATCCAATGTATATCTTGTAGTTTTCGGCCTCCGGTCCTTGATTTGAGGACCGGTTGTGCGTTTTTCTAATGAAGTTCACCTTTCAAAAAAAATTAAGTTTGACTAGAAACTGAATCTACATAAATAACCATTTAGTTTCCTTAATTACACTCTAAATTTAATTATTAATATTAGGATTTTGAATTGATTATGAAATAAAAATCTTTATTTATTTCAAAATAACTATAAATTGTATGAAAAAACATTCATCAAAAAAGATTATGTAAGAATTTTTAAAGCTTAAATATTCAAGCTACATAAAAGAATGTTATGAATAAAAACCGTAGCACAAAATATAAGTTTTAAAAATTAATAAAAATGTCTTCTAAGATATGTTCTTCGTAAAATTATTTTATAAACCAATAAAATGAAAAATATACAAAGAAATCTTTTAAAAACTATTATAATTGTATTGCTTTTGTATGACCAATAAAAAGATAAACACCTTTTTATTTTTATTATATTAAATACATTTTTGTTGAAATTGAATAACTTAAGTTCTAAATAAAATATGCGTTAAATAAAAACTGAAAAATATTTGTTAAGTAAAAGAACTCATTTGCTTACTGAAGAAAAATAATAATAAAAGAAAAAAATAATAAAACAATAAGTAGGTTATAGTAATACAAAAATTAACATAACAAAATGAAACTTTTTTTGAAAGATAACAAAATGAAACTTAAGTGCATTTTATTTTTTAGTTTTACGTGCATTTGAAATCAATTAAGAAATGATTTTAATGCTAAACTAATAAACAATAAATGATTATTGAAGTTTTCAATTTCCTAGGTAATAATTAATGATTTATGCAGAGTATTATGTAAAAGGTGGTTGTAAATAGCAACACCTTTAATCAATTAAACCCTCATTTATTTTCAAAATAACTCTCATTTATTTTTAATTTTTAATGTCATTGAATCTGAATTTGAATCTGAATGATTATTAACATCATTTATTTTCGAAATAACTATCATTTATTTTTAATTTTTAATGTCATTGATTATTAAGTCTTATTTATTTTACCATAATAACTCTCATTTATTTTTTATTATGAATGATTGATTATTAATATTAATACGAATTTCAATTTACCATAATAACTCTCCTTTATTTTTAATCTCATTAATTTATATTAATGTTAATACGAATTTCAGTTTACCATAATAACTCTCATTTATTTCAAAATTATGTTTAATATTGTAATAATTGACCAAGTTTAATGTCATTGAATCTGAATGATTGTTATTTATTTACATTAATAATAATTGGTCGAATTTAATGTTATCTATTACTATTTTTTAATTTTTAATCCCATTAATTTATATTAATATTTATACGAATTTCAGTTTACCATAATAATTTATGATGATTTAGAAAAGTCACCGACTCAAGTTATACGAATTCAAATTTAAAAAATAAAACTGTATGCCATATGCAAAACTATTTTATATACTCGTATATTATTAAGTATACAACATCAATCTACATATAAATACACAAAGCCATCCGATTTATATTATCAGTGTATTTAAATTTCATAGATGTTACATACATGTATGTTAATTTGTATAAATCACTCTTGAGTAATAATACATAAACATATATTTAATATACTCACTTTTAAAAAAACAAAATCATAACTAATGTATAGGTTGATTTTTTATAATTTAAACAAAAAACCTACGTATATTAGCATCTAATGTATTGGTTGATTTTTTATAATTTACAATAAATCATAACTAATTTATAGGTTGGTTTTTTATAATTTACAATAAATCATAACTAATTTATAGGTTGGTTTTTTATAATTTACAATAAATCATAACTAATATTATTTATTGTCATTAATAATAATGACCTAATTTAATGTCATTCAATCTGAATAGTTGATTATGATTTTAATATCATAATGATAATATGCCTTTCCTTTTTTTTTCATTATTTCCTTATTCAATATATTAAAAGGTTGTTTCATGTAATGATTTCAATTCTATCAATTTATTCCGAATTTAAATTTAAATAATATTAATACGAAATTCGATTTAATGTTATTTATTAAGATTTTTTAATCTCATTAATTTATGTCAATTTATTCCGTAATAGAATAATATTAATACGATTTTTAATTGACATAATTTAATGTTATATATTACGATTATTAAGCTCATTTATTTACTATTGACCGAAGTGACTGAATTAAATTACGAATATATTACTAATACTAAAACTAATATTACGATTTTTAATTTTAATCATATTTATATCTTATTGACCGAATTAAAATTTTCTATTACTATTTTTACGAATATATTACTAATTACTAATAATTACTAGTTTTTAATGTTATTTATTAAGATGTTTAATATTATTTAATGACATTAATAATAATTGATCGAATTTAATGTTATATATTACGATTTTTAAGCTCATTTATTTATTATTGACTGAATTGACCGAATTAATTTACGAATATATTACTTATACTAATATTAATATTATGGTTTTTTATTTTAAACTCATTTATTTCTTATTGGCCAAATTAAATTATGAATATATTATTAATGCTAAAACTAATATTACGATTTTTAATTTTAATCTCATTTATATCTTATTGACTGAATTAAAATTTTCTATCACTATTTTTACTAATATATTAGTAATTACTGATACTAACTAATACTAAAATTACGATTTTAGTTTTACTATTCGTAAAAGTAGTATTGTTGACCGAATATATTACTAATACGAATTGACATTAATAATAATTGACCGAATTGAATGTTATTTATTACGATGTTTTAATCTCATTTATTTATATTAATAATACTACGAAATTACATTTAATCTATCTTTATGAATTATTATTAGTCTTGCCTGCAATTAATATGATTTATTCATTTTTTAATGTTATTTATTATGAGTTTTAATGATATTAATAATAATTGACCGAATTTAATGTTATATATTATGATTTTTAAGATCATTTATTTATTATTTATCGAATTGACCGAATTAAATTACGAATATATTATTAATACTAAAACTAATATTACAATTTTTAATTTTAATCCCATTTATATCTTATTGACCGAATTAAAATTTTCTATTACTATTTTTACGAATATATTACTAATTACTAATAATTACTAATACTAACTAATGCTAATACTAATATTACGTGCAGAAATTGTTTCTCAAGTCGCTAGGTATGTTATTTACATATTCAACATTTATGTTTACAATATTCTTATTTTATAATTAGTTACACATTCTAAATTTTCTACACATAATGCTTTTGTAAAGGTTTACTGTGATTGGATGACCTGATTTACTTCAATCAGAAGATACTTCCATTGGCGAATACTGTGTCTTCTAATGGTGTTCAATCCAGCACAAAATGTTTGTTACTAAGGTTGTGCTACAAGATGTCATTGATTTTGAAATTTAAATTATGATTTTAATGTTATTTATGAAGACTTTTAATGTTATTTATGATGATTTTAATGTCATTGATTTGAATAATTGATTATGATTTGGTTGTTATTTATTAAGATTTTTAATCTTATTTATTGATATTACTAATATTACGAAATTCATTTTAATATTGTTGACCGACTTTAATTTTGATATTACAACTTTGCTTTAATCAATTGTCATAAAATGATATTCGTTTAAACATATACGACTTTCTTTCAAACATTTATTTAAATGTATTTAATAGTTTATAATTTAAATATAATCCGAAGATAACAATGTACATTTATTTTCCTACACTTTTATTATTCTCTTAATAATAAATATAATTTAAATATATTTAATAGTTTCCTAAAATATATGATGTATTCAAAATAATTTTCAATGCTATTACTTATATTACAACCTTAATTTTAATATTGTTGACCAAATCTGAGTTAAAACTTTTTACGTTTTTGTTAAATTGATGGAGGTCAATTCTTTGACTATATGTCTTTGAGTTTGATTGTGCTAATTTTAAGCGTTGTTGACCAATTCACGTCAATTACCAATCCTTCTATTTTTTATAATTCGAAGACTTTCCTTTAATCAATTTTCATGAAACGATATTCTTTCAAACATATACGACTTATCTTTAAACATTTATTTAAATCTATTTAACAGTTTATAATTTAAATATAATGCGAAGATAGGAGTGTACATTTATTTTCCTACACTTTTATTATTCTTTTAATAATAAATATAATTTAAATTTATTTAACAGTTTCCTAAAATATATAATGTATTCAAGATAATTTTCAATGTTATTACTAATATTACGACCTTAATTTTAATATTGTTGACCCAATTTGAGTAAAAACTTTTTACGTTTTTGTTAATTTGATGGAGGTCGATTCTTTGACTTTATGTCTTTGAGTTTGATTGTGCTAATTTTAAGCGTTGTTGACCAATTCACGTCAATTACCAATCCTTCCATTTTTTATAATCCAAATATATAAATAAATATTCCTACTCGATCACGTCGATCGAGACACAGTATTTCTGATTTTGTAGAATTGTTCGAGACACAGCAATACTATATAAACCTTAACAAATAATAAAATCATTTAATCGTCATACCAAATTTAACAACGATGTCAATAATAATTTGTATATAATAGGTAAGGCAATTTGAGACGCGGATGATTTTAATGTCATTTATTTGAATGATTGATTATGATTTTGATGTTATTTATTAAGATTTTTAATCTTATTTATTGATGTTACTAATATTACGAATTTCATTTTAACATTGTTGACTGACTTTCATTTTGATATTACGACTTTCCTTTAATCAATTATCACTAAACGTTAATCATCATCTTGATTTCAATAAGTGTGCTAATTTCAAGATGTCAATAATAATTTGTATATAATGGGTAAGGCAATTTCAGACATGGATTATTTTAATGTCATTGATTTGAATGATTGATTATGATTTTGATGTTATTTATTAAGATTTTTAATTGTTAAGTACTATATTTACACAGTTTAAAAAATGACGTTTTTTGGCGGCATTTGTAACATGTCAAAAGTTGCCTAATGTGTGTGTACAATGGGTCCTTTTGGCTACATGTTGAAATGGGCCTGGGGTTGATTCTTTTGGTGTCTATTTTTTTAATAAAATATAGGAAATTTATATTACAGCATGTGACATTGGACCCATTTTCTTATTAGTTGTTTTTTAGCTATGTAATCGGTTTGAACCATTGGAGAGATAACATGTAAAATTTAAGCTATCCATTCAAGTAAGTGGGCTAAGGATTGTTTCTTGATTTACTTATCACCGTATCCATATCTTTACAGCAACTATATTTTATGTAGAACACAAATATGGAATACAATGGTGGAGGTTTTCATAAATTATTGAAAATGAGCTGCACTCCGAGGATCGTGATGACAATGATAACAACTTCGAAGGTGAAAAATCAGCTATCAATGAGCAAGACTTGGAAGATTTTGATTGAAGTAATGAAAATGGACCATTGGTTGAAGTTCGTTAAGCCCCAACTAAATGATAAATGTTCTATGCTTAAGCTTAGTTATGACTTATGATTAGAATATAGATATTACCCAAATGATGTAATGTGTGATAATGGTTGAAGTTCGTTAAGCCCCAACTAAATGATAAGTGTTATATGCTTAAGCTTAGTTATGATTAGAACATAGATATTACCCAAATGATGTAATGTGTGATATTGTGATAGTATGCTATGTAGTTTGCAGTTGTCAAATTAAACTTTACTTACTCGATATATCCATCATTTTGTTACATTAAACTGTTAGATGACATTTTTTCATTTAACATCAAAATTCATACATATTGCATTATCAAACATTTAGTAACCAAAACAAATTGCATAATACAATTCTTATTTTCCTACTTTTTTTTTCATTTTACTTTCGGGTGAACAGTGGGTCCCCACGGGACTCTAATGTGACACCCGGCAAACTCAGGTTAGTAACATTGACTAAACTAGTAAGTCTACCTTAGCGAGTCATGCATATTACGTACTTAACTGGGTCAGTCGAGTCGTTGCGATGATTCTGGGGAATCATCGAGAGTGGTTACAGTGATCCGCGGGATCATCGGGAGTCGGTCCATAACCATGTACACAAGGATTGGTGATTCATGGGATCACCGGGTTTAACACACACACGCAACTCTCGAGCCCCAGGAATTGGTGAACGGACGTAAACGGGTTAGTTATCGTGCATTATATGTTTGTAATCATTATGTGACTTATCGGTATGTGAATACGTGCTTATATATGTTAAAATAGTGTTTAACGCGCCAAAAACCCAATCTGGAATGCTGTAGGCAATTAGGCACTAGTGAGTAGCCTAATCGCCAGTTGTATAGGCGATTGGGAGAGGGATTGGGGCGATTGGAGCCCTAATCGCCAGTTGTATAGGCGATTAGGCTCCTAATCGCCCGATCCGTCCTCCTAATCGCCTGATCTGTAGTGCACGAGTAAAAACACCTATAAATACAACCCTTGACTCCCCAAACACCCTTAGTGCAACCCTAACAGATCCTAAACCTCCCACACACCTCAAAACACCTCTGGAACTTGTTTTGCTTGAAAACTCACCATTTCCAAGCTTACACACCTTTTTTTGATAAAATCCAAGGTGTGTTCTTCATCCCAAACCTTTGTAATGTTATTGTTTTGGTTCCCAAAAGTCCAGACCTTGTTTTACTAAGTGTGTGTCTTTAAAAACCTTTGAAATGAGTTCTAAAACAAGTCTCCACCATAATACTTGCTATATGTGAAGTATTTATGCATATGATGATTTTTGGTGGTTAGAAGATGAATGTTTCCATGAAATTGATGTACTTCTGATGTGTAGGAGTTATTAGGATCATTATCTAAGGATTTGAGCTATTATTATAGTGTTTTGATGAAAGTATGCATTTTGACCCATTTGGATGATTCTTGAAGAATTAGGATGTTATGATATGATTCAATGCTTGTTTGTTGTTAGGATTCACATTAGAATGATATTATAACAAAGGGATGATGATTTGCAAGTTGTAGGATGTGTAATCTGGTTATTGTCATTTAAGGAAAGATTTCATAGTTAATGAAACCTAGTACTTTGCCATTTTTGGAAATACTCGCACCGAGGCCGTTAGAGCAGAGATAAATTGGGGGTTTTTGCTTTAAATGGGTTGGTTAATTGTTTAGGTTTGATATTGGGTGATTTTACATGTTTCGGATCTGATTTGGAGGGTTAAACGCGCGAAAACACGTCACGAACCTGCAACAGGCGATTGGGAGCTGTAATCGCCTGCTGCAGGGGCGATTGGCCACCCAATCGCATGATGTATCAGGCGATTAGCCTCCTACTCGCCTGTTGACTCTCCCCAGAAACTCATAGTGGCTATACCGCGTCCTAAAGGCGGTCTTGGGAATGTCCTCCTCATGAATGCGCAACTGGTGATAACCTGACCTCAAATCAATCTTCGAGTAGAAACTGGAGCCCTGCAACTGGTCGAACAAATCATCAATACTGGGAAGTGGGTAACGGTTCTTCACAGTGAGCTTGTTCAACACTTTGTAGTCGATGCACATACGAAACGATCCATCCTTCTTCTTGACAAACAGTACTGGAGCTCCCCAGGGTGAAAAGCTTGGCCGGATGAATCCCTTGTCGAGCAATTCTTGCAGCTGGTTGGACAGTTCTTGCATTTCTGACAGAGCTAAATGATAAGGCGAACGAGCTACGAGGCAGCTCCGGGAGTGAGATCGATACGAAACTCAAATTGCCTCGGGGTGGCAATCCTGGAAGATCTTCGGGAAAGACTTCTAGAAAATCTCGCACCACAGAGATGTCTTCGATTATTCTCTCCTATGGTTTCTTCTCGATCACATGTGCTAAGAATGCACAATGACCTTTCCGCAAACACTCCTGGGCCTTCATGCAAGATATGAGTCGCGGCGGGGCCTTTCGGTACTCCCCTTGTATGGACAGAACCTCACCGTTGGACAACGGAATTTGAACTACTATCTGAAAGCAGATGACTTCGGCGCGGTTCTTCGACAATCAATCCATGCCAACAACAATTTCGAAACTTCCAAGATCAATCGGTAGAAGGTCGATACTGAACTCATGATCTCCCAATTTCAACGCACAATTCTTAACTACTTCTTAGGACTTAATTGTCTTACCATTGGCCAATTCAATTCAGTAATGTGTGTGCAACTTATTTAACTCTAGTCCAAGGGCCCGTTTAAAGTTGATCGACAATCAACACAAAGCTTAGATCAGCACCAGTATCAAAAAGTACAGAAGTAGTATGGTTGTTAACGAGGAACGTACCCGTGACAACGTTGGGATCCTCGTGTGCATCATCCGCACCCATGACAAAAGCCCTGCCACGAGCTTGACCTTTCAGCTTGGGGCAGTCTTTCTTGAAATGATCAGTAGCTCCACACTCAAAACATCCAGGTTTACCATAAGGGTTTTCAACCGCTTTAGCCCAACACTGCACTGTAGGATGCCCCATTCGCTTGCATTTCTCGCATTTGATATTGTCACACGTCCCCACATGATGATACTTGCATTTGTTGTAGAGTGGATGAGGCCCGTTGTATGGTTTTCGAAGTTCAGTAGCGGCGGCAACGAAGGCTTTAACTGTTTTGGGCTTCTTGTTGGTCTGACCCTCTATTCTCTTTCCTTTCTTGAAGTTGGACCACTTGCGCTTGTTTCCAGAACTCTCATCCTTGTCTGACTCTTTCTGTGCCCGTGAGCCAATGCGTACCGCATCATCGGCAAGGTTGTGAGCTAAGGTGACAACATGTTGGATGGAAGCTGGAGCAGCAATGGTGACCATGCTACGGATCTTAGGAGAGAGTCCCCAAATGTACCTTTCTACCCTCTTGTACTCGGGGGTAACCATGTGTGGAACTAATCGAGAAAGCTCATGAAATCGGGTGGTATATGCAATGATATCCGCCCCGTTCATGGACAGATTCCAGAACTCGGTCTCCAACTTCTGAAGCTCAATACGTGGGCAATATTTGTCAATCAACATCGTCTTCAACTCAGCACAAGAAAGATTGTAGGCAGCTTAACGACCCAAGGTCTGCACTTGTAAATTCCACCAAGTCAACGCCTCGTTCTGGAAAGTACAAGCGACGTACTTGATCTTCTGATCTTCTGAGCAACCACTGACATCGAGCATAGACTCAGTTTTCTCAATCCAATGAACAATATCAATTGCTCCTTTTGAACCACGAAAATTCCATGTGACAACTGGTAAAATTCGGGAATTGGCAGGAGACTATGGAATATTACCCAAAGGGTGTGTTATCTATGATTTGAAATCATTTAGAGAAATGGTAGTTGAATTAATGGTGGGTCATAATAAGAGTCTCAAATGTTCTAAGTTTGATGGTTTCGGAACAAGGATTCTATGCGGTAGGAAACGCGATAATAATAATTTTAGTTGGATGTGGACGATTCGCTAGGAAAAAGGGGTATGAGTGATTCAAGGGATAAAAACCTTGAGTTATTGTTATGGAAAAATAATTATAAGGTAAAAGGAAAAGGTATTATGTTTGGATATTTATAAAAAAAAATATATAATACCCAACCCCCCACCCTAGGTCGCCGCCCACCCCCACCCAATCAAAGGGTTTAGATTAACTAAATAATTATTATTATTATTACTATTGTTATTATCATTATTATTATTATTATTATTATTATTATTATTATTATTATTATTATTAAATAACCTACACATTCCCCTATAAATACCCCCCTTTCCCATACATTTAACACACACATACACTCTTCACATTCTCATTACTCTCTCTCTCTCTCTCTTTCGAAACTCTCCCTCTCTCTCTCTCTCTCTCTCTCTCTCTCTCTAAATTGTTATGTTTTGATGATTCTTTGAAGAATCAAGCATAAATCACTAAGATCATATATGTTTTTATCAAATCTTTCAAGAACCCAAGAGTTTAGAGCAAGAAAACATTGATTTTCAAGGAAGTTTAAAGGTTAGTTCTTCAACAAAAAGATTTATTTAAAAGTTTCTTATTATTTTGGTTTTGATTTAAGATTCACCAAACCTTCAAAGATTTTTGGGTAAAAAGGGATAAAACAAGTAAAAGGAAAAAAGAGAAGTGGAAAAGATGATGTAAATATGTATTCATGTGTGTCGTATATATATATATACGTATGTATGTATCACGTGTATATATATATATGTATATGCATAGTATGAATCAATATTGTGAATATATACATGTAAGAGGTTGCTTTGTTTAATAAAATGTTGGAAATAGTTAGATCCATGGATTTTATGGACATGAAAGGAAGTTTATGAAAGGACATTAAATCTGAATTTAAAAGATGATTAGAAGTCTTGGATGATTTAGATTGTTAGCACAAGGATGAATATAGTAAAAAGTGGACTATTTAAACAATGGGTTAGCATTTAGCTAAGATTTTTGTAAACGAATGGACAATAAGGTATCTAACTTTCAGATCTGAATGTTAATAAGTTTTAGTGGTTTTTATGAACCCAAACTTGAGCAAAACGAGTATAAGTAGGAATTACACGCTTAGGAGGTCTTGCATGTACGATCAAGACACATATTAAGGCTTAAAACGCCAAACTATGGACCCAGAATGTAAGAATATTAAACCTAAGTTAGAACAGGTCCAAATAGGCTTTATGAAGGTGAAAATAAAGGTGATAAAGTAAAAATGAGTTATTTGGGTTAAAACTCTAAGACTATTGTGATAAAATGCGTAAAAACGTAAGTTTTCGACAATATATACCCATTTAGAACATCTAACTTTAGAGCTGATGTGAAACAGCTTGATTGAGGTCAAAATGAGTATAAAAGTCATTATTAAAGGTACAATATATATTTACCTTAACAACAAATGATTTCAATGCAAAACTATGTCGCAGAAATCACCGAAAAGTGAGTTTTGAGGCATAGAGTAGTCACAACTTATAGATAATTTGGAATAACAAATTAGACTTATTTGTTAAGTTATATAAGGAATCAAAAGGACTCTAGGCATGAGAAACCTTAGATATTATGTGTGTTTGGTAGAAAAGAACATAAGTTATGTAAGTAGAAACATAATGAGTTGTTGAACACAAACACGAACGTTATATGAATGAGTAAGTATGAGTAAGAGGACTCATGGAAATAAGGATATAATGAATTGTGTGGTCACTTGAAACCTAAAAGGATTTAACAACATTTAATCACCAACGGGAAATGGGTGGAAATGAGTATTGAGAAACTGAGTAAAGGAAGGTTGGTGAAATGTTAGATCAAATTTAGGCAAATATGCTAAACAACCCTATGAATATTTAGGGCTAGTTTGGTAAAGGAGCACGTGACACAGATTCGGGGAAACATTGAGATTGCAGTTTAAAGGTGAGTTTCACGACCCCTTTTCTTTTTAAATGTTTTTGAACGTTTTACAAATCGGGGATTAACATGTTTATATGATACGATAGACTTTAAATATAGAATATTGATGCCCTTAGGTTAGTGCACCATGTGGGTACATTAGATATAATGTCACACCAGTGTCAACCGACGGGTTGCCACTCTCTTTCTCCCAGCACATTTTAATCATTAGCCTTCAGAAAAGGCCGTTGTTTATGTTGTAGTACTATTGGGTTGACTCCCTCGTTTTCATGATCAAGGTATTGTATTGATTGTAACATTTGTACTTTTCGTATTTTCTATTCTAGTTCTTGTATTCTTGTATCTTTCCATTTTGTACCCTTGTAATCCCGAGCTTATGATCAATGGAAAAGTATTTTATCAATTGCATCTAATCTTAATCTATTTCATTTATTCTATAAATTCTACGCAACGCAAACTTTATATAACGTCGCGTGATCCTTAATTTTCTTGTATTATAAATTCTATATTTAACAAATTCTAAGTTCGCCTTATTCGTTTCGTTTAGGTTACTCCTACCAATTCTTGACGGGTCGTCGTTATAATTCAATTTAGACTTTATAACAAGAAACTTATTTAGTTAAGATCTTAATATATACTTATTATTAATATATATTTATTATTAATAAAACATATATATATAATAATAATAATTAAAAAAAAAAACATAACATTAAATGTTATGTAAGGATTGCCGTACACCTATTTTTTGTTGTCATTATTTATTTTTTTTTCTTTTTCTTTTAAATATATATTTACCACTAATTAACTTCTAACCACCCTAATTAATTCATTAAATACCCAACCCCTTCACTCCAACTATAAATACACCACTCCTACCCATTCTAACACTTGCTCATTTCTAAATCCTCTCTAATCTCTCAAGAATTCTCTCAAGAATAAGTGAGTTTCTCACTTCACCTTCAACCTCTCTTCTACTTTCTTCACTCTCCTCTTCTTCAAACCCTTTGAGGAAACCTCTAGGACCTCTCTCCTATTTGCCATGACAAATAAACATGAGTAGGGCACCAATTTGAGGCCTCAAATGTGGTCATCTTCTATTATCTTTTATGCACTAGATTGTTAATAATACCAACCAAGTTCACCAACAACTCAATGATGGAGGGACTTGTGTTATGGTTCATGGTTGACAAAAGGAAGGCCAAGGCTCATCCAAACTAAGTCACCATACCCTACTTTCTAAGTTATACTATATAAATACTAAATTATATAAACTCTACTAATTTAATAACTCGGAAAGGTTTGTGGATACATCCCTACCTTACCAATGCTTGACTCTCATAACCATCCGAATCACCTCTATGGTGGTTTGTGTTTTGGTTCGCCTAAAAGGCTTGCTTGACTCTTATGACCATCCGAATCACCTTCATGGTGGTTTGTGTTTTGGTTCGCCTAAAAGGCTTGCATGACTCTCGTGAATCTATAACCTAAACTCGAATCTAAGACCCTTTATTCTTTAATTCTAGATAACCAAGGCTAAAGCTAAACCTTCCAAGACTTACCTTTTTGGAACTCTATCAAACGCACCCAAGGTGAGTTCATACTTGTCCCCTTTTATTCTTTATTCTTTGGGCTCAACATGTATCACTATCAAAACTTAAACGATTTCATACTCTTAAACTATTATGCTCAATCTAAATGCTATTATGCTATGCCATGCTAGAATTCAAAGTCTTACATACAAATGTACGATTAGTTAACAACCCACCTTACATGTATAGCGCTATAGGTTGACACGCCGCCCCCTTTATGGGTCATGATAAGATGAAGTCTTTTGTGTTATCGAGTGTTGTTGCCGTTTGTATGGTTCTACGTGCATATGCCTATAACATGATGATTCGAGTAGACTTTTCTATACTATGTACTTAGACTCAAACTAGTATGCTCACCAATGCTTTATGTGTTGACGGATATTTTATACATGTTGCAGGAAATGTTTGATGCAAGATATTCAAGAAATCTACTTAGGATTGGACTAGAAACTCACGCTAGTTTAAGTTCTATATTTTGATGTCGTATTTCTCTTTTCATGAAAACAATTTGTATTATGTTATCTTTTTAGACGATGATTATGCTATGAAATTTTATCTTTAAATCATATTGTCACAAATTCTAGTGTCATGAAGTCTTTGAACAATCTATCACAAGTCTCACCTCGATGTTTCCGCCATCGGTTGGGGTGTGACATTGATTGTCATGGGATCTGATTGCAAAATGAACATAAACATCAGCAAGTCCCTCTTAGATAAGAACGGCACCCCGGGAAACAAAGTTATGGATTGATTAAAAGCCTTTGGATTACATCATACTTGGGGACCTTGCAAGTCCACTTGATTCTCTATTTAGTACTATTCGATCATATGTTGTTTACTAAACTTGAAAGTTTATTCATAAACCTGTGAACTCACCAACATTTTTGTTGATGTTTTTGAGCATGTTTTTCAGGTACGAATGAATGAAGCTCTTGGGGAGAGTGGGTTTAGCAGGCACTACGTTGGACATGTTGAATGGGACCTTAAACTATAAAACTATGTTTTACTATCTTTTATTTAAATAAATTGTAAAACACTACTTATGAAATTTCGCTCCATCTTGGCTATGACATATTTTTAAAACTTTCTTAGACCAAAAGCTTAAATGTGTTGGGCTAGAGGGTGGTTGCAAGATGTCCATGCGTATACTCAAGTGATTTGCTAAACTTTACGGTAACAACTTCCGTTACCTCATGACTAGCATTCCGCTGTGCGCTGTCGGGTGTGACATTCCAGGGCTTGCATGCCATGAAAGTCTTGTAGGAACACCCACGCACAGTGTTTTCTTCTTCAACAGTGTCAGAAAGAATGGATTATTAATGAGGGGCTTGATGTAAGATCAAGACCAAAAGGAATAGGCAAAAGTTTTACCAGTCTTGGGATCCTGGGTTTTGTGTCGGTCGGCTGCGCCTGAACCGCCACTAGAGTCGGCGCGGTTCGCTTCATGTTGCGCGATAGCCAGTGAAATCACGGGCATGACCTGTGATTTCAACGGGTGTCTCAGGGAGTCCCAACTAATTTGTTTAAAACTTTTATAAATTTCAATCATTCTAAAAAATAGTTCAACATTCTGTCATATTCATGTCGGTAAACATGAATCAATTGTGATCAACAAAAAGATTCATATGCCATTAAATTTGTTTTATATCTCTACCATTTTTTACCCAAAAACAATACTCATTACAAAACCAAAATTAAATATCAATTATGTAGTATTTACTTAGAAGTGGCTTATGCATTATGATATTGTAAGTTGGTCTTAAAAGGTGTTTTATGCATAAGCAGTTGTACTCTTAGCTTTGGTGAGTTGTACCCCACTTGGGTTTTTTTAATTCTTTTAACTTTTAACCCCAATGCTTTTACGTCTTTTACATTTTAGCTCCAACATTTTTTAACATTCAACTTTGGTCCAAATACTTTTCATCTTTTACAAATATTTTGTTGTAGGTTCTGGTCTAAATTTTGCGAGTTAATGTAGGATCTATACGTGTTTAGCAGATTCTTAAAGAACAATTTAAGACTTGAAGTAAATGTAGTGAAATAGTAATTGTTCTAAGTTAATAGTTCACATTATAAATCAGTAAATGCTCCCCCACAAAGTATAATAAAAAATAGAACAAGTGTATATGTGAAGCAGAAAGTAAATGATAAAACAGTTGTGTTTTCTTGAATGATTCACATATATTAGAAAAGTGGAAATCTATCTAAGTGTGTATTCTGCATATAATAGATGGTGTGAACCCATCTATTTATAGACAGAAGTAAACGTACATAAGAAGTATAAAATCTAATACTATAATACTACAATAGGCTGTAGTATTGGAACTTGTACAAAAATATCTTAAAAGTAATAAAAAACTAATATAATACAAAATTGCTGAAGTTCAAGGGCGGTGGGAAGCTTCTATCAAAACTGCTGAAGAGCAAACAACTTCTGATGAGTAAATCATCAAAGTTGTTCTTCAGATGTTTGTCTAGTTCATCTTTAGGTCTTTACTCTTTAGCACTTCCATTTTCTTCTTCAACACTTTCCTTTACTTCTTCAGCACTTGTCTATACAAAAGTTGCAAAGAGGATATTAGACTAAGGTTGATAGGCTTGTTAATCCTCTTTGACCCAATAATCTCCCCCTAGATTGATAAAGCCAAAACCTTATCTAATCCTTATTTAAATCCTCTTCTTCAAAAGTAGTCAAGGATCCTCCATATTTCTTTAACCATGGACATCTTGAGTTCCCTGACTTGTTGTCCAGTGAGGAATGGTCCCTGCTCTGGTTCTAGATATTGAACTGTAAGAAAATCTTCTGATAAAAGGTTGTTCAGTTCACTCTTGTGTTTCAGAACTTTGTATGACATATCTTTTCTTTCCAGGCAAATGGAATTTGACTTGTGAGTGAAGGACCATTTCACAATCTTGGATTTGGACTTATCAAAATCCATCTTGTAGGGTATGATACCCTTTTCTTGGTTTACAGATTGGCCTGATGATTGGTGTTGGTCTTCTATTTCAGCAAGAATCAGGTTGGATCTTTTGACATGTCCAATTTGTGCAATACTAGTGGTGTCACTAGGAATAGGAATGTGGTGTTCAGTGATTACCTTGGTTTGCTTTTGATCTGTGATAGTCTGCTTCAGTTGATATGCATAAGTAGTTGGATCCATATCTGTTAAAATCAGAGGTTTCTCTTCATATGGCAAGTCTTAGTCAACAATCTGGTTGCCTTCTAGAAGTATCATCTTGAAATCTGTTTTGACTTGTTCTTCTGGTTGTTGTTGTTTCTGTTTCTTGGCAGCTGGCTTGGAAGTTGACTTCTTTGAAGGTTCAGCAGATTTATGAACTTCTGATGTATTGAACATCTCTGGGTTGGTTTTCTGCAGAGCCTTGAATTTCTTGTAAGTCTCCTGAAGATCAACATCCTTCCATCTTGATAGTTGAGCCTTTGAACCATATTCATTGGCTACCAGTTCTTCTATAATCTAAGCTCTTTTCATCTTTTTGTCCTTTTCAGCACTTTGTCTTTCTTGAATCAACTTCACCATATATTTAAGTTATGAAGATGAAAGATCTCTAAGAGAGTATTTTTTTGGGTCTTGCTGTTCTTCATAATCCAGTTAATCAGCTGTTGTCTTTTGTCTTCTTCAGCAATTTGGATTTGTTCCTCAGCAATCCTTTCTTCTTCATCTACCTCTCTGAGTTTGGTCTCATAAGTTTTGACTTTGTCATTAAAGCTTAAGTCTTCCCTTTCTTCTATGCTCATCCAGATCTCATCTTCCTTGGCTTTTCTTTGGGCTGCCAATAAACTCTTTTCCATTTCTTCAGATGAGAATATAACTGGTGAAGGGTTTAGAACAGTTGCAGTTCTAGGCTTAGGAATCTGAGTTGGAATTGGTTCAGTTGTTGTAGAAGGTTGAGTTGTTGCTTGAGTTGCAACTACTGAATGGTTGGCCTGAGTACCAACTATTGAAGGATTGTCTTCAGTACTTTTATGTTGTTCTTCCGTTGTTGTTTCTATGCCTTGGGAAGCCTTTTCAGCTTTTTCTCTAATGAACTTTTCTTGTTTTTCTTGCCAGTCATGCCTTTCTTTCAAGGTAATTTCTTGTTTAGTTTTGAAAGATTCTTTTTGGGCATCCTTGAGCTGTTGAGCTTCTCTTGCCTTCTTGGAGGCTTCAAGAGAAATCTTTTCTGGACCTTTACCCCTGGCTTTCATCTCCCCCTTTTTGGCTTCATCCACTTCTGGAAACCAAGGAGCGGGAGGTGAAACACAAGCGAGATGCTCCAATTGTCTATTATTATCTTCTACTCTTTTGGACAACTCTCTCATCTTCAAATCAATGGCATTACTTATCATCTCAAACTGAGTTTCGTTTTTCAGTTACATTGCAGTTGTGAAAGTTTGGAGATATGAAGAAATGACATGGTGGATCATCTGGTATAAAGGGCCATCTGGGCTGCATAGTTGGTTCAGGTCTATGCTTGTAGCACCAGAAGATTGGGTAGGCTTTTGTGAGTCTGGAGGGGGTGCTTTTGGGAGATCCCTATCAGTTAAGACTAGGGATGCCACTTTTGGGGAATTTGGGTGTAAGTGGTCTTTAACCTGATCTTCTATGACCAACTCCTTGAGTTTGGAGACATTAGATTCAGGACCTTCACAGTCAGCCGTCAATTCTTTGTGGATAGCTGAATCATCATCAAAATTAATGGAATTTGTAGATACACGAAGTGCGACTAGTGCTATTGAATTGCGAATTCTAATATGTTTTGATGTTTACGGGTGGTCGAAGGTGGAAATCAGAAGGTCGAAGGAAGATAAGTTAGGTTGAAGGGAGCTCAGAAGAGGTCGAATGAAGTTTTGATGTATATATGTTTTGGTTCGCCCGACTTGAATGGTCGAACCTGCACATTCGCCCAATCGTTTGGTCGAATGTGCAGGTCTATATAAGGTTGAATCATTTTTTATTGTTTAACTTTTGGTCATTTTGTTTCCCTCTCAGAGTGTTTGTCTCCCTAGGGTTTTTGTCAAGTCTGTAATTGAGTTTAATCATTATAAACAAGCTTTGTAAAGATTATTAATGGTGTTTATGAATGAAATGAAAATGTTTTAGATGATTTGTGTGTTTTGCTAGTTTTATTATCATTTCGTAATCAATTTAGGGATTCCGCACCTAAATTGAACTTGTTTGATCAATAGTCTTTGTTTGAGAAGTCTGATCCTTCACATACAGAATCATCTGAATCCCTCATGATTTCATCAGTTTTATCATGATCTAGGCCCATCCTAGTAGTCTCATGAACCCCTTTTTCTTGGTTCTGGGGATTTTCTGCTGATGTGTTGCAAAACACATCTCTTTTCCTATGTATTTTGTATATTATTTGGTCATGTTTTTATTCGTTTCGTGTTGTTTTTATTATATATTTATTTATTTTATTATTTTATAGGTGTTTGAAGAGAATGAGCTCAAAATGAAAGAATTTTAATCAAGACACCAACACTTGAGAGGAGGCGTACATGGACGTTAGAGCGTAAACGAGGAATTTTGGTCGAGCCAAGAACACCTGACATGAGAGTATGAAGTTAAACTGAGTACTAATAATATAATAATAATAATAATAATAATATAATAACAAAACAAAAAAAAATAATTATAAGACTTAGGCTACGAGCCCAAAGTCCACAAAGAAGGTCAAGAGGATGAAAAACTTTAGTAGGACTTCAATATATTTGGATGGCAATATTATAAAAGGAACAACAGCGGCATTTTATTGGGTGGTGATTATTATTTTCGATTGATCAGCCGCCAAGGCCAGAGGAAAAAGAAGGTCGAACACAGCAGCTTTATTCAAAGGGGAGGATTAATTAAAGGCCAGGAAGGCTCGGGTTCAAAATTGAAGGCTCGGGTTCGATCACTAAAAGTCTTAGTTTTATATTTATTTACTTTGTGTCTATTAATATTGGTAGCATGACTTTATGTGGTTTTGAACCTTTGTTTTTATTATTTTTCATCACTATGAGTAGCTAAATCTTGAACCACTACCTAAGTTGTATGATGACTGCATGTTAGTTTTATACTTTCGGTTTATGGATTATTTATTGAATGGTTAATGTTTTGGTAACGATTTAGTTGGTGTTTATTATGATGTGTGTGCGTACTTAGGTCTAATTTATTATCTTTGATAGTTCCATAAACGTCTTAGTGAATGTCTCTCATGTTTGGATGTTTATTAGGGTTACTTGCTTGGTGCTTGTAACTTAGTTTATGGTTTTGGTACCGAAAGCCATAGGAACTTGATTAGAGAATTTAGAGGACTTTTGTATTCTTCCATTCTTGAGACCGGGAGGTGATGGAATGTTGGGTTGTCTAGAGCTTTAGGTGTTAGGTTTTGGGTGAGACCGGGAGGTGATAATATCCTAGTTTCTTTAGTTTCTTGCAATTCCAAGTCATAGTTAACCCAATTAAATTACTCCTTTACATCTTTGGGTGTATTGTGATTAGAGAGACCGGGAGGTGATCGAGTCATTAGAGTACCTTTACATTCTTAGTGAGGTGAGACCGGGAGGTGATCCGAGCTAGATAGCCAGTGTTTTATTCCCTAGGATTCTTTGGGTGTGTTGGTGAGACCGGGAGGAGATCTAGCACGTCTTAGGGTTTCTTGAGTTATCTTTTGAATCTGGTAGCCATTCAGTTTTTCATTACCGAGAGTTGTGAGTTTGCATGTAGGATTCTTGGCCTAGGTAGTTGCCTTCCTATCCTGATACTTTCCTCAGTTACCCTTGCTGCTTATTTACCCTTATTTAATTATTTTATTTATTTTATTTCATTATTTAAAAAACCCAAAAATCATTTATAAACCAGTTTTGTTAAGTCTTAGTTGAGTCTAATTTTGTTTTCTAGTTGTGTCCTGTGGGTTCGATACTCGGACTTACTTAGTCTGTACTGCATTGATAGGTACACTTGCCTGTCGTGTGGTCTAGTTTAGTTGAGTCTGTTTTATATTACTAGGTGTCTAGGTGAGTTTAGTTATTTATAGACCATACATAGCACATCAAGTTTTTGGCGCCGTTGCCGGGAACACTTGGCGATTGCGGAATTAGCTTTGATTAGGACTTCACTGATTAATAGGTCTTATTTGAGTCTTTTTGGTTTTTAGCGTGTCTAGAGAGTCTTAGATTTTTATTTGATCTTTGCGTCCTTGTGTGTTGAGTCATTTCTTGTTTTTTTTCGCGTGCTTGTGTGTCTTTGTTCTTGTGTGTTCTATTTTATATTTATTTTCTTTATATATCTGGTGCCCATGACCGTGTTTGTTTTAGTGTCTGTATGCAGTGATGGCAGCTAGAAGAAAGACTGTAGCAGACCATATTTGGGAGAACGGCCCAAGTTTCACTGTGTGGTGCGAGATTTGTGGAGAACCCCATCCAACTCAGTTTTGTCATTATTCATCAGGGTACCCCACAGATTATTATGACAGTTATCACCCGCACTCATATGAGAGAGATTCAAGCGCAGCCTTGTTGGAAAGCCATAGAGCACTGATGGAAACATGTAGTCGATACTATGGATGGCAAATGATTGAAGAAGAGAAGCCGAAGGAGCTGTCCACTCTGGATATTCTTGAAAGACAGACGAAGGAACTTCTTTGTCAGATGGAAGAATAGAGGATCAGAGAGGAGAGCAAAAGGGTTGAGGCTGAAGCACAAAGAAAAGAGATGCTGCAGTTAAATTGTGAATTAAATTATAATACTACTCAAACTAATTTTTTTCTTCCAGGTCTCTCTCATGACACACAAGATGAAGAAGAGATAGCTGAACATCTCACTCCAAAGCCGGGGACGTTAATGGGCAATTCAGTCCCACCTTTGGTTCAGCAAGAAGTGAATTACAATTGGAGTGATGATGAGGGGGACAAAGAGGATTTTGATGTGATGGAGGGTCCCCCGATACCAGCTAGGCATATTGAAGAGGAGGAAGAGATGGAGGCTATCAGTGACAAGGAGTTTCTTAGATATTTTTATCCGTTTCAATACATCGAGCCACTTGAGGAGGAAGACGTGGCCATGGAAGATGAGCAAGTAGTTGAAGCAACCATTCCATCTCATCAGGTTGATGATTGCCGGCCTGTGCAGGCATTGGATGTTACACCACCACCACCACCACCACCACGGGAGAAGGCTAGTGATAACATGGGCAAAGAGCACACACCACGATTCAGATTTGGCCCAGGTAAGTCAAGAATTAGGTGGCCCGACCCGTTTGAATTTTTCAAACGTCTTTCTAACTTCACTAGTTGTTTCTTGATGAACAATGGTGAACGAAAAGAATTAAACGGGTTGGATATGGGACTGATAAAATATAAGCCACTTGATCGAAACTGCATGAAATGCCAGTTGTAGAGTATGTAATATTTTTGAATTGTCTATGTATTTTGTTATTATTTTTGTTTTTGAGTCTTTTAGCAGGTTTTTGTGTTTGTTTAGGCATGGAAAATTACACCATGATCGGATTGGGATTTTTGTTGGAAGTTTGGGTAATAATTTTTTTTTTCTAAACATTAAATTTGATTAACTTTCTGCGAAAAAAGGTTCTTCGTGTAATGCGAGGAGCCTGGGCTGACCTGTTCGCCATACACGAATAGTAATTACCCCGGAAAGTTATATTTTATTCGCTCGCGACATGTTTTGAGATCACCAGTGTCCTTCACGTTGCGCGAGTTGATTAGAAAAAAAATATTTTCCACCCTGTTTTCTTCCATCACCATTCACAACCATTTTACCACATATTTTACCATCACCTACCACATTCCACCATCTTGCCTTTCAAGTACGTTTCCTGCATTTTTGTATATTGAGTCGGTTGAGTCTGTAGTTTTTTTAGAGTCTTTTATTTTATTTTTGAGTCAGTTTTCTCTTAACTCACTTTGCGGATATCTTTCCTTCAAGTGTGGGGATGATGGAGAGAGTCTTTATTTTTGAGTCATTGGTTTGTCTAATATATCTTATTGCAGGTTTGGATCTAGCCACTCGTACTCAATCTCCATTCGGGTGGGGACGACCCAACAATCATTTAAGGCAACCATTTGTTTTTATATTTTCTTTTTAGTTTTTGTTTGTCAGGTTTAAGTCAAATGCCGCGAATGAAATGCTATACGGCCTAGTTTAGATGGACAACTTCAGAGCGTTTGCACCTACACTGCTTATATCCAGGGGAGTCTGTTCCTTTTTTGTTTTTTATTTCTTATTTATTTTATTCTACTCTCACATTGAGGACAATGTGTCGTTCAAGTGTCGGGATGGAAACTTCGTTTTATTTTTAGGTAGTTTAAGTCTTAAATTTTAAAAACATCCAAAAAAAATTAAAAAAAAATCCCAAAAAATTAAAAAAATTGAAAAATGTCCCCGATTTTTTGTGCATTTTATATGGAAAATGATAGTAAAATTGAGATTTTTTTGGTTTTCAAAATATTATATATATGAGAAAATAAATAGATTGAAAGCGTGTTTGCTTAAGATGTGTCGGTAGGCCCAGCTAGCTTTGAAAGGTCCTAGAAATTTTTCTTAATATACCTTAATAAATCATGAAATCTTGTGGGTTTTCATCTTAGGAGAAACGATAGAACTGAAACCGCTGATAGTAATTAGAGGTACCATTGTAGGTTGAAAGCCCATATGTATTATTAATTAAATGGCACACTTGATCCTTTTTATGAGAATAAATCCGGTGAAAAGTGGCGCCCAAAAAAAATCCACATGTCCATCAATTGAGCTAGACCAGAAAAAAAAACCGGAAGCCTCTGATCGAAACTCCCTCGAGGTCAAGTTGAAAAAAAAATACCGAAGCTCATGCTGTTGCTCTTGGGGATGGTGACTCTGATTGAGACAACCTCTGGGTTAGGTATGAAAAAAAAAAACAAATGTGTCTAAGCTCATAAACTTCATCCATCATCCATCATAAATTTAATTTTTAATACATTAGGGAGTTTAGTTTGCAGTGGTTGGTAAATCTATATGGTTTAACCTTTGCTTCGAAAGCTTGAGGTGGGATTAGGTGAAGCTGGATATCTTGAGTGTGAGACCCATAGATTGATTGTAAACATGAACTTAATTGCTTTACATGATTGGGGCCTCATTAGCTGGTGGTTGGGTTTAGGTGGACAACAATATCGACAATTTTGGTTGACGCGTGATTATATCTTAATTAATGAACCTAAAGGTTTTTGAAACCAAGAGTCCTAATTATGATTCCATTGCAGTCTTTTTCGAGGACGAAAAAGGTTTAAGTATGGGGATGTTTGATGTGTTGCAAAACACATCTCTTTTCCTATGTATTTTGTATATTATTTGGTCATGTTTTTATTCGTTTCGTGTTGTTTTTATTATATATTTATTTATTTTATTATTTTATAGGTTTTGAAGAGAATGAGCTCAAAATGAAAGAATTTTAATCAAGACACCAACACTTGAGAGGAGGCGTTCATGGACGTTAGAGCGTAAACGAGGAATTTTGGTCGAGTCAAGAACACCTGACATGAGAGCATGAAGTTAAACTGAGTACTAATAATATAATAATAATAATAATAATATAATAACAAAACAAAAAAAAATTATAAGACTTGGGCTACGAGCCCAAAGTCCACAAAGAAGATCAAAAGGATGAAAAACTTTAGTAGGTCTTCAATATATTTGGATGGCAATATTATAAAAGGAACAACGGCGGCATTTTATTGGGTGGTGATTATTATTTTCGATTGATCAGCCGCCAAGGCCAGAGGAAAAAGAAGGTCGAACACAGCAGCTTTATTCAAAGGGGAGGATTAATTGAAGGCCAGGAAGGCTCGGGTTCAAAATTGAAGGCTCAGGTTCGGTCATTAAAAGTCTTAGTTTTTATATTTATTTACTTTGTGTCTATGAATATTGGTAGCATGACTTTATGTGGTTTTGAACCTTTGTTTTTATTATTTTTCATTACTATGAGTAGCTAAATCTTGAACCACTACCTAGGTTGTATGATGACTGCATGTTAGTTTTATACTTTCGGTTTATGGATTATTTATTGAATGGTTAATGTTTTGGTAACGATTTAGTTGGTGTTTATTATGATGTGTGTGCGTACTTAGGTCTAATTTATTATCTTTGATAGTTCCATAAACGTATTAGTGAATGTCTTTCATGTTTGGATGTTTATTAGGGTTACTTGCTTGGTGCTTGTAACTTAGTTTATGGTTTGGGTACCGAAAACCATAGGAACTTGATTAGAGAATTTAGAGGACTTTTGTATTCTTCTATTCTTGAGACCGGGAGGTGATGGAATGTTAGGTTGTCTAGAGCTTTAGGTGTTAGGTTTTGGGTGAGACCGGGAGGTGATCCTATCCTAGTTTCTTTAGTTTCTTGCAATTCCAAGTCATAGTTAACCCAATTAAATTACTCCTTTACATCTTTGGGTGTATTGTGATTAGAGAGACCGGGAGGTGATCGAGTCATTAGAGTACCTTTACATTCTTAGTGAGGTGAGACCGGGAGGTGATCCGAGCTAGATAGCCAGTGTTTTATTCCTTAGGATTCTTTGGGTGTGTTGGTGAGACCGCGAGGAGATCTAGCACGTCTTAGGGTTTCTTGAGTTATCTTTTGAATCTGGTAGCCATTCAGTTTTTCATTACTGAGAGTTGTGAGTTTGCATGTAGGATTCTTGGCCTAGATAGTTGCCTTCCTATCCTGATACTTTCCTCAGTTACCCTTGCTGCTTATTTACCCTTATTTAATTATTTTATTTATGTTATTTCATTATTTAAAAAACCCAAAAATCATTTATAAATCAGTTTTGTTAAGTCTTAGTTGAGTCTAGTTTTGTTTTCTAGTTGTGTCCCGTGGGTTCGATACTCGGACTTACTTAGGCTGTACTGCATTGATAGGTACACTTGCCTGTCGTGTGGTCTAGTTTAGTTGAGTCTGTTTTATATTATTAGGTGTCTAGGTGAGTTTAGTTATTTATAGACCATACATAGCACATCATCTGCCTCAGGCTCAAAGCCTTCATCAGCAGTTATCACAAATGAGGTTTTAATTATGTCACTACTGGCCTCTGATCCACCAAGGGGTGGTAAAAGAGTAGCAGCAGCCTCATTTGTACCTAAGATCTCAAAGATTGGGCTAAGATACCTTGGTCCTTCCTCATCTCTTGGGATAGGATTGATAATATCCTCAATAATGGCCATATCATAAGTTTGTTCCCATGTTTGATGTGGTGATTGAGGAATGCCACTAACTGATGGGATATTTTTTTTAATTCAAAGAGAAATTGAGCTGTCTCTACTGTGTGTGTTGGTGAGTGTTCGGGTTCAGTAGTTTTGGGGACATCAGTAGATTGGGGTTCAGTGGTTTCATGAATTGTGTCAGAAGTTTTATCCTTTTTGGATTTCTTCCATGAAAACTGAATATTGAAGGTTCTGGCTCTTTTTGGTGATGGTGGAGATGGTGAATGTAACTGAGAGGAAGTTTCAGTTACATTTTTCTCAAGTGCAAATTGCACATTAACATCCTCATGCATCTCAACTTCCTGAGGTGTCTTTTTGGGTTTGGTGGTTTTAGAAAATTTTCTCTTAGGCTTTTTGTTCTTTATAGAAATGGATTTGGAAGATGCGGGCTCCATGGGGACTGGTTAATGTTCCCCTTGGTCATCTTCTGGCCTACTGGCCGGTTTGTTGTGCCTAGAGAATACTTGTGAGGTTAAGGGTTTAAGATTTGATGCATCACCCACAAGTACCTCTTCACTAAGTTCCTTGATTATACAGTGCATTAGGAACCTTGGGTAAAGCAAAAATTTCTTTTTATCATTTTGATGATGCAAAACCAGTTCATTGAAAAAGTATGGTGATGCCCTGAAAGGTGTTTCATTCACAATGGAATTTTTATTTGTTGTAAAGCAGAGGGCATCTGATCATAAGAGCCAGTTTTTGGACTCAGGCACATGATACTATAATGAAAAAGTAATTTGTATGGTGCATCAAAAAACCTTTTGTAAATTGTAGCATGTGATAGAGTACCTTGGTAACCACATTCAGTCATGGTTAATTGAACAATGCCGATTGGGATGTGTTCTGGGGCTTGTGCATCCCTCATACCTAATCTTATTCCCAAAGTGTCCGGTGTAACTTCCATGTTCTTCCTTTGATCGTCGTCTTTAGGGAGATAACCTTGCCATCAACAGTGACAGCAACAACGTTTGCCCAAAACTCATTCAGAGTTTGTATGTGGATTGGTGGGTCTATGGTGAACGTTGTGTAATAATTTGATTTCACGACCAAATCAATGATTTCGTCGTACTGGGACCAGGCTTTGTCCTTTGAGAAGTAGCCGTGTTGATTGTGTCCCTATTGTAGTTCGAGAGCCATTGTTGTTTTAATAAAACAGTTACAGGTTTCAAAGGGTTTGTAGAGAGAGGGAATTTTGTTTTTAAAATGTAATAAATGAGAAAGAGGGGTTTTTAGAAGTTTTATAGCCGCCCTATGCCAAACTTGTAACACCCCAACCGATGGCGGAAACATCGGGGTGTCACGTAGTGACGATTGATCAATAGCTCATGGACTAAAAGTGTAAATATTGATACATTGAGTTGAATAGTTTATTACATTAAAAGAAATTGCAAGATACAAAATTCTAAAGTGGCAACCAAGACCGAAATACAATAAATCTCAAATTTAAGTCTAGGTTCCAAAAGCTTAAAAGTGATCTCATACGAACCTGAAACATGTACGAAAATAATTTGATCAATACAAAAATGTATTAGTGAGCATACCCTGTTTGAATACATATAATAGAAAAGTGTTTCGCAATTTATGTGCTATGATATATGTAATATGTAAAAGGGTCAAAATCAAGCCTCACATGGTTCAATAATTGTTCACACATCGTTCAATAAAAACCATAACAATGACCAAGGACATAACTCGTTCACGTAAGTCAATCAAGGGATATAATTCGTAGTACTACTCATTGTTAGGTACGACCCAAAGGTTAATGACTTTGACAAAGCGTTCATACAATTCACACAAAACATATCAATGAGCACATTGCTTTATATATAATATACGTAAGTTTAGTAATAATGGTACATGAGTCACCCTAAAAGAGTATAACAGTAAAAAGGGGAAAGATATACTCACAGTTTGTGAAAGCGATAAACATCCAACTTATGCGGTTGTGAGCTAACTAAAGGGAATTCCAAGGAATTCAACCTATAATGTATATGAATACTAATAAGGAAAAAGTCTAAGGTATCTAGGGTTCTAAGGCATTAGGGTTTGCTATGTCGATTTGGGGAATTAGAGTTTTTATGATAAATCGAATTAATATAAAAGTTTTTTAAAAAATAATATACCAAAGTTTGTAAATATGATTTAGGTAATATAATTATTACCAATAAAATATTAGATAAAAATATGTTTGAATAATTAAGACAAAATAATTTAGTTAATTACTTTAACTAATTACAGTAAATAAATACAATAATCATAAAAATTTGAAACAAATAATTATGAGTTACACAATGATCCAACAAATGATAATTAAGACTTTCAAACATAAGAATACTAGGTTGGAGCCCCGCGTGTACACGTGGTACATGTCCTGATGTCCATGTCAAATGAAACAAATTCTTATGCAAATTTTATTTATTGAAAGTTACGTAATACAATTCGTATGAAATTTGGTTAATTGTAAATTATCATAAAAAAGTTTCATGTTACCTAGTAACAATATATGAATCAACAAATGTTTGATTTGACGTGATTTAAAAACAAATAATGAAATGAATAAACATACATTTATTGTAACGGCACGCAAATGAAGATTAAATTCAAAGTAAATACATGTAGTTTAACAAATCATAAAAACGTGTGGTGCTAATAAAGTAATACTAAAATATAATGATAATACAAAATATAGATTTGGGAATTACATTCTCGTCAATGACTATCATCTCAATTGAGAAAACATCTTTAGGATTGCGACGATCAGGTTGACGCCAAAGCCAAATGATCTTTACCTTGAAAGCGACATCCTTTTGGTTGACATCGATTTGGTTAACCATGGTAAACTCTTGTGCTTGTGGGCCAACCATTGTTCTCTTCGGGTAATCACAAAATTAGACTAAATTAGAAATGAAATAAAAGTGTAAAAAATTTAAGATAAACAATCAACTAAAATTGACATTATCAAAATATGAATATTCATATACATCGAAACGGATTAATATTCAAACATATCTGAAAACAGTACTAAATTAGTCGATTCAAACATTATTAATGCAAGTCCATATTCAATACTAACAAAAATTATAACATCATATTTCTCAAAAATAAATTATATAGATATTATACTTATATCATAAGGAAAAATCGAAAACAACAAATAACAAAATCATAGAAATGTTCTAAAGGTATGCTTACATGTTCGAATGCTTCCACGTTCGGTTTATGGTGTGTAGAGCAAGTGTGATCAATGTGGTACCGTGTAATTAAATAGATGAAGTATAAAAATAGAAAGATTGGAATTTGACTTAAATCAATGAAAAAAAACTTAAAATTAGCAACGTAATTGTAGGCGTACATTGATTTTCATTTATGACAAATGACAAATTATGTAATCGTAAATTGTTATGGTCAAGATTTATTTTTGTTTTATTATAATGAACCTATTGTATACATAGTGGATGTTTAAAATGCTTTTAATTATCTTGATTGACTTACCATTTATAGTGATAATCGATATTATTATTTTGAAAAATACCAAATTTAATGATTTATTCAATTTATTAAATTTAAAATCGTTTCCTAAGTTAAGTTTAGGCTGAGCATAAAAATTATAAGTCTTTTGTGCACATTTGAAATGTGTAGTAAATCGAATTTTTTTAATTAAGTTTGTTGAATGCTTTATAAACATGGTCTCAGAATAAAAGGTGAAAACGAAAATGATTCAGTAATTTAGAAAAAAAGTGAGGAATGTGTGGAACGATTTTTATAATGATTGAATGCTTTAAAAATATGGTCTTAGATTTGTTTATGAATTTTGCATATTTATGGCATGATTGGTAATCCACTTTAGTAATGATTGATTGATAATTTAATGTCAGAAATGGTTAACTCAAATTTGTTTCCTATGTTAAGTCTAGGCTGGAAAAACTTTTCTAATTTATCCGTTGCTGAGCATTTGTTCGGTACGTTTGTGTATGGCATGTTTGGTGAATCCGGTAAAAGAGTGACGTTGGGCATAATTTGGCCAGTTTAATTGGAATCGGTTTTGCATTTTTTAGGTTCAAAGGATGTGTTAAATTTTATTAGTGGTTTTAATTTGTTATTTTTTTATATTTATATAAACAATGTATAACAAAATTGTGTTTAAGGTTATTAAATATCTTTAATTGAAATTAATAATGTTGACTAAACTTAAATTTAATTACCATTAATTTACATATTGTCACACCCTCAATTTACCACTTGCGGGGTTTTACCACGAGGTGCATGACAAACCAGGATCCAAGTCAACGATCACAATAAACAACTCTATATGAATAACATAAACAGACATAACCATTAATTTATCAAGCGGAAGCGTTTCAGTAGCATTTAATTAGCTATGCTATCATCTCAAGAGTTATTCAAAATACTTTTATTACAAAACGTGCACTAAATCTAGACGCCAATGCAGACCCGTGCGCCTAGTTCCGTTCATTGCTACCTTAGCGACCTGAGAAAAACATGCCAAAAGATGTCAACATATAATGCTGGTGAGTTCACAGGTTTGTTCAAAATGTTACTATAACGTTACCATGTCCATACTATATCAATGTTACCAAGTACGCTAGCTAGGCGTAAGTTTTATTACTACTACGATTGGAAACCATTACTAGACACGTTTAGCAATGTTTAGCATGTTTAAGCAGCCCGTATATTCAGCATGATACCAGTGTACCTGTTCGAGACAATATGCACCCGCCCGGCCCTCCAAGCCGACGAGTGGGGCAGGTCACGCCCAATAGATCTATCCACATTTCCCCCGTTGTGCAACCCCGCACATTCATGGTTTCCCCCGGGACTTTCCAAAAGATCGTATAGCAATATAAAGTTAAAACCATAGTATGACACATGTTACCAAAACCGTTTAGCGCATGTTTTCTCCCCCAAAAGTTAAAGCAGTAAAAGTGGGGCCGTGAACTCACCTTAAGTAGCGTTCTTCAAATATAAGTAAAGATGTTTAGCCCTTGAAAATCCCTCTACCGGAGATCTATCAAAATGTTCACATAAGTGTTCTGACTAATAACCATAAGGTTATCTAGTCCCCGATTGTCCAGATCGTAACCAAGATTGTTTTAAAACGTGTTTAAATGTTTAACCGACACACTAGACCGACCCGACATCCCGTTGGTGACCCGTTACCCTAACTAATCAAGTACACATAGATTACACACAAGGTTCAAGCATAAAACACTTAGTTTGTATCAAAAATCTCATTTCTGCATCAGAACGGTCGAACCAGTCAGTTTTAAGTCTCCTTCGCACCTTTTTGTCTCCTTCGCACTATTTGCAGTACGTTCGACCGTTTGATGCTTCCTTCGCCCGTTTATTCACATTCGTCCAATAAAAATCCCAGGTTCGACCCTGGATCCCTCCTTCGCACCATCGACTGGTCGAAGGAGGCCAGGTTCGCCCCTGTTGTATTATTTTTCCTAAAAACGCTTCAAACACATTCAAAACGACCCGAAACATCATCAAACACAGCAGTCAAGCATGGATAACTTATCCCTACAAAACCCCATCGATTTCCCCCGATAATATGTTCGTTTCAGCCATTTCCCAAAATGGTAAGATTATGGAAACATCACTTTCATGCATGGATTATTTACCCAATTTGGAAACTTTTGAAATCGATTCATGTTTAGCTTAAAATACTCAGTTTGTCGATTATCCGATCTTTCTTATTCATTCTATTGATCATAAATATTCATGCATCAAGTATTAATCCAATAAAATCCCCAAATGTCAATATACCCAATCCTAACCCTAGACAACCATAATCCAATCATAAACAACAATCCTATATCATGTTTCTATCATAGATATAGCAGCAAATCAGTGAACAACACATAACACTACATAACACACAACTAACACATGTTATTCATTATGAAAACCTATGTTAAATGATCATGTTTTGATTTAGAAAGATGTTTAAAAGGTTTTTAATCACAAAAACACCCTTAGAACAGATCTGGACAATTAGGGTTAGATGAAAACGAATTAAAATGCTTTTAAAAGATTTAGGATTATGAACACACCTTGGATTCTTGTTTAGATGTTGTTGATGGGTTAGATTATGAAAAAGAAGAGCAAAAACTCCTTCCTTAGTGTTTAAGATCGTTTGAGAGCGTTTTGGGACGGTTAGGGTTTGTGAAATGATGAAAAATGACAAAGGTTGGTATTTATACTAGTCTTCCTTCGCACCAACTCATTGGTCGAATGTAGGCTCCTTCGCCCCTTTCACAGGGTCGAATGAGCCCTGTTTGGTCGAAGGGAATTTCCCAATTTCCACTTCCCTGGTTCGCCCACTTGCATGGGTCGAACCAGACATTTTTATTCTCCTTCGACCACTCGAAGTGGTCGAACCAAGACTTCTTTTAACTAGTTTTCTAGTTTGTCGTGTTTAACGCATTCTAACACATCCTAACACATAAGCATGCATCCTTAGTTCATATTTAACACATTTAGGCACAGATAATCATTTACACATCATATAAACATATCTATGTATATAATCCACCACACAACCCATAATCTACACATATACTTAATTAGTTCATGTAATGTCACCAACAACGGAACCCGGTACTAGTGTATTACCAAAACGACTCCCAATGATCCTCCAGATCATTGTACCCTGGACAATCCTAACTTGACCCGACTCAACTAACCCAGTTAAGTTTGTTTATAAACGTTTCTCGCTAAGGTAGACTTAGATGTTACTAATATGTTTAAGCCGAACATGCCGGGTGTCACATCATCCCCACGTTGAAAGAATTTTCGTCCCGAAAATTGCGCAAAGCCCAACAGGAAAGAAACGAAAAGAACAGAACGAAAAGAAACTTACCGGATGTCACACATATGGTGTATATATTAGTTAATTGTCAACTTTTTTTCAATCAAATTTAAATACATAGGTAATTGTCGCTAGGTTTGTCAACTATGCTTACATTTATCCTGAAATATATTTTTGTAAATAGGTTTAAATGATTACCGAAAATATTCATTTATTTTTTATACAAACTTTACAAAAATAATATAACTAACCTCTATATAATAAATAAGGCTTAATATGGTAAACTTAAATTCGTATTAATGTTAATATATATATTCGGCCAATTATTAAAAGAAAGTAATAAATAAATTAAATTGGGTCAAAATATTATTAATGTAAATTGATAACAATCATTAAGATTCAAATTTCTGATTAAATGACATTAAATTCGGTCAACTTTATTAATGTAAATAAATAACAACAATTCACAATTAATGAAATTAAAATTGGTCTAATATAATCAGCCGAATATGGAATGTAGGATTGAATAATCAATATTAACATAAGAAAATTGTCGATAGTTTAATGTTTAAAAAATATTGTTGACCGATTGGTGAATGTTAAACATCTTCAAAAAATTAAGAGTCGGTTTCTTGTGTCATATACAGAATCCGAATATTCAAGCGAATACATTAAATACACAGAATCGATAGACTCCTGGAAAGGATTTAGACAATAAATAAACAAAAAGGTTTTATAGATACAAAGCTGGAGCTCCATATACCTAATTGGATCCTAGAATTTGTGTCTTTGGATCAAATCCTGTTGTTCAAATGTTAAAACATAGCATTAGTAAAACCGATTGAATAGTAATAAAATTAACAAAAATCCGAATGAAAAAAATCCTTATTATCCTTTTAAAAAATTTCCGATTCAATATTTGTGTATTACAAATCCGTTTATCACAATCAGATTGAATATGTGTTTATCACGATTCCGTTTAATCCGTTTTTAAAAATCTGTTTTTATTCCGTTTGAATACATGGGTATATTACAAATCTGTTTATCACATTCCGTTTAACCGGGTTACATATTTTCATTCATTACAAATCTGTTTTTAATAAATTTCCGATTGAATACATGGGTATATTACAAATCTGTTTATCACAATCCGATTGAATATGTGTTTAGCACAAATCCGGTTATCACAAATCTTGATGAAAATATGCTTTTTAAAAAATATGGTTTCAAATGAATCAAAATACGCTTCAAATGATTTCAAATGAATGAAAATATGCTTTAAAAAAAATCCGATTGAATATTTCTATATTACAAATCTGTTTATCACAATCCGATTGAATATGTATGGATAATCAACATTAGAAGAGTAGTATGGATGTTTACCTTTAATCGGTTGTGAATAATCAAGAAATGATGCAAGATGAAGAAGAAAGCCTCTAAGATTTGTTAGGAATTAGATTCGGAGCTTTGATATGGAGTAGTATCAATAGAAATTAGAAGAGTAGTATGAGAGTTTTGATATGGAGAATGAAAAAAATATGAAAAAAAGAGGTTTTTATACTAATAAATTCGGAGCTCCATATTTGTTGTTGGATCCTAGAGGCCCTCTCTAAGGTCTCCATTCGACCCGAGGTTATTCATTTATTATATAGATAGATTTCTATTTTATAAGAAAAGTATTTGTAGAATAGATGGTAAATAGTATAAATAAATAAATGTTTAATTATGTCTATTTAAACGTAAATAAGACTAAAAATACAAGATATGATCCAAAAATATTATTTTTATAGGAAATGAATACTTTCTGATGTAAATCAATGTAAATAATTTACTCATAAATTTTCTCCATTTATTTGCATTTAAAACTGATTTAATGAATTTAAATCATGTTTAAATGATTAAAAATAGGAAAATCAATAAAAATAAATGTTTTCTGAACCATTAATTTTTATTTTAGTTCATGATGATTAGAAATAATTTTCCAAAAAGTTTGAGATTAAAATCATTAAAAATGAAATTTTACTCAATTAATTATGATTAAAACAATTTAATTCAATAAAAATAAGACATTTTCTAGAAAATAAAAATGTGATAATTTTCTATGAAGTGTCAAGAAGCTACACCTAAATTTTCATAATTTTTGTGTAACAATTGGATTTATTATGAATATTCTAAGTTTTCTATGTATATATATATATATATATATATATATATAAAACTAATGAATAATTATAATAATATGAGGTAAAAAAAGAAACACAAAAACCTGCATATTCAGGGACTCGAACCCGAGTTCTTTGGGTGATAAAACACACTCAAAACCACTCTACCACAAGTATGATTTGGTAAATCTTAAACAAATTCATATTTAATATGTTAGTAATGTTCACCATCTTCTTCCCCAAATAACATCAAACCCTAACCCTAACCCTTAATTCTAATAAACCTGAATCAGATACAATTAGAAACTAAAACCATAGGGCTTTCAAAGAGAATGATATAAGGATTAAAACGGCATAAAAATAACAGACTTACAATGATGATTTAGAACCGAAAATGAAGACGAAGAGGTCGAACATCCGGACCAAATTACAGGAGCCCAGGTCACGTTTTTTTGTATGTTTGATGCAGGTTTGGAGAGTGTAGAGGTGCAGAAATGTATGATAATGTTCAATTTATAGATTAGGAGACTGAAACGCGTCTGGTTAATGTGACCGGAATAATTTCGACAGTTACATAAAGATTCGATTAAAGCTTGATTAAAAGGCGTTATTTACACATTTAAGACTTGTAACGGGTTTAAGATTTATGGAGAAATCATTTACACTCATTAAAATGATAAAAAAAAACATTAAAATTGGGTTTGGGCTTCGCCGGAGTGGAACGCCGGAAAAAGGGACGCTAGAAAAACGTGTTTGGTAGGAAGGAGGGAAGGTTTATTTGAACTTTTGGATTTTGGCAGAAACAGCCCCTCAATCTTAACTTTGTTAGTATTATAATATATTGGTTAGATTTTTCCTTATAAAAAGTTAACCAAGTTAACTATATTTAACTTTTTAAAGCTCTAAACTTTTATAAAACTTGAAATTTCTATAATATCCATTCCGGATGACGTTTCACCATACGCGTTTGCTTAAAACTTATACCTGATCCACAATAAATATAAATGATAAAATTTTAGTTCGCTCTAAAGTTAAATTTAAAAACGACGCTACTTACATGGACTGTAATGGAAATATTTGAAGGGCTATTATTGTTAATCAGATGAAAGACGAGGGTGATGGATGTCACAAAACTCCTGAATGGGAAAAGACTGGTTTGCCCTTTTGACCAAAACTTCTGATGAAACAAATTTGTTCATCAGTAGTTTCCCATTTCTCTTCAGTAGTTGTTCACAACTGATGAGAATTCCATTTTAAAAACACCCAACATAACTTCTGATGTTTTGTACATCAGTAGTTTTTCTTTTTAGAAAATCATCAGTAGTTTCTCTCTTTTTGGTCATCTGAGGTTTAGGAACAGTTGAGTAACAAATAAGTGAAAATGAAATATGTACAGAAAAATGAAAACACTTACAAAACTACGCCAAAATTAGCATTCCAAGCATGGATACTAACCTCTTCAATGTTGATGAGTCAAGGGGTTTTGTGAACACATCAGCTATTTGATTTGCTATTGACACATATTTCACCTCAATTTTGCTTTTTTCATAGCAATCCCTTATGAAATGATACCTAATTTCAATATCTTTTGTCTTTGAAAATTGGACAGGATGTTGAATGAAGCTAATGGTTGAGGACTGCCTATGAGCAGTGGAATCTTGGTTTCTTTGATTCCATAATCAAGAAGTTGATTTTGAAGCCATTGTATCTGTGATGTACAGCTGGCAGATGCAATGTATTCTGCCTCAGCAGTTGATGTTGCCACAGAAGTTTGCTTCTTTGATTGCCAAGATACCAGACAGTTTCCTATGAATTGACATCCACCAGATGTTGATTTTCTTGACATTTTACACCCTGCAGAGTCACTATATGAAAAAGCTATCAATTTGGTATGAGTGTTAGCAGGATACCAAATCCCTAATGTAGGAATTCCTTTCAGATATTTGAAAAAATTTTTGACTGCAATGAGGTGTGATTCCCTTGGAATCGATTGATATCAAGCACAAACACATGTTGAAAACATAATATTTGGTCTAGAAGTAGTTAAGTAAAGTAGGGAACCAATCACACATCTTTATATGGTTTGATCAACCTGTTTTCCTTGATCATCAGGTTCAACTTGTGTGGTTGGACACATGGGAGTGGAACATGATTTACAGTCTTGTAAAGAAAATTTGTTCAATAATTCTTTAACATATTTTGATTGATGTATAAATGTTCCATTTACTTGTTGTTTAATCTGCAGTCCTAGAAAGTACCGCAGTTCTCCCATTGTACTCATCTCAAATTTTGATTGCATGAGTTTCTTAAAATCATCACATAGTTTTGTGTTTGTTGAACCAAAAATGATATCATCAACATAAATTTGAACAAGTAGGATGTGATTTCCAACATGCTTTATGAAAAGAGTTTTGTCAATGGAACCTCTTGTAAAGTGATTTTTCAATAAAAATGTGGAATGTGTGTCATGCAAAGCTCTTGGAGCCTGTTTTAGCCCATATAGGGTCTTGTCTAGTTTGTACACCTAATCAGAATGAGAAGGATCCTCAAACCCCGGTGGTTGACAAACATACCCACGGTGACTCGCAGAGCCCTAAGAACCAAGGGTTTGTGTTTAGCAGGATAGGCTTTGCGATTCAAAAGGGGATAGCGGCGCAGCTTGTTGCCCGCTTACCCACCATCTAAATGTAACTTGTTTTTGAATTTATATAAAATTATATAAAAATGCACTTTTAACATCCATTTGAAAAACTTTGATTTTGTTGGAAATTGCATAAGCCAAAAATAACCTTATGGCTTCAAGCCTTGCTACTGGTGCAAAGCTTTCATCATAATCAATTCCCTTTTATTGGGAAAAACCTTGAACCACCAGTCTTGCTTTGTTCTTAATGATTCGACCAGCTTCATCTTGTTTGTTTCTGAATACCCATCTTGTGCCAATTGGTAGCTTGTTAGGAGGTAAGGGACAAATTTCCAAAACCTGTTGCTTCTTGAATTATAGAAACTCATCTTGCATAGCTTCCACCCAATTGTTTTCTTTAAGGGCTTCTTGGTGTTTCTTTGGTTCCAACTGTGAAATGAAGGCAGTGTAAAAGTAGAAGTTGGAAAGCTGGTTTCTTGTTAGCACCCCTAAAGCTATATCACCAAGAATTTGATCCAATGGATGATCTTTATGTTCAATCAGTTGGTCTTGGGGTTGAATAATGGGCTCTTGTGTTTCTTCAAACAAACCACTAAGGTTAATAATATATGATTCAACTGTTTGGACTGTATTAGAAGTTTTAGGAGCTGCATCATAAGTTTGGGCTCCTGAATTAGTAGTTATTTGGATTGTTGGTTTTGGAGTTGATTTGCAGACTGTATTGGGAGTCCATGAAGGAGGACCATCATCAAACCCTTTATCAGCATAATAAGTGGGTTTAGATGAGTTGTTTACAGTCTTTTCAGGTCCAAAGTTAAAACTGTCAAGGTCAAAGAGTTTAGCAGGATGTGCTAGAATAAGTGCATGTTTTGACTCATTGAACTTGACATTTAGTGTCTCTTCTACAATCTTGGTTCTTGAATTGAATACTTTATAAGCTTTCCTTGTGGAAGAATAACCAAGAAAATAACCTGAATCAACTTTAGCAGCAAACTTTGAAATGGAGTCCTTAATGTTTAGAATAAAACATTGACATCCAAAAGCCCTGAAGAAGGAGATAAGGGGCATAATGCTATGAAGAACTTCACAAGCAGTCTTGAAATGTCTTTTGTTGATAAGGACCCTATTCTGAACATAAAAAGTTGTGTTAACTGCTTCTGCCCAAAAATAAAGTGGTAGGCCTGAATCAGCTAACATGGTTCTTGTTGCTTCAATTAATGTCCTATTCTTTCTTTCTACAACACCAATTTGTTCAGGAGTTCTAGGAATGCTAAACTGTCTAACAATACCTTTATACAAGCAGAAATCATCTAGATTTTTGTTCCTGAATTATGTCCCATTGTCACTTCTAATGACTTTAACAGATACAAAATATTGCTTCTCTATTTGTAGAAAGAAGAATTTGATTATTTCAGTTACCACATCCTTTGAAATAAGAAGAAAACCCATGTAAATCTTGAGTAGTCATCAATGATGACCAAACAGTACTTCTTCTTATCATGGCCCGTGATATTAACTGGTCCAAATAAGTCCATATGGAGTAATTGAAGACATGCAGTAATTTTGGATTCTTAATAGACTTATAGGAGGACTTATGTTGTGTTTAGTAGATTCTTAAAGAACAATTTAAGACTTTAAGTAAATGCATCAGAATAGTAACTGTTCTAAGTTAATAGTTCACTTTATAAATCAGTAAATGCTCCCCCTCAAAGTATAAACCAAAATAGAACAAGTGTATATGTGGCGCAGAAAATAAATGATAAAACAGTTGTGTTTTCTTGAATGATTCAAATATATTAGAAAAGTGGAAATTTGCCTAAGTGTGTATTCTGTATATAATAGATGGTGTGAACCCATCTATTTACAGACAGAAGTAAACGTACATAAGAAGTATAAAATCTAATACTATAATACCAAAACATGTTGTAGTATTGGAACTTGTACAAAAAATATCTTAAAAGTAATCAAAAACTAATATAATACTGTCACACCCTCAAATTCCACGTGCGGGGTTTTACCGCGAGGCGCGTGACACACCAGGATCTCAGTCAACGATCACAATAAACATACAACAAACATGCATTCATAATTATATTTAAAACCAAAATATCATGCTTTGAGCTGTAAACCAGCAGCGGAAGCATTCTTGTTTACAACCAAAAGACATATCATTGTTTACAAAGACATTGTTTAATATGTTTCAAAATAATAGACGCCGTGCATGACTCCGTGCGCCTAGTCCGATAACCGCTACCTTAGCGACCTGAGAAAACATGCCAAAAATGTCAACATATAATGCTGGTGAGTTCACAGGTTTTCTTTTATAAAAGTGTTGTCACAAGTTTTACAAAGATCATTCCCGTTATACTATGTCATAAGAACGTTAGCTAGACGTTAAGTGATCTCACTACTACGGTTGGGAACCCATTACTGAACATGAACCAATAGACGAGACCAGCCCAGACGACTGGGCTACCGATGCCTCGGTAACCCGATAGGTAGAGACAATATGCACCCGCCCGGCCCCGGCCGTCGGGTGGGGCTTGTGAGGCCACAATAGATCTATCCACATTTCCCTCGTTGTGCATTCCCGCACATTCATGGTTTCCCCCTGGGACTTTCCATAAAGACCGTATAGTACATAAAGTGCCCATAGTATAACCTGTCCTTTAAATCGTTCGTACAAAGCATGTTTCTCCCCCGAAAGTCAAACAGTAAAAGTGGGGCCGTGAAACTCACCTCGGTTTACGTTACTTGAAAACAGTTAAGAAGTTAAGCTATGATAGCCCCAAATAGCGGGGACCTATCATAAGATGTGTATAAGTACCTGGACTAATAACCCGTGGGTTAACTAGTCCCCGAATGTCCAGACCGTGACCATACGTTTGAAAACACCTTTAACTGTTAAACCGACCGTGCCAGACAAGACCCGACATCCCATTGGTGACCCGACATCCCACGTGTTAGATAGATGCAAGACATCATGCAACATATGCAATTAACCACTTAGCACGCGCAATAATTCACCTAGTCTAGCATAACATCCGTTTAACGCATAATCAGGTCCGAATACGTCTTACTAAGTCATTGGGTGTATCCCGGGGTTCCTATCATGTTCCTAGGTGTCAAATCATGTTCCGGGATGTCAAAACGCGTTTACGACAGCAGCACACGCGATTAGGAAACCTTCATGCGATTAGGAAAAGTCAACTAGTGAGTAGGAGGGAGGGTATAGGCGAGTAGGCTCTACTCGCATGAAGCTATAGGCGAGTAGGCTCCTACTCGCATGAAGCTTCAGGCGAGTAGGGCCCTATTCGCCTGATGCTCTGCTGTTGCGCGTTTTCGCGCGTTAAACCCTCCAAATCAGATCCGAAACATGTAAAAACACCCAATATCAAAACTAAACTATTAACCAACCCTTTTCAAGCAAAAACCCCCAATTTACCTCTGCTCTAACGGGCTCGGTGCGATTATTTCCAAAAATGGCAAAGTACTAGGTTTCACCAACCAACCTTATCTTTCCTTAAATGGAAACAATCAGATTTCATCTCCTACAAGTTGCAATTCATCATCTCTATGTTATATCATCATCCTAACATGATTTCTAACCACAAACAAGCAATGAATCATATCATACATCCTATTCTTCAAGAATTACCCAAATGGGTCAAAATGCATACTTGTATCTAAACATCATAACAAGGGCTTAAACTCATAGATAATCATTCTAACTACACTTATACATCAGAAGTACAACAAATTCATGGAAACATTCATGTTATAATCACTAACAATCATCATATGCACAAATACTTCACATATAGCAAGTATTATGGTGTAGACTTGTTTTAGAACTCTTTGAAAGGTTTTTAAAGACACAATCTTAGCAAAACAAGGTCTGGACTTTTGGGGAACCAAAACAACAACTTTACAAAGGTGTAGGATGAAGAACACACCTTGGATTTTATCAAAGAAGGGTGTATAAGCTTGGTGATGGTGTGTTTTGAAGCAAAGCAAGCTCCAGAGGTGTTTCAAGGTGTGTGGGAGGCTTAGGGTCAGTTAGGGTTGCACAAATGGTGTTTAGGGAGTTAAGGGTTCTATTTATAGGTGTTTTGACCCGTGTGCAGCAGTATAGGCGAGTAGCAGATGGTTTCAGGCGAGTAGGACTCCTACTCGCCTATATACAGGCGAGTAGAGCCCCTACTCGCCCCTATGACCTCCTACTCGCCCCTGTTCACGCGATTAGGAGTCCCCAGGCTCCTAATCGCCTATAAGGTTCTGGAATGGGTTTTTGGCGCGTTAAACACTATTTTAACATATATAAACACATATTCACATACCGATAAGTCACATAATGATTCCAAACATATAATGCATGATAACTAACACGTTTACATCCGTTCACCAATTCCCGGGACCCGAGACTCGTGTGTGCATTAAACCCGGCGATTCCACGAATCGCCGATCCTTGTACCCATAGTTATGGACCGACTCCCGATGACCCCGCGGATCATCATAACGACTCCCGATGATTCCCAGAATCATCATACCGACTCGACTGACCTCGTTAAGGACGTAATATGCATGACTCGCTAAGGTAGACTTACTAGTTTAGTCAACGTTACTAACCTGAGTTTGCCGGGTGTCACAATACTAAACTGCTAAAGTTCAAGGGCGGTGGGAAGCTTCCATCAGAACTGCTAAAGACCAAACAACTTCTAATGAGTAAATCATCAAAGTTGTTCTTCAGATATTTGTTCGGTTCATCTTCAGGTCTTTACTCTTCAGCACTTGTAGTTTCTTCTTCAGCACTTTCCTTTACTTCTTCAGCACTTGTCTATACAAAAGTTGCGGAGAGGATATTAGACTAAGGTTGATAAGCTTGTCAATCCTCTTTGACCCAACAGTTAACAGGCCGCAACATGTGTGTATAGGTCAACATTTTTATGCCTATATTTCCCGTTTAACGACGCCTTTGCAATGTGTGGGTCCTAGATCGACTTAGTCATTATTTTCTATGTTTTACGTTTCATATGTGTGGTTCAATGTTTACATCAACTATTCGACCGTTTACATCTACTATACAAATGACAGATACGAAGAAAGTGGAAAAGCATCCTAAAGCTGTGAGGAGAACTAACACGCCTTTGTCCCCCTGGCTTTTGATACCTTTAGATCTCTAACATCGGAAGCTATCCGTTTTTCGACCAAGGTCCAACAGGTTATCCATAGCAATGTTTCGACCCTTAGGGGGAGGGTTTCTTTTCAGTAGAATAGGGTTCGCTATACAGAAGAGGGTGGCGGCGCAGCTTATTACCCGTCTGCATGCTATTTTGATGTAATTTTTGCTTTTACGAAATGAAAGCGAGTTTGGTTTAAAAAAAATTGTTTTTTTTGTACACGAGTTTTTTCGGTGTTAGTGATTGCTAACTATAGAGAATTGGTTCTACATTACATGGTTTTCCGTCTCCGCCAATAGAGAAATTGCAACAGCAAAGAGGAAAAAAAGTAACTGAATTGTGCATGTTGTAGTTTTGGGGTCTAATGAAAGCCCTGATCACAATCTCTTGGCGGCTTTTGGAATATTGTTAAATATCTATATACTAGCTTATACCCCGGGAGCGTCCCGGGTTGAGAAATCTAAGTAAAGTGAATAAAATTAGAAGTATCTAAATTATAAAAATGACATCTATATAGAAATTACCTGTTGGGGAGCGTCCCGGGTTGAAATATCTAATATGACATAATAAAATATCTAATATGACAACATAATTAATAACTTGCCAATATATGATTAATGAATATTATTATTATTATTATTATTATTATTATTATTATTATTATTATTTTAAACAAATTTCTGCCATAAGTTATCATATTATAATATAAAAAAAAGGGTAATTGGGTCAGGTATCATCTAATCCCAGGCCCGACTAAACCCACAATTTTTTGTAAACTAATTCCAAACCTGACACAATACCTGCCGGGTTACAAAAAATAGTCGTTTTTTTTTTCTCCATTCTTTATATAGCACTATGGTACTCGTTGGAAAGATAATAAAACGCTCGTTAATTTGGTGTAATTTTTTTCTTTAAAAAATCTCGTATATAAAAGATATTAACATTTAAAAGTTACGAGAGGAAACATAAGAGAGAAAATAATAAAGTTTTAACATTTACATTTAGTAGATTAGGTATTTAATAGATTATGTTAAATCATATTTAAACCATATTTATTTCTTTTTTTTTATTTGGTCTAGAATTGCCACATCACATCATATGTGGTATCTCTCAAAAGAGAGATTGCATAATATTATGACATGTCATCAAAAATGCTTTGGTTTATTATATATATATTTAAATTATGCACAATAAAGGAAAAAAAGTCAACTTATGCACGATTGAAAATAGAGTTGACATATATTTAAATTATGGTTTCCACCCTTTAATTGTGTTCTTTTTTATTAATAATAATAATAATAATAATAACAACAACAACAACAACAATGGTTACTGCCCCAGTAGTTCGTATTTCACGTTCCATGTAGCCTCTCGCAGCTAAACCCATGCCTTCCTCTCGTAGGCAGCGTCGGCGTCTTAATTTGGTGGCCATACCTTGCATTGCTGATGCAACACACCCGTGCCCCTTTAAATTTTTTCACTCTTGCAAATTCGGTATATCAAGCAGCTCCCGGTTGCTTGCTCACCTTAAACGCGACCATTTAGGGTGGGACGACGGTAGGGACGGTTTGCGGGATGCAATTTCTAGGGACCTAAGCCTCTTTGGGGAGGTTGGGGAAGCCTTGCGGAGTATTGATCAGTGGTTGTGTGCGCGGTGCATGTCCCTGCATGCCCTCAGCAGGGGGTGTCACCACGAAGATGGAGTCACGAAGTTCTCCCATAATTCCAACAGTGTCGATGATTTCATTTTGGGTATCCCCAAGCCCTGCCCATCGGTATCACAAAATGTTCATAATCTTGAGCCCGATGGGAGGTTGGCTGTTGATATTGGCCTTTTGGAACAACTTTTCGCTTTGCCGTTAGCGACTGTCAAAAGCATTCCATCCTCTTGTCGGATGGCGTTTGCCCAGGCATTAACCGGGACCTTGCGTAGAGTTGTGGCTACCCCTGGGTCTGTTGAGGCTTGGGTTAAGCTGTTGTTATTGCCTCGTTGCACTCTACATGTGATACGACCATCCTCTAGGCAAGAGCGGCGGTCTGGGAACCGCAAATCATTACAGTGCAGCAGTATTATGAGGGCCTTAGCTATTTGGAAAGACGGCAATGGGATTGAGGAGCTTGCCCTCCCGCTCCTAATGCAATCTGCTGAAGGGTTAGTAAGCAGGCCCAACACTCGGCCTGCCTCTGATAACGGTGGCAATGTCAAGCAATGTCTGCGAAAGGTCGCTGATGGCCATTTCACAGCCGCAGTTAAGGTTCTATGTTCCTCCGGGGTTGCTCCATTTGGGGATTCCACCTTGAAGGCCCTGATTGATAAACACCCTGTCACCGATCCCCCAACATTGCCTAATGTCTTACCCTCTGAGGGTGCCCTTCAGGTCGACGCGGATTGTGTGTTACGGAATATTAAATCATTTCCGAAAGGGACGTCATGCGGGAGGGATGGCCTTAGAGCTCAACATATCTTGGATGCACTTTGTGGGCAGGGGTCCTCGCCACCTTCTGATCTGCTCTTGGCTATCACCGACGTGGTTAACATCTGGTTGGGGGGGCTTTGCCCTAAGGGCCTTGCCGAGTTTATTGCATCTGCCCCCTGACTCCGTTACTTAAGCCCGATAATGGGATTAGGCCTATTGCGGTTGGGGGAATTTGGCGAAGGTTAGTCTCTAAAGTAGCTATGCGTAAAGTCGGGAAGGAGATGGCGACATACTTGGGTGATCATCAATTTGGGGTTGGAGTTCCCAATGGGGCTGAGGCCATCCTTCACAGCGCGAACAGGTTTCTGAATGCGTTTCACGATAAAGGATCCATGGTCATGCTCACGGTCGACTTTTCGAATGCCTTCAACTTAGTTGACAGGACGATTCTTTTGCGAGAGGTGAGCGTTCGCTGCCCATCTATTTACCCTTGGGTTCAGTTTCTTTATGCCCAACCTGCTAGGCTTTATGTGGGTGATACTTGTATGGGGGCATCCACCGGGGTCCAGCAGGGGGACCCATTAGGGCCGCTTCTTTTCGCGCTTGTCCTGCACCCATTGGTTCGTCGGCTGGAGGAGTGTTGTTCCCTTCCATTCCATGCTTGGTACCTAGATGATGGTACGATTATTGGAGAGGCCAAGGAAGTGGCTAAGGCTTTTGATATCATCCGAGCTGAGGGACCGAATTTGGGCCTTACGCTTAATATTAAGAAATCTGAAGTTTTTTGGCTATCGTGCAACGGAGCGAAAGAGAAGCCCGGTTTATTTCCTAGCGAGATAGGGAGACCAGAGGGAGGTGTTAAGCTCCTAGGAGGGGCCGTCAGTCGGGATGAGGGGTATATTAGCTCTTTGGTCATTAAAAGGGCTAAGAAGGCAACAGAACTAATGCTCTCTCTGCAGAAGTTGAGGGACCCCCAAAGTGAACTTTTGTTGCTTCGTTCATGTATGGGCGTTGCCAAACTGTTGTTTGGCCTTCGGACATGTCCACCGGCCATGGCCAATGAGGCTGTATCCATTTTTGACAAAGGCCTTCGGGAAGCGGCGGAAGATATTGTGGTTTGTGGAGGGGCGTTCTTTGGGGATTTTCAATGGCGGTTAGCGTCTTTGCCGATTCGGTTGGGAGGGCTTGGTCTTTGTTCGGCGGAGGACGTGTCTGCCTATGCTTTTGTGGCCTCTCGGGTGCAGTCCTGGGACCTTCAAGACCACATCTTAAGGAATAGCGGGTTGGTGGGGATGGACTTGGATTATGAGCTTGCCTTGGACAACATTCGCAGCTCTCTCCCGGACTTCGATTTGGGCGGGTTTATGGATAAGGACACCGCCCCCAAAAAACCTCAAAATATTTTGGCGAGTGCTTTTACCGGTAAAACCCTTCAAACCATGGGAGAAAAGTTTTCCATATCCCCGCGCCAGAAAGCTGTGCTTGAATGCCTTAAAGGAGCGCATGCCCAAGATTTTTTGACTGCCCTTCCTATCGATGGGCTTGGACAACACATGTCGGCTGTTGAATATCGGGCTATCCTTAAGTATAGACTCATGATTCCCATGTTCCCAGTTGATGAGCCGTGTCCAGTTTGCAAAAAGGCATGTTTAGACAAATTTGGGGAGCATGCCCTGCACTGTAAGGAGCTGCCAGGATTTAAATACAGGCATGACCTGGTCAGGGATGTCTTATGGGACGTCTTACGAAGAGCAGGGATTTCAGCTAGGAAAGAAGCCCCGGTTAATTTTTTGACGGATCCACTTGAGGGGCGGTCCACCCTAAGACCAGCGGATGTCCTTGTGTTCGGGTGGGCGCAGGGAAAACACACGTGCGTTGATCTCACAGGGGTGTCTCCTTTGGTGGGACTTCGGGATTCGGGTTTGTGGCAGGGCAAGCAGTCTTAAAGGCTGAATCCAAGAAAGTTGACAAACATGAAGCTGCCTGTCTTGAAAACCAACACGTCTTTGTGCCCTTCGCTTTTGACACATTTGGGGGCCTTGCTCCCGATGCAATCCGGTTTTTAGATCGAGTGCAGAAGGTGGTGCAGAGTAACTCTCCTGCGACTAAGGACACAAGCTTTATATTTAATAGAGTAGGCTTTGCTATTCAAAAAGGGGTTGCGGCGCAGCTTGTTGCCCGTCTACCCGCGCCTCACTTGTAATTCTTGTTGCTTTAATGAATAAACTCTTTAGGAAAAAAAATAATATATATATATATAGATATAGATATAGATATAGATATAGATATAACATAAATATTAGACACGTCTTGAACGCGTATAAGTTGTGGAAAATCAGTAGTCCCTTCCCCGAAAGAAGCAACTTATCAGCGAAATATTATAAAATCACAACCAACCACCACTCTAAACCCCAAACAGATCGCCATGAGTTATTACAATCAATCACAACCTCCCGTCGGTGTTCCTCCTCCTCAAGGTTTCTTCTTCTTCTTCTTAATTTCAGATTTGATCTTGATCGTTTTTTTTTCAGAATCAGTGATTGATAATATGTTATGTTACAGGTTATCCACAGGAAGGATATGCAAAAGACGCGTACCCTCCAGCGGGATATCCGCCTCCGCAAGGCTACCCTCCCCAACAGTATCCACCTCAGTACGCGCCTCCCCAGTACGCCCAGCCCCCTCCCCAACAACAGAAACAAAGCAGCGGCTGTCTAGAAGGCTGGTACTATTCTATCCTTATTTCTTCATAATAACATCATACCAATCTAATCTAATTACTCAACTCTTCTGCTTCATGGGGATATTTATATATATATGTATTTTTTTTTTACAGTAGTAGACAAGTACAAGTAGATGCAGTACATCTAATCCAATATATATTTTGATTGGATTGTTATTTTGGTTTCAGTTTGGCTGCTCTGTGCTGTTGCTTTCTATTGGAGGCATGCTTTTAAACGGAGGATAGGATATGAATTGTTTCTTTGGATTTAAGATTTGTGAATTTGGGTTGTAAATTTCATCATTGGAGTTAGTAGTGCCGTGCTTGTTTTGTTTTGTTTTGATTTGTATAAAACAAAGAAAGACTAATGCTACTCATTTTTCATTTAATAAATGCCGTACTATGACTTGTATATTTTAATTGGGAAAATGACCAAAATAGCCTGTTGACCGGGCGTTTTGCACAAATAGCCCTCTCCACCCTCTTTGGAGAGAGGGCTCACGGTTCCCAACATGCCTGAACCATCTCCCGAGACGTCTCCCACTCTAACCAATAACTTACCTCCATATCATCACCCACACTCTCTCTCCCAACATTACCCATCACATCTCTCTCTCCTTTCCTCCTCTCTCTCCTATCTCTTTCTCACCCGTCTTTCTTTATGTTAACATGTTCGTGCATTAATGTTATTATGAATCTGTATGTGTTGTTGATATTTGCAGTTACACCATGCACACACCCAACAGAAGCTTTAATGTTAATCAGAAATGGTGAAATCAAGTTCCATATGGTTTATAACAGAAATCAATTTCTCACCAGACATCAACGCGAAACGCGAAACCGATCTACCCGGAACAGAACTTCAAGCAGGGTTCGCCGGAAACAGAGAGTAGAGAGAGAAAGACGGACAGAGAGGGAGGAAGACGACGGCTAGTCATAGGCTTGCTGAGGGTTCGCCGGAAACAGAAGGGCCGGTCACCGGTCCGGTGACCCTGCTGGTGTACTGATTCTTGTTTCTTCGTCTTCTCCGGTGAGTTCTCCGTCTTCTCCGACGAAGTTTACTGTTTTTTTCTTGTTCTTCGTCTTCACCGGAGACGTCTTCCGAGACGTCACCGGAGGCGTCTCTGAGACGTCACCGGAGGCGTCTCTGAGACGTCACCGGAGACGTCTCAGGTCTGTCTCACGTCTCAGGTCTGTCTCGGGATCAACAACGACACGTGGCGGTCTTCTGTTGGTTGAAATGGGAAGCCTCTCGGGAGACGGTTTCAGGCATGTTGGGAACCGTGACCCCTCTCTCCAAAGAGGGTGGAGAGGGCTATTTGTGCAAAACGCCCGATCAACAGGCTATTTTGGCCATTTTCCCTTTTAATTTTATTATTGTGTTACAAAAGTCGTATATAGTTTTGGAATCCGGAGAATATGTTGTGTCGTGGTTGGAGAGAATTAGGTAATGCTGAAAGCAAAGTCTGACCTGTTACTTTCAAGCACCTACAAACAATTTGGTCATTTTTAATTACAAAACCATACATCTCTAAATTAATTAATTACAAAAGCTGAAATTATTCAGAACATGAAACCATTGCAAATCTTGACATTTGTTCTCCACTGCTAGTTCAGAATTCGTTGAACCATGTCCTGCAAACTACAAATACACCATCGCCATCTCCGCTTATATTTTGTTCAAATTCTTTGTTAGTTTGTTTAATTTGTGTGTATGCATGTATATGTGATGCAGTGCTCATTACCACCGCTAGCGAAGCACCTCACGGTCACCTTCCCACAAACTTTGTTTCGACCACTAGCTACAACCTTAGCTTCCCTTTTCAATTTAAGTTAGTATCAGATACGTCGTTGAAAGTCTGTAGTTTTTCGTGTTAAAGATTGCGATTTTTATGCGATTTTATGTTTTCGAATGCACTACATCTGGTTTGTGTTTTGCAAGTCTATATGAGTTAAAGGTGCATTTTGAGAGCTAAACAGTGCTTTGGATTGGAGCTAGGGAGACTCGAATTCAAGAAACGAAACATAAGAGGAAATTTGGCCGTAAGCAATCAGTACTCGCGTAGACCATCCATCCGTGTTGGCGACAGGCTTGATGGTGGACGCCCATGTCTGTACCAGCCAGCTCGTTTGACCAATTAAAAAGGTTTTTAATGGGTGTTGACTAGGATTACGAATTGAGGCCATATAATCACGAATTGCGAATCAGTATCATTTTTTTCATCCCCAAGAACCATTCCAATTTATCTCTAATCAAGAATCATTAAACTTCATCAAAATCACCAAAAAAATAGACCATCATCCAAGATTTCATTTCTAAATTGTATACATTATTATTTGAGATATTGTAGTTGTGTACTGTGATCCATATTCATGCATTGAGCAATTAGATCAACCATATTTTATTTGTTCCGCAATCTGAATTCACACTAGACATAGGATATGTGATAAGAGTCAAGTTAGCTATAATATTAACAAATATGTCAAGTAAAACAAATCGGGCATTTGGTCTAGTGGTATGATTCTCGCTTCGGGTGCGAGAGGTCCCGAGTTCGATTCTCGGAATGCCCCGTAAATTTATTTTTTTCATTTCAAAACGTGGGATTTGTTAGTAACGTTTTTTATTGCCATTTTATCACTTTAGAAAATCAAAATTAGTATGTAACGTGTTTGATTGTCGTTTTATCACTTTAGGAAAACAAAATTAGTATGTAATTTACTTAAATCTTTAAAGGGTCATGGCCGACTAACGCTAATGTTCAGATTCACAGTTCCTAATTGTTTATAAGACGACTCTTCTTTCCCATGGATTACTACCTCTTCAATTTTCCATTATCTTCAACATTTCATCAGACAATTACCTCTTTCATTACGACAAACAATTTAATTCTTCGATTAAAGCATATACTATATGGAGTAGGATGAAATACAAACCAAGTTTCATATAAAAACGGTAGGAACCAATATGAAGCCGCCATGTGGAATGTATCAAATTTATAGAGAAGGGCATTTTTGTATTTTGTTTCAATGTTTGTTTTGATAATTCTTATTTTCATGTTGGTTATCTTTTTTTTAATGATGATTACGTTTTCAAACTGTTCATTTTCAAAATTGATATACAAAAATTAATTCAAGTTTGCATTTTCAAATCAAGTTATCATTTTTCATCAAAGGTTCTTCGATCTTGGTTTCACACAATTTACTTTCATTTGAATATCTTTTTTCGTCTATTAATCTTGCACACTAGCACACACAATATCAAAACCAACATAGTCATAAACAACACAAACAAATTCGAAAATAGAATAAACAAAACCAACACAAGCAGGTTTGAAATTAGCACACACAATATTAAAACCAACACATACAATTTCAAATCAGCACATGCGGAACCAACACAAAACAAACTCGAAACTAGTACACACATAACTAACAGATTCAAAACCAGCACATAAAGTAGTGGAGTGCTATTGGTAGTATTTTTATAAAAAGAACGTCATTTCAAAAATTTCAAAAAATATATATATGGAAATATTATACTCATATTAAAGATAAAAATATGCTTGATTTTATGGTATATTTTAAAAATAAGAATAATAAAGTACGTAAAAGTTATTATATTTAAAAAATATCGGTGGAACTAGTAGGAAAAGTCAACATTTTTAATTTTAATCCATTTACTTAATATATAATTATCACAATTACTAAAATACCCTTAAAACTACTAATTGTCATACCTAATAATAAGGGGATGATGTATAATCCATACCATCCATTGATTAAAATTTTAGATGACCCAGATCTGTTCTCACTGTTTTTACAACAAATATGGTTTGTATGGGATCTTAACTCTATACTATATATGTCCGGAAATGTTTCGACTTTTCATCATCTTCATCAATTAGATAGAAGGTGCGTGGTGTTCTTGTATATTGCATGAAAAATGGTGCCTTCTTGTTGCAAAATGACAAATGAAATCCTGTAAAAATAATTTAGGTGAAGATGGAAGAATATGAACCATCAATGGCCACACTTGGTTAACCGATACAAACATCAATGATGATGTAAAGAGACTTAACAATACAACAAGCATAAGTTGTGGCAAGAAGATGTAAGTAATCAAATAAGGTTTGGTAGAACCAACAATTAAGAATGGATCTGTAATCAAATTGTATTCGAGGAAAATATTATTGTCGGGCATTTGGTCTAGTGGTATGATTCTCGCTTTGGGTGCGAGAGGTCCCGAGTTCGATTCTCGGAATGCCCCAAATTTTTATTCTTTGTTTTGTAACAGTTTTTTAAATATTACAAGATATACATAAGGGAATAAATTGGGCATTTGGTCTAGTGGTATGATTCTCGCTTAGGGTGCGAGAGGTCCCGAGTTCAATTCTCGGAATGCCCCTCTATTTTTCTTACATTTTCCCAGAAATAAATATAACTTGAAACATTGTGGTATGTTAGAAAAAATTTTCCTTTCTAATTGGATTGATTTTAAACATATTTTAGCCATTTCCGATCTTGATATAATTTTCAAAACACATAAATGACTATATATTTATGTTATAACAAAAATCGAACCTACTTTTAGTGATAGGTTGAATCACATTCAAGAATCAATTCATTGAGAAAAATATATATCATAAGTTACATATATACATGTACTAGCTTTTATCCGGGAGTGTCCCGGGGTTGAAAAATATAATCATTCTAATAATACTAATACTAATAGTAATAATCATTACTCTTGTAATTAAATAAATAAAAAAATAATCTTGCTATAAGGTGACACCATGTGTTGCAGTGTTGCGCGATTCTTTCTCCTAGCTTCTCTTGATGAAGTACACCTATCCATATTTAGAAGAGTAAAATTCTAATGATAGCATGATGATTGGGCCGAATTTCAAAATCGTAGATAAGAGCCTGGTTTAAAAGAAAAAACATGATTAATGAATAACCTGAACACTTTGTGTTTTTTCCTGTATGAACAAAACCCCACAAAAAATAGTCGTTTTTTTCTCCGTTTTTTATATAGCACTATGGTACTCGTTGGAAAGATAATAAAACGCTCGTTAATTTGGTGTATTTTTTTTATTTAAAAAATCTCGAATATAAAAAATATTAACGTTTAAAAATTATGGGAGGAAACATAAGAGAGAAAAATTTTAATTTGTTTTTAAATTCTTTTTTTTCTAAAATAACTCAATTTAATTTTAGTAATTGAGAATTAAGAGATAGAGAGAAATTTAGGGTTTTATATTTATCTTTTTTTAATTAAAAAAAGGAAAAAATTTAAAAACACTAAAATCTTTCAATGATGATGCCACGTGGCAGTTTCATGGAAAGGTTGAAGACACCATTGCACGCCACGTCAGCAATGTTCAATTCTTTTATATATATTAATAGATTTTTTGTAGATTAACTATTTTTTTTACATCATTACGCCTTACAAAAAGAGTCCAGCTTTGTATGGTTTAACTACTTCTTACTAGACTCACAATTCATTTTTATTGACTAAGAGTATCCCTAACAAATAAAACGAAGGTTGTGTCTTAGTTATTACTAGAGTGGCACAACTGTGTTGTGTGCAACGATTTCCAGCAAGTGTTACCCATGTTTAACTCCATTACTGGCATTTCCTATTTCCTATAATAGGGTAGTGAAAGTAGTTTATTTCAGTTGCTTCTCTTATGTTTGGTTATTTAAGTAGTAGTAGGTGTTACCTTTTGAGTTATGAATGAAAAATTAGAGCATTATCTCAAAGTCTTCTCAAAACTTGACCCCTTAACGGTTATAAATCCTATTGGGACATATCAAACTAGCCTGGAGGGACAGGGCGATCCTTTTAAGGGGCGGGAGGGGACGACCGACCCCCCAAATTTTCGTTCAAAAGTTTCGATTATATAGTATTCGTATAGAAAATTTTTGGTATATAAGGTTTCGACCCCCCGAAACTGGTTTTCAACCCCCCAAAACTAGTGACTTCCGACCCCCCAAAGTTTCAGGTCAAGATTCGCCACTGTGGAGGATCCTATTTTGGAATTTGGATATATATTGTCTAGAAGCTCTTATTCTAGATCTTGGTGTGGACGAGTTTTTTTTGATACAACAACCCAGTACATAATGTTATGCACGTTAAAGTGGTAGATCAATCAAACAATAAACAAGAAATTTAGATGGTTATGCTTCAGAATAACAAAAGATAATTGAGCGAATTACAGTGATAACCAAACCTTTCACAACGAGGTTTGTATTTCCCATCATTATGAAGTAAAGTAGAGTGGCAACACACATTTGACAAGTAGGTTGTGTTTTTGTTGCCATTTTGAAAGGAAGTAGATGGGTAGATAAGAGGGTGTTTGGGATTGAGTTGAAAAAAAGTTTATTGACTTATAGGCTTCTCACAAATACTGGCCTTTTTGTTTTGGCTTTTGGAATATAAATTACAAATTTACCTACCCATATAATTAATTTTCATAATAATCTAAGCAAAACACTTAGTAAAAAAAAACAACTTATTGACTTATTAGATTTTCCTATCACAAAATCTAATTCAAACAAGTTTTAAAAACTCGTTTTCTTTGGAAAAAAAAAAAACTTTCTTTGTTCCATTAGCCTTTGATACATTTGGCCCCCTGGTAACAGAAGTTATTCGTTTTTTGATCAGGGTCCAAAAAGTTATCCACAGCAATAACTCATCTCCATTTCGGGTTTGTATTTGATATACTAGGGTTTGCAATTTAGAAAGAGTTGACGATTATTGCATGTCTACGTGATATAACTAGGCAAGTTTTAGAAATGAAAAAGGAATTAATTTAAAATTAGCAATCCCAAACACCATCTAATAAGAGGGTGTTTGGCGGTTTCTTTTGCCCCTTGTTGTGTATTCATTGATTCTTTGTTTCTTTCTGCAACAATTGAATCGGAACAAGTATGCCTAAAAGCGAAGAAGCCTCATCATCATCTGGTGTTCGACCATGGGAGTCCTACCACACTGTTTATACCAACGCCAAAGCAGGTTAGGGATCCATCACCTACTGCCGCCTCTTTTCTTTTTTTTTATTCATATAATAATAATAATAATAATAATAATTATGCTGGATGGCAGGCATGGATGGCGTTGATAAAGAAAAAGTGCAGAGAATTGTGTACGAAATGAGCAAAGGATCCAAATATTTCCAGAACGAGCAACGGAAAGAGGCCTATATCAAACACAAGATTCAAAATATGCGTGCTCAACGTGCCAACCTCAACCCCCATCATTTATCCAATTATCAAACGGTATTTCATATCACAACACTACACTTTTATTAATAAATCATCACTCCTTCCTTACCCCCCCCCCCCTTTTAATTTAAATTTAATTTAATTCTTGTTTGTATAAATAAATATAGGTTGCTGATAAAAGAATTGCTGAACTAGAAGCTACACGTGACTTAACAAGGAAGTGGTTGCACGTAGACATGGATGCTTTTTATGCAGCTGTTGAAACCCTAAGTAATCCCTCATTAAAAGGCAAGCCAATGGCTGTTGGCACCATGTCTATGATCTCCACAGCTAATTATGAGGTTCTTTAACTTTCAATCTTTCCTTTTTTTATTCTTTCGTCTGTTACATCTGTTAAAGGCCAAAATTTTCGGTCTGTAGGCGCGCAAATTTGGTGTTCGTGCTGCAATGCCTGGTTTTATCGCATGTAAATTATGTCCAGAGTTAATATTTGTGCCCACAGATTTTAAGAAATATACATATTATAGTGACTTAACTAGAAAAGGTCAGATGCTTTACTTGCTTAAATAAATATTCTATTTATGAAATAGTGTTCTGTTTTATGAAGTAACTATAATGTGTCATTTTAAAACAGTCTTCCAAGAATATGATCCCAATTTCATGGCTGCTAGTCTTGATGAGGCCTACCTAGATATTACTAATGTCTGCAAAGAAAGGGTATTACTGATGCCGAAGTAAGTTAAGCGCACACACGCACACACACACAAACGCACATACATGTTGAAAATTTAAGTGCCAAGTTACTTTTGATTGATACTTGTATGTTTGAAGGTCACTGAAGAACTTAGGCAAAATGTGTACAAAGCTACTGGACTGACATGTAGTGCTGGAGTTGCTCCAAATCGCTTACTTGCAAAGGTGTTAATGAAGGAATTTTTTTTTATTCATTACCTAGTTATCTGCCTTTTGGTGATATTGTAACGGAATCAATATTCAAAATGGATTGGACTTGAATTAAGTTTGATGTAGGTGGTAGTCAGTGGCTTTGTAATAATATCTTTGATTTGCTTCCAAAATTTGATCAGGTGTGTTCAGATATAAATAAGCCAAATGGTCAGTTCCTTTTACCTAACGACCGGGCTGCTATCATGACCTTTATATCGTCACTTCCTATACGAAAGGTACTATCTTATACCCATTGGTTTATTCATAATAGAATAGCTTTTTCTGGCATTTAGTCTAAATACATATTTGCAACTTTATGTTTGTTTGTATATTTGCAACCTTTTCATAAAAAAAAAAAAAAAAAAAAAAACAAAACAAAACTTGATTGTTTCTTTCACAGATTGGGGGAATTGGTAAAGTCACAGAACAAATCTTAAAAGATGTGTTTGAGATTAAAACATGTGAAGATTTGCTGCAAAAAAGCTCTTTCCTTTGTGCACTATTCTCTCCTTCATCAGCAGGTGTGTAGGTTGTCACCCCTCCCTCCCTTTGTTATGTTAAACATGATACTAACCCTAGTTTCTGCATTGATGTAGATTTTTTTATATCTGTGGGTCTAGGACTCGGAGGAACAGATGCACCTCAAGTTAGATCAAGGAAAAGTATGAGCAATGAGAGAACATTTTCTGCAACTAAGGACGAAACATTCTTCCATCAGAAATTAGGTAAAACAAAATATTAATCAAATCTGATCTTTATTAGGAAAACAAAGATACAAGAATTTGGTTCTTCGTGTCTATATTTTAAAAATCTGATATTGATAAGCTCTTGGTGTTGCCTTGTTACAACAAATGGCATATTACTTGATGGCATATACATGAATATAATATAACTCTCGTAAAATATGTATTGCAGTCGAACTTTCCGAGATGCTTTCTGCTGACATGGAAAAAGAAGGTCTACATGGACGAACACTAACACTAAAACTAAAGACTGCATCATTTGAGGTACAGTTTCGTGTTTTTTTCTGGTGTAGGGGGAAGTTGTTTGTTCCAAAAACTTTAAGCTTAGCCATGCTCAGGTTAAAACTCGAGCTTTGACTTTGCAAAGTTATATACGGTCAAGTAAAGACATTCTGAAACATGCTTCAAAGCTTCTGAAGGCTGAACTGCCTGTATCACTTAGACTCATTGGTAAGAAGACAAGTTGTGTTTTTATATTTATAGGATAAAGACATAAAATTCAGATGCTATTTACCAGAGTATAACGTTTACTCAGAGTAGAAACCTTCAATAATTTCTTAGGAGAACAAGCACTGTTTCAATGTGTTAAAAAATAAAAATAATGTCTTACTGTCCATTAGAGATAAAGCTCATGTCCTATTTTTTTTTTTTTTGAACAATCAAGACGAGCAAAATATTAAAATCTAGCTATTATATAATGTAATCGTTTTATAATAGTTCACCTTTCTATTTTAGTTTGTCCAAAACCGAATGTCCTCTTCCAAAATAATTTTTCAAGCTGCTGCCAATCCCCGCTCTACCATTAGTTACACTGTTATAAAACTTTGTTAATTGTATATATCTAAATTGTGTGCATTTTAAAGGGTAACATTGACATTTAGCTATTCCCTATTATATAATGCATGATTTCTAAATACCTAAAGCTATATGTTATCTTCCTTGTTGAAACTTATTTTGGGATGGAGGAACTCGTATCTACCTATCTATGGGGATTAAGTTCATATCATATTTACCGGAATATTAAGTCAAACACTAGTTACGCAGGTTTCATGGTTATGAACTAATAATGTACATATCGGCGTATGTTAAACCTGTATATCATCTTTTGATACAATCTTGCTGATAATGTCTAAAGGGATTGTAAAATGTGTAACATTTTGGATTTCTGTTCTGTGGTAGTAAAACATAAGTTGCCAATCTGTTTACTTTTGCTGTTTTACTTGTTTGGGGTTTTGTCCTTGCACAAAACATCAATACTTCAACGGCTTTTTTTGCATAAAATACTAATGTATCTTCACATTTTTCCCAGTTTAGTCACTGCACTTTCTTTTTTTGTACATTTAAGTCATTAAAAGGTGGTTTGGGTCATTATAGGGGTATTGCAATGATGACCCAAACTAGACAAACTTTTACAACAATCCCACATAAAACGGTACAAAAGGTCCACACTGGACCATAAAGCCCTCTTTTGATGACTTGGATGTTCCAAAGAAAGCACAATGACTGAAACAAGACAAAGTGAAAGTAAATTGGTATGTTTTGCAAAAAATGAAGCTACTTTTAGCATGAGATTATGAATATATCTTCGTGCAGGACTACGCATGTCTCATTTTAATGAAGATAAGGATGGTACTCTATCTGATCCTACACAAAGAACACTTCTTAATTATATCAAACCAGGGGATGATAACATGAATCTTGTGGACGAAGAGCATTCAGATCTGAAAGATGACTCTGAATCACATTGTTATACATATACTGACCCGTCACATGACCTTTTGTCAGAGCTAAATGATAGTAGTGAGCAAGTAGTGGAGCATAATGACCTTGAAGGCCATGAGTGCAAAGACCAGGTATTTGTCGTAAGAAATGACTATTTGGCGCATAACTCTTAAACTGATAAAACATGCAAACTTAGAAGTTAGAATAAAGCTCATTTAGTGTATCAAGTCTAATGGGTCAGCTAGACTAACTTAAAGATATGAAGGAATCTAGTTGAATGGGTCAAATGAATGCATCAAACGTCTTTTATCTATTAAAACATAATCTTATTGTTGTTTTATATAGTTCTTGTAATCATATTTAACAAAAGATGAACAAACAAGTGTTTGCATGCCATCCCAACCTCATGGAACCTGTTTTGAATCATGCTAAAAATGCCCATTATGACTTGTGACCGCACCTGTGAGTTCTCCATTTTGCCACCGCCCACCTCTACAAGTGATGCTTTTGAATGGTAGGAAGTCTCTCTAAAAGTTCAAAATAGCCTATAAATCCATCTGAGTTTTATTATATCTTATTTATCCATTTCGTAGTATCTTTCTTAAAATCACACGTTTACTACGTCTTGTTAACAAAATATGAAAACAAAACAATGTTGTCATTGTGAATCAACGCAAGATAGTGAAACATGCTGCTATAAGTAACTAGTTTTTATTGTTTACTATGAAATGTGTAAATATGGTCTCTTTAGTGTTTTGAAAGGCAAACATGATATAGAAAATTCATCGTTCTCATTTAGCCCCAGAAACTTGTTTTATGTGACAGATTAGTGAGAGTGCTCAGGTTGGAAATGCGGTGAAGTCTTCTGAATTTGATGCACAAGGGACAGAGACGCATTTATTAGAGAGAAGAAACCAGGATCAGTTGACCATGATTGACTTTCCTGAGAACGAAAGCGGGTCTTCATCATCACATCATAAGGAAGCATTAATATGGTTGGAAGATTACAAGTGTTCACTATGTGGTGTAGAATTGCCTCCCAGTTTTTTAGAGGAAAGGCAAGAACATGCTGATTTTCATCTTGCTGAAAAGATGCAAATGGAAGAAGAATCAGCGCATAGTTACAGAAATCTTCCACTAAAGAACAGGTATCCAGTTATGCATGATGATTGCAGATTAATGAATTTTGTTTTACAAAGGTGTTATGAACTTTATGTATCAGGATGAGGCAGAAAGAGGCTGGAGTTGGCCAAAGCAAAGGCAAGAAGAAGCCGAAACATTCCCCCTTAAATGGTAAGCATATTCCAATTGATGCCTTCTTCACAAAGGCTAGTCACAATTTGTAATATTTATTATGCTTATTGTTGTAACATTTTTACAGTTATTCTATAGAAAACTAACAATTGTAACATATCATAGCAGTTATGTTATATGGTTGGTTGGTTGGTTGATTGGTTGATTGGTGGTTTAGTGCTTCTATGGTTGTTCCAAACTACATTTTTCTGAATTGTGTGTAATCTATGACACTCATCCAATTGTAAGGCGTTGGATTCTGATTGATAAATCACTAGACCTGTTTTATATGTTATTGATAAGATCTACAATCGAATATTACCAAATAACATCTAATAATGGTTGTTACATGTGCTAAACTTAATTAAAAAAAAAAAAAAAAACACATTTCCATTGGTGTGTCAAAACGACCTAGGTTTACCATTAGGTAACCTATATAAGACACGATTAGATTTGTTAACAGACGAAGACTGTGATTTTTTTTTTACTATTTTTTACTAATTAAAATTAGAAGGATAGGATCCGTCATTTCTTCTTCGTAAATAAAACATATTACTGTGTTATAGACATAAGATATAAAGATGTCAAACGAGTTGTGTTCATGTTTAGAACTTGTGTTGTTCACGTCATCAGAGGCCTACTAACCTGCTAAGACACGCCCTAGACCCATCAATAACCCTGCTGGTTTGCATCAATACTTGCAGCTTCTGATTTCCATAGTAAGCTAAAATGGTACTACATCGAACCAAAACCACAACGGCTCTGATGTGATGTTAAAAGTTTGCTGTTGAAATGGGATAATTGTTTGTAGTTAAAAAGCTTGTGAAATGGGTAGGTCACTCAATGTTGATGATACCCACAGGTGGGTACTCTGCACACATTTATCCTTGGAGAATTCCAGTTTCATAAACATTTAATAGACTATAAGTAAAGGGAGACAAAATTCATTTAGATTTTGGGGTAAAACCAAACACCAATAATAACGATCAGCACGCATAAACCTAATTAAGGGCGGAGATCTTCAATGTCTGTTAACGAAGCCACACTTGCAGATTTCTTGTTGGGTAAATTAATCACTAGTTGTCCACATGCCCCGCTTATATCTTGACCCATTTGCTTTCTAATTGTAGTTCGTATATTATACGTATTTCTAAGGATTCTTTGAAATATAGTGACTTTCTCATCTCCGGTTGTTTCAAATTTACTTAGTGTGCCAATCGGATTAAAAGGTATCAGATTTATAACCTGCAAACAACAAATAAGTAAATAAATTCGTATTTTCACAACATAATTAAACATTTTATAAGTTGGTAGCTCACCACTTCAAATGTGTCAAGTAATTTGCCAAGCTGGTGTGCATGTTGTTCCTCGTCGTTCACACCGTCAAGCATTATGTACTCTATGAAAATCTTTTGGCCACTGATAAAAATACGCATAAGTTTCAGTAAGTATCTAAACTAAAAAACACTAAATAAAAATAAACACTACCTTTTCTTTTGATATTCTGCAAGAGCATCCATAAGTTTTCCTAAAGGAAAAGCTCGTGCCGCAGGCATTATTTGACAGCGGATGTCTTGAACTGGTGCATGAAGAGACACTGCTAGGTTTAAATTTGGTAAATCATCATGGAATTTGTTTATTGCATGAATTATACCAACCTACAAAACGAAAATACAACTTTTAATATTTATATCAACAAATGTAATTAAACTAGACTAGAGAGAGAGAGAGGGTGGAGCATACGGTAGACACGGTTATCTTTTTGGGTGAAATCTGAAAGGGATAGGATGTCATTACTCTTATAGCTTCTACTAAAGCAGTATAGTTGTTTAACGGCTCTCCCATTCCCTGCCCACAAGATGATAACATCAGGATAATGCAAAACGTGTAACAAAATATATCAAAAGGAAGTGTAAGGTACCATGAAAACGATATTGCGTATGGGTGATAAGCGGGAAGCATGAACCAACTGTTCTACAATCTCTCCAGTTGAGAGGTTACTTTTGAAACCCATAGTTCCAGTTGCACAAAATTTGCAGCCCATTTTACAACCAACCTATATATATATATATATCCAAGTTAGAAACAAATATATTATTGAGTTGAAGAAAGCTGAAGGTACCTGTGAAGATACGCATAATGTGGAGCGTGGGCCACCGGAACGAGGGTTGCCTGCATATTTGCCTAAACTGGAATCATATCTCATGATTACAGTTTCTACAGATGCTCCATTCTGTAGTAGTACATATTATTATAGTTGAATCAATCTTTTGCAGCAAGTAACAAACACATATGTAATTTGCATAATAACTGTAGGTAGGTAGGTAGGTAGGTACCTGCAGCTTAACGAGGAGCTTGGTGGTAAGTTGGTCAGTGGAGTCAGATACGGAGTCAATGGAAGAGGTGCAGGGTTTGAAGGTGGATGAAAGCAAAGAGTAGGCAGCTGAAGGCAATGAAGGAATGTCTCGCCATTCACAGTTAGGGTTCTGTATCACATATCTACATACAAAAAAAAACTAACACATCAATATAATAATAATAATAATAATAATAATCCAAAGGGAGAGATCAGATGGATTTAGTTAGTACTTCCAGATTGTAGGAATGAATTGAGTGCTGATTCCAGATTTATCAAATTCCGTTCTTATGAAGCCTGCATCGAACACAGATCGAAACGTCATACCAGAAAACCCCTTCTTTTTTCTGTTAGGGTTGTTTATCAAGGATGCCACTTTCTCTTTCAGTCACTTCTCTTCCAAAAATCAATAACCACCAAACCTTTGCAATTCACACTCAACTTTTTTATCTTTGCATTAATACACCTTTCTTTCACTTTATTACAATATCACCACCATAATTACTTCTTCATACATTTACCCCTCTATTTTAAATTTTAGTCACACCAACTTACAAACCTCATAATTAGGGCTGTTCATGAGCCGGGCCGATCTGACCCGAGCTTTACTCATGCGGGGCTCATTTACAAACCAAACAGAGCGAGCGGCTCGTTTACAAACCAAACTGAGCGAGCGGCTCGTTTACAATCAAGCTAAAAACCGAATGAGCATTCTCTAAGCGCAAATATTTCCAAGCGAGCGTCAAGCAAAGAGTAATTTGGACGATCATAAAATTGGGATGTTTCCTTCGATGTTTTCATTGTCGGGTGACAATTAAGGTCGAACTATCCGATGAAAACACTAATATTGAGATCCCAGTATCCGAGGATGATGCTTAGATTGGCGCAAGTGAGGCGATGAGCATATGGCAGAGAACAATTGTTGCATTGTGACGTAGAGTGATATCAAATGACAATTAGCGATGGGCGACTAATAACAAAAAGAAGTTAAGACTGTCACCTCCTTACTTATGGTTTTACCATTAAATCTAGTGTTAAATTTTTTATTGAGTTAAATGGGCTAGTTATATTTTGTTTGCATATATTGCGTCAAATCCAAGATAATATTATATATAAAGCCATAAATTTATATGTAAATTGTGTGTATATTTATAATTAAATATATAATAAATAAATAAAAATTTATTCGAGCCGAATTGAGCTAAGCGTACCTTTGCTTGTGCTTGGCTCATTTACACAAACCAAACCGAGCCGATTAGCTCATTTACAACCGACTAGATGATCAAGCGAGCATTTTTCAAACGAGCGACGATTGATTTTAACAACCCTACTCATAATAATGCATTTATGTTTGTTGTTTTGAATATCACAAACAAGATGATTACGTAACCCTATGTGATCTCTCTAATCTTTGTTTTAACGGTTAATTTCCTACCTCATTTTTTATACCGATTTTTTTTCCTCTTATGAGGCTTGAACTCCCAACCTCCTGTTTAAAACCCCAACACCTTTACCACCACACCACAAGGGGTGAGGCAACAAGCTGCGCTACTACCCTTTTTTGAATCGCAAAGTCTATCCTACTATTTTTTATTTTTTTTTATTTTTAAAGATCAATCACCATTCATTGTAAATAGCAAGTTACATTCGGATACTAGGTAAATGAGCAACAAGCTGCGCCGTTACCCCTTTTGGAATCACAAAGTCTATCCTACTATTTTTTTTTTAAAGATCAATCATCATTCATTGTAAATAGCAAGTTACATTCGGATACTGGGTAAACGGGCAACAAGCTGCGTCGCTACCCCTTTTGAATCGTAAAGTCTATCCTACTAAATACAAACCCTTGGTTCTTAGGGATCTGAGAGTCACTGTGGACCACCTTCTACACACAGTCAACATCCCTTTCAGGAACGTTTTGATACATTCCAACACACAACCAACGGCCACATGCAAAGCTTGCCTAGATGGTGGTTTTTAAAGGGGTGAGGGCACTTCCTTGTGGCTGAGATACGGCCCACCTCCTTTATAGAGGCAGCGCCCCCGCCCCTTGGGCGACCACAAGGAGTAATAACCTCAAAAAAAAAAAAAAAAAAAAAAAAAAAAAAAAAATACAGTCCGGCTCAAGCAGAGCCGTAAGAAAACGTAACCAAACTATCAAGTGGAGGGAAGCAACCCCACGTTGTTTACCTCCTCAAACCATTCAACCCGGGGATCTTTTACATCATAAATTGAGTGACTAGTGCACAAAATGGGCAAATAGACAAGAAAGAGGCACAAATGGGCGAATGGGGGACAATGTTAGTAAATTGTTTTATGCACTCCTTAAGGCTTGTGGGTGTGGGGCTCGGCATTAGGCCGGCAACCCCAAGAATGGACCGGCAACACCGCTTCCTAGGGATGGCGTCGTCCTCAACGGCAAGCCTAGGCCGATAATGTCGTGCCTCCATGTGTCCCAATGTGTCGAGGTTGATGAACCAAAAAATGTCTCGTTGAGAAATGGTATCGAAGAAACACCATAAATAAAGGAAATGAAGAGATTTTATTCATGATGCGTGATAGTTACACACAATTATTGAATGGACAAATATTTTGACTGCATGTCCTTTTCACTCGTCTTTTTTGTCCTTGCTGATGGCTGGAGATCATTGAGTAGGGGAATGTTGGCGTCTGATTGGTCGGATGTCCCTTTCATTCTCTCTCTGTAGCTGTCATGTACTAGGTTGCGCGCTGGGCCCACAGAAGTTTCTCTTGATTATTCTCTAATTGGTCAGGCGTACAAGTAGTCCTGCGTGAGGTGACGTTGCACGAGTTCTCGCGTCCTGGTACATATCTCTTCAGGCGTAGTTAGCAAGTGCAGGTGCATGACGAGAAATTATTAGAGAAATTGTGTAGTTAGCAAATCTTATTGGGTTTTACTTTATTTTGTTGGGTTTTACCGCCTTTGCTAGCATGTGTTCTATATTCATAAAATTTTCGCCTTCAAAAAAATTTTTATTAAATAATAAGCCATCGTTCATTTTTATGCATTTTGTTTTTCATAACGTCTGTTTCTTTCTAATTCTATGCAAACCAAGAAACACATTAATATCATGTGTTGTCCAAATTAAGCATCGATCGATCTCAAAACCTCCTAATTTCACATCCATCAAAGATGAGCACAAGCAGCCGCAGAGAAGAAGACAACAGCGTCGATGCTCCTTCCTTCAAAATCATTCTCATCGGTGATTCAGCCGTCGGCAAATCCAACTTACTCTCAAGATTCTGTCACAACAAGTTCACCCTTGAGTTCAACTCCACCATTGGAGTAGAGTTCACCACCAAGACCCTCACCATCGATGGCTCAGATATGGGACGCTTCTGGTCACACCAAGGTGCGACCCATCACGGATGCCTACTACCGTGATGCAGCTGGTGCACTCCTTGTGTATGATGTCACCAGACACATCACCTTTGTCAACACACACAAGTGGTTAGCTGATCTCAGAAACCACGCACACCCTAATATGGTTGTCACCTTGGTTGGGAACAAGTCAGATGTCAGACAGTCTGTTATGGTATCTACCGAGGTTGGGAAATCGTTTGCTGAGAGAGAGTCACTGTATTTCATTGAGACGTCTGCATTGAGAGCTACAAACGTTGAGCAGGCGTTTACTGATCTTGTTGCCAATATATATCGGAATCAAGTTAATAGGAAGAGAGATATGGAAGCTCATGAAACAATGGCGCTTTCAACAAGTATATACTGCGCGCTAATTAAACTTATTTATTCATCATTTGTGAGTTGTGACAGTGGCTAATGCAGTTGTAATTGTAGGTGTGTCGATATCAAGTGGGAATAACGAACCAGCACACTACAAATTGAAGATCGATTCATTCTCCCTATTGTCTGAAGCTGGGATTCAAAAATACGAATCTGATGTTTTTGAAGCCAGCGGATACAAATGGTCAGTCGTCTCTTACATTTAAGGAACATTAATTTCTGTGATTCTATATCACAAACACACACATTGATTTTGGTGTGCGTCTTTAATTAATTTAATTAAACTTGAAGGAAGCTAGAAGTGTATCCTAATGGAAGCCAGGAAGAATTGGTGAATGATCACATTTCTGTTTATCTAGTCATATGCGACACCAAAAACCTCGAAAAAGAATGGGAGGTTCACGCCTACTTCAAGATCTTGATTTACGATCATATACGCCATAACTATCTAACCATCCAAGGTACCATTAATTATTTAAACCAACAATTTCTATAGGTTGTTGATTGAATTTGCCATTTTTGTATGTTTATGCGCAGAGGGTGATGGAAAACGTACTAGGTTTCATGAGAAGAAAACCAGATGGGGGTTTCGCAAGCTAATATCATTGGAGTCATTTAAGGAAGCCGAAAATGGATACCTTTTTGGGGATTCATGTGAGTTTGGAGCGGAGGTTTTTGTTGTCCCGAAATACACACAAACAGATCAATGTTTGTCCATGACGAAGCCTCCGGTGACCATGAATACTCATGTTTGGACAATATCTAACTTTTCAGCCTTGAAAGATGAACCCTTGTATTCTCAAGATTTCAAAGTAGGAAAAGTGAAATGGTATGGTATGGTATAGTATGTTTGTTTCCATCAGTAGTACATACAGTGTACGATTAGAATAACATACATATACATGTATAAAACATGCAGGAAATTATCGCTGTATCCGAAGGGATTTAAAACAGGAAAAAACACAAATCTTTCAATCTTTCTAAGACCACATGATGTCGGTTCTGATGAGTGGAGAGTGTATGCAAAATTCAAGATCGGGGTAAAAAACCAGTCCGCTGGTGGTGCCCACAAAACTGAAGGTGCGGCGGTTAGGCTTGACGCAAGCATTTTTGATCTGTTGTTAACGATTGATTTGGTTGTTGCAGAAGCTGACCACTGGTTCTGCAAGACTGCTGCTGATGGGTGGGGATTTCCGCGCTTTATGCTGTTAAGTGATGTTCATGACTACAGAAAGGGCTTCTTGTCCAGTGACACTCTAATAGTTGAAGCACAAATCTTGATTGTGGGCATCTTAAAACATCTTGTCTAAACCTAGTTATGAGCTACAATTTCTTCATCTCACATGTAACAATCAATCATACAAGTTTCACTAATTCTTGCATTTTATATTTATTTATTTTCCATAATATGGTTATTTCTAAATTATTGAAATGAAAACACCCACACACATAAATAAACTTTCTACCAATTGCAGCATCAGAAATATTTTGTAGAAACTTGGGTGTAATAATAAGGTAACAAACAACTATAACAGCAAATCAAACCAATCTAAACAAAGGAGTGATGTCCAAAAGTAAATGCATCCAATCCAAATGAAGCAAATCAGCTACAGATCAGATCGATCACTGCTCCTCTTCTTGACCCACTTCTTCCCCAAAACCACGTTGTGCAATTCTGTAATACAGAATACCCATTGTTGCTAAACACGCCCTGCATTCAACCAAATCCAAATATATATTGATTATAGTAGTAGACTTTATAATAACTAATAAGCAGGTATTACGTTCTGTAAAGAAAATGGGAACTAAGATTATCTTACATGATGGCTATGACAAGAAGTATCTTTCTTGGATCCATCCTTGAAGGTCTATGGTGGGGCCTATGGGTGTCATCTGCATTTGCATCTTTTCTAGGTGGTGCGGTAACTGGTAAAGTTGGCAATGCACTTGACCAGAAAGGTAGCAATTTCTTCAAAAACTGATTGCGAACACTTCCTGCAGATATATACTAATCAATTTTCTAGCATGGAGGAAAATTAGATAAAACAATCATTATTCTTCATTCTTTTTTTCTTTCATCTTTTTAAGAGCAATTTCATATTTGTCCTGATAAATTTAATAATATCAAAAGGGGTTGCGGCGTAGCTTGTTGCCCGTTTGCCTGCCATCTTGCTGTAAAATTTATCCTTCAGTCTTGCATTCATTTTAATATAAAATCATCATATTCATACATTCCATGCCATTTAAAAAAAAAAAAGAACAATATGCACTTATATGGCTTGGTTATAGAACTATTCTATTTAAAACAAAATCAGTTATAAGAGCTTGTTTTGCTGAAAAAACAAATAGAACATTCGGCACTTACATGACTCCGGATTGTTTACCAATTTATTTACTCACTGAAAAACAATGTCAAGAACTAGGTCATTTAGTGATTTGAAAGGGCCAATATGATGCAATTTAGGACATATAGGATGGACGGGTCATCAAGTTGAAAGAGGTGAAAACCAATATCTTATTTTGACTTTCAAAGTTAATACTCTCACCTCTCCTGGAGTACTTCTTGCGATTAGCATCTTCATCATCTGCATAGTATGAAGCCTCAGAATTTTGCCTTTCAACTTGCTGTGCACTCTTTCTTGTGGTAGCACCAGGCTGCATTGCATTGTTAAAGGTCATAAAAGACATAGACTAGACGTAGCAAAATGAATGGAACAAGTAATATGCCAAAACAGGTTCAGGTGTGGTTGTGTCAACCCACAAACACTAATTTGTCTTCTTTTCTCGAATTTTACAAATAATTAAAGTTTTGAATAAGATTAAAAAAGTATATTACTTACAATGATAATCTACTATTTGTAATTAATTATTTTTTCTTGAACGGTGACTTTCATATGAGTGACCCAATGTCACACTACCTAATCGGCAGCCCTAGCCAAAGTCTGTCCCAGACTACGTTGTCTTAACCGGACCCGTGCTGGTGTATCAGACTTGGTTACGGCGTTCCCCCAGAAACCGTACTGCCTCCACACGATTTCCTCCCTGGAGTAACAGTCGGGTGAAAACCAGGGTGCAGCTTAATGATGAAGTTTTCTATATTTTGCATGCATTTTTTTCATAACTTTGGACCCATTTCCATTTTGAGCACATGCTGGTAAAAAATTAAACTATGAAGGTAAAATAAAGACTAGAACAAAATTCAAAAAGAAAGAAAAACACTTACAACACCAGAGGGTGGGCTTCTTAAATGATTTGCTGAATTTGGAACATCTATTTCCACAATATCTATGCTTGAAGGTCTATTAGAACCATTTCCTACATCATCTTTTGTTACTAAAGGCTCAGTGGAAATAGGCCTTGCTGCCAATGAAACTGGATTATTTCCAAACACATTCTTCTCAATCCCAGTCTGCATAACAAAATCATTATGATACAACAACGGAAGAGTCGCCACTTTTAAAAGCAGTGGATACCTATGTCATGGTATCTAGTTCACAGATGGTTTTTCTCTTTATCATCACATCTAAAGATATAAAGCCGAAACTAAATATAAATTTCTGAAACTGGATTACCTGAACAATTGCTTCCTTCAATTGCGAATGTAAACGGGACCCGGAGTCTTTAACACTTTTAGGGGGCCATATCTGCAAAGAAAGATCAAACATTTGGTAATGATCCATGCCATGAACAATCTGTATATTGCTCTGATCATAGTCACAGGATTCACTACATTAACTGTGTACCGCGAATCGAATCGCGCGTACCGGAATCGGGTACATTCGTGACCCGTTCGCCTCTGATCAACTTGCTAATGTCTACTTCTAATGACCAGTAATTAACGTAAACAGGTAATACACTGCATAACGAAACAAGTAGACCTTACCGGAGTTGAGCATGCTGGACAAACATATCCGGCGGGTGCAGTGTGAGGAGGATAATCTTTAATATGTGAAACTAAGCAACTTGTATGTATGACATCTGAAAACATACAAAAATGTAAAAAAAGAAAAGGCGTTTAATATCAACATTCGACCTTATCATTTAAAAAAAGACCCAAAAAAAAAAAAAAAAAATGTTTGTTGAGTGCAGAATAGCATACGCAAGCAACCCAATCTCGTTGTTGGAGAAGCAGCATTTTCTTCGAGCACGGCTTGACAATGGCAACACTTTGGGGGCCAGTCATACTCTCCATCAATGACCCAGTCGGAGTATGTTCGAACCTATGAAATAGTTTAAATTGAGAAGAAAAGGAAAGCATGATAGATTAGATTAATATGAATATGGTGATGGATGATTACCACACAGATTTGGTGGTCTGGAAAGCAAACGCATTCTCCACAAACGGGGACCTTGTGTACAAAGCAGTACAATTTAGTTGCCTGTCAGTAACATAATAATAAAATTAACCTCTCATCAACAACAAGTTTTAATTTCATAGCTATAGAATCAGGAATAAATAAATAAATCTATGGGATCTAAGATCTCAGATCACAGCAATGGTGAGGTAGCTCGGATTGATCTAAATCATGGATGCACAAAAAATATATATAAATAAATAAATAAGGAATTGTTGGTAAGGTAATGTAAATAATAAGAAGAGGAGGAAATAAGGAGGATACCTTTCGGCACTTACAGACCACCATCAATTAGGGTAGGATAGGATTGATTGAAATTAGCTTAATTAATTTAATTAAAAGGGAATCTGTTAGGGTTTTAGGTTGAAAAATGTGAAGATCCGTATGAGATGAGAGATCGATTACATGTATTGGATTTGTGAGAGATGATCGATCAGATAGATAGATGTCTTGTGTGAAGGTAACGTTAATAATAATATTAATATTAATAAAAATAATAATACCAGGGGAAGGGAGACAAGAGGTGAGATGAGAGATGGGTTAGGCTTTGGGTTTGTTTTTGTGTATGTGACTTGGACCACCTGGCGTCAATATCTTCGACCAGACCATTATACACGGGTCGGACCTCTTCAAATGGGCCGCTCTATCACATTATTGTCGCATCTATACTTAAGTTGATCAAAACACTAGCTCTCTACTTAAGGGATGAAGAATCTAGGGGTGCTCATCGAATCGAATAATGAATTTTTGAGTTAATCGAATCAAACTTTTTGAATAATTTATTTTTTTACTGAATTTAAAATCATAAATTCGTATTTGATTTACTGAACTCGAATTGAATCGAATTCGAATTCTTGATCATCGAATCGAATTCAGTCAAAATTCGAATTTTTCGAATTCGAATCGAATTTTGAACACACCTAGAAGGATCTATTGACATGGTTGAACCTACACAACAAGAAACCGTTAGGCTTGTCATGGAAAAGGAAGGAAGGTCTTTATGTGATCACCCTCTAATTTGAATTGAGGATAAATATTTGTGTAAAGAGAGAAATCTTGTTTGGTGTGAGAGCACCTGTGTTTGCCTATATCTGAAATGGAGATATTTATATTAGTCAGAGAAAGTGTACTAGAGTTCCTAACTCGGATTAGGATCCTTTGTGTCTCTTAATCAGGTGGTTTAATTATTATTCCAAGGACGGCGCTCCTAGTTCAAACCAGAATCCTTTATTCCTCTTTATGTCAACCTAAGTCCATAAGTCAATTTTTTTATTGAGTTTTTGGACTTTGGTTGCTTCATCCAAGCAAACCCTCCGGGACATGTGGCTAACGTTTAGACTCTTAATTTCAAGTTTTGACAGATGAAATGCCTGCGGTAATATCAAGGTATTTATATCAATATGATTTACAACTAGCCTCCACTCGGTGACGTTTAATCTTTGTGACGTCAAACCTCATGATGAATTTTTGAGTAAAAATCCCTTATTCGCTTTTTACATTTTCATTTACTTGTTCCCTTCTCAAAAAACATTCCCCTTTTTTCTCCTCTTTTTCTCAAATCTGTAAGGCTGTGTTTCAGCTCCGTTCTCTATAGGTGTTTTTCTTTTCCCTTTTTATCTTAACGATGGTGAAGGACGATATGGCTGAGAGTTTTAATAAACTTTTAACAACCAAGTTTAATAAGTTCTTTAGAGATTATCGGATCCCTCTTAAACAGAACCCCGTCCTCCTAGAAATAAATACCACAATCTATCATTTCCCTCCTGGAAAGTTTGCATTTTACACTCGTGTGTATAATTTTGCATGTAGCAACTGGAAATTTTTTCTTTCTTTCGTATCTTCCTTCTTGGCCTCGGGAAATTTTCAAGACGAAAATTCTTTCAACAGGGGGATGATGTGACACCCGGCAAACTCAGGTTAGTAACATTGATCAAACTAGTAAGTCTACCTTATCGAGTCATGCATGTTACATACTTAACTGGGTCAGTTAAGTCGTTATGATGGTTCGGAGAATCATCAAGAGTCGTTACAATGATCCGCGGGATCATTGGGAGTCGCTCCATAACCATGTGTACAAGGATTGGTGATTCGTGGAATCGCCGGGTTTAATGCACACACGCAAGTCTCGAGTCCCGGGAATTGGTGAATGAATGTGAACGTGTTATTTATCATGCTTTATATACTTATAATCATTATATGACTTATCGGTATGTGAATACGTGCTTATATATGTTAAAATAGTGTTTAATGCGCCAAAAACCTGAAAACACATGCTGAGGGCGAGTACGAAGGGGGTACAGGCGAGTACAAGGCCTAATCGCCTGTATACATGCGAGTACAAGCCCTACTCGTCTGTTTCTGGGCCTACTCGTGTGTATTTCAGGCGAGTAGGGGTTCCTACTCGCGTGTTGCAGCACCTACTCGCCTGTTCTGTTCTTGACGACTAGAAACACCTATAAATACAACCCTTTACTTGTGAAACACCATTTGTGCAACCTTAACTGATCCCAAGCCTCCCTCACACCATAATACACCTTTGGAACTTGTTTTTGCTTCAAAACCCATCATTCCTAAGCTTACACTCCTTTCTTTAGCAAGATTCAAGGTGTGTTATCTACCCTAAGCCTTTGTAATGTTGATATTTTGGTTCCTAAAGGTCCAGACCTAGTTTTATCAAGTTTGTGTCTTTGAAAACCTTTGAAATGAGTTTCTAAAACATGTCTAAACCTTTATACTTGCTATATGTTAAGTATTTATGCAAGAAACGGTTTGTAATGGTCAAAACGTGAATGTTTCCATGTATTTGATGTACTTCTGATGTGTAGGGGTTGTTAGGATGTCTTCCTAAGGATTTGAGCAATTATTATGGTGTTTTGATGACAATATGTATTTTGACCCATTTGAGTGATTCATGAAGATTTAGGGTGTTATGATATGATTTGATGATTGTTTGATGTTAGGATTCACACTAGAAGGGTATCATAATAGAGGAATGATGATTTGCAAGGTTGTAGGAGATGAAATCTGATTATTTGCCATTTAAGGAAAGATATGCATGTTTAATGAAACCTAGTACTTTGCCATTTTTGGAAATAATTGCAAATAGGGTGTTAGACCAGTGATAAATTGGGGGGTTTTTGTTCGGAATGGGTTGGTTAATGATTTTGGTTTGATGTTGGGTGTTTTTACATGTTTCGGATCTGATTTGGAGGGTTAAACGCGCGAAAAGGCGACACGCAACTGCAGGGGGCGAGTAGGAGCTCTACTCGCCTGTTGGAACAAGCGAGTAGCCCTACTCGCATGTAATTAGAGGCGAGTAGGCCTCTAATCGCATGTTTGACCATCCATACTCACCAGTTGACTTTTCCTAACTGCATGTTGATTTCCTAATCGCGTGTGCTGCTATTGTAAGTGTATTTTGACATCCCGAAGTATGATTTGACACCTAGGAACATGATAGGAACCCCGTGGTATGTCTAATAACTTGGTAACACGTGTTCGGAACCGTTTATGCTATATATGACTCGTATGATAGATGAAGTGAACATGGATACGCGTTAAGTGTATAGTTGCCCGTGATTGCTTAAATTCTTGCTCTTTGATAACACGTGGGATGTCGGGTCACCAATGGGATGTCGGGTCTTGTTTGGTGCGGTCGGTTTAACAGTCAAATGTGTTTTCAAACGTACATGGTTATGGTCTGGACATTCGGGGACTAGTTAACCTATGGGTTATTAGTCTGAGTACTTATATATGTCTTATGATAGGTCGCCGCTATTTGGGGCTATCTAGCTTATTGATATAATTGTTTTCAAGTAACGCAACCTAAGGTGAGTGTCACAGCCCCACTTTTACTGGTTTTACTTTGGGGGAGAAACATGCTACTTACTTGGATTCTTTAAAGATCATGTTATACTATGGTTACTTTAGATTACTATACGACGTTTTACACAAAGTCCCAGGGGGAAACCATGAATGTGCAGGATGCACAACGAGGGAAATGTAAATAGATCTATTGGGCCTCACAAACCCCACTCGACGGCTGGGAGCCGGGCGGGTGCATATTGTCTCTAACTTCGGGTTTACCGAGGCATCGGTAACCCAGTCATCTGGGCTGTTTACATACTGGTACATGTTTAGTAATGGGTTCCCAACCGTAGTAGTAAAAATACTTAACGTCTAGCTAACGTTCTTGTAACATAGTAGGAATGGATATGATCTTTTCAAACTTATAACAACTCTTTTTAAAACCTGTGAACTCACCAGCATTATATGTTGACATCTTTTGCATGTTTTCTCAGGTTGCTAAGGTAGCAGTTAATGGACTAGGCGCACGGAGTCTTGCACGGCGTCTAGAGTTCTAGTGCATGTTAAATAATGTTTTCAAACTATGTTATGTCTTTTGGTTGTAAACAAGAAATGCTTCCGCTGCTGGTTTATGGCTCAAAGCTTAATGTTTTGGTTTTCATCTTTTACATTTAGTGTTCGTTTATTGTGATCGTTGACTTGGATCCTGGTATGTCACGCGCCTCGCGGTAAAACCCCGCAAGTGGAATTTGAGGGTGTAACTATACGATTCATTTCACAAAAATATTCAAGATTTTAAGGAGTCACAACGTTCACATATCTAAGATAAATCCTTTTGGTTTGAGTCGAATAAGCTATTTTGAGCTATCATGTCATGCCCTGGAGAGGAGTGCGGACTTAAATGTGTTTCGTGCCTTTTATAAACTGAACAACATTGGGAATTAGTATACTTTAGAACGATGAGGGGGTGTCACAAAAAGGAATCTCCAGTTTGAAGATTTGGAAAACACAGTTCTTTTGGCTGGATGACTGAAGTCTCCCGCCCGATATGGTTTGGAGGGATGGCAACGAGCTATTAAAAACAGATCTTCCTGAGGATTTCCAGTATGATGATTCCTTGTACAAACAATTGATAGTACATAAAACCCCAATCCGAAAATTTCCAGAACACATCTTATTACTAGGTGGTTTGAATCGGTCTTGGGATAAACCTTTAAGATGGCCCGTTATTCGGGTGAATGGCCAGGGTGAGGATTATCTATTATTCTCTGTCTTTCATAATTTGTGTCCATTCCTTTACTTATCCTTTTTATATTTATTTTATGCAGGCTTGTCTTTGTTAGGATTTCTCAAGCTTCAGAATTTTGATGAAAAAGTGGTGGAGTACACTAATGATGATTTGGGCAGTGGCATGCCTTTGGTGAAACAGGTAGAGACAACTCAGTTTGCTATACATCTGGTGGATACCCCCGAGGCCGAGAGTGGTGCTGCTCCAACCAAGACAGATGTCGTCAGATCTCACTTTGAAAATCCTAAGGACAATGATGTGTTGGGAGTTTCGTCCACTGGAGGAGATGTTCCGGACTTAGATAAGAGACCTGATTCTAGGAAGGTCATTTTTTAGGATGCCCCTGACCATCTTATTGACGAAGTTTCTATTAAGGATGTCTCCTTAAGTCTGAAAGGAAAGGGAAGAAAAAAAGAGAATGTCTATGATTATTGGGAGGAATGGAAGATGCTGAAGAAGTCAAGGATTTCCAACACCACAAGTGTTTCTAGTGGTCACACTTCTCCAAATAACCAAGTTCTAGATAATTTAGACATGCATCTCTTCGGTGGTCAGTCTTCCTGAGGCCAAGGTCCCGTGTTTATTAGTGATAGCCCGGAGGATATTCCCCAAAAGAAGTTTGTTCAAGAAGATGACCCTTTTGTTGTTTTAGATAGCCCAGTTGGTGGGGTTCGGCTGTTAAGACTACCAGGAATGCATTGATTCCACCCCTATTTTATTTCAAACTGGTAGTGGGGACGAACATGGTGATTCATTCTCCCCTCATTGGTTTGAAACTGAGACCATGACCCATTTTCATCTTATAGATTTTATTGGGGAGGCGATGGATATTGATCCGGCCACTGTTGAGGAGAAGTTTGTCCAAGACTAGGAGTTGAAGAATAAGGATCAAGTTATTGATGCCCTGACACCTAAAGTGATGTTAAATAATCTTGACACTCCTACGAACATGATGCACTATCATCATTTGGGGGATTCCAATCTTAGTGATGCCATGTTAGTGAATCAAGCGCGATCTAATTTTTTGGTTAAGGAAGTCTATCGAAGGTGGATTGATGCAGAGTTTGCAAGGAAGAAGTTGGCAAGAAAGTCTTAATATATTGTATTGATAGGAAGCCACATTCAAAACTCAAAATCCTAATATATAAAGTTGTTGTGACTTATTCAAATTTTGGTAGAAATCAATTAGGTATTGATCCAATTCGAATTCATGAATCTATCCTTATTTCACAACCCTTGCGTAAAACACGTCACAACCTTTTGAAACCAATCAAGCATAATCAATCCAATTGATCATTAAGAAAATATATAAACTGTAATCTACTACCTAATTAATTTGTGATAAAATATAAGCCGGTGAAAACACATGGTTACTTTGAAGAGTTTAATTAAGTAAAAGAAACCCTAATTAATGGACAAATTCAAAAGAAACAAAAAATCAACATCTCATAAACATATAAAAATGATGCACTGCTAAATTCAGTTAAAAACGATTGAAAGTGGTTAAGGAAAAGAAACCCTAATTTATGAACAATTCAAAACGAATCTTCAATAAACACAAATTGCAATATGTAATAAACATATGATGCAACCATTAATGGAATTAAAGGTGTTAATGATGAACATACTAGTTGAAATCGACTTAATAGGGATACGACATTGAATAGAGAGGATGTTGTCCAATAAGTGTCCTTCAATCGCCTATCTTTTAATCGTTTATAGTTCAATTGGCTGTTTACTGATGTACTTCTAATGGTTGTCATTGATGAGTAGATCTTCAATCTTCAACACAGAGACAAGACACTGGATAAGAGGGAGAAGGGACTATTGTGACACCCACCAATTTACCAGGTCAAAATCCGTACACTTTCTAGTCAACATTTAACTTGGTACACCTATTAAATGCTATTTTTAATGCATAAGTCTCCCGAGAAAGTCTAGCAAGACCCACACTAGTGCAATTGAACGTACAATATGGTACAAAATCCGATTTATTCGAAATTGGTGACGCGAGTTTAAACAATAACAATTTTCTTTATAAGAATTACAAACGTACACATATTATTTTCCTATATAAATAACTATATGGACATGCTTATGTAGGAACTATAATCACTTTAAAAAAATATGTATTACCTATGTGTGTATATATATATATATATATATATTATACATGTGTGCATGCATGGGGATTTACTTAGATAAGTATATATGTATACATGCAACTAGAATCATGATCATCTTACACTTATTGTCCCACTTTTTACAAACATTCTAATCCAAAGATTTTGTATTAAGCCAAATATGGTAAGATCCTAAGTGTTACCAAGACTAAGATAAGATGCTTACCAAAACAACTACATTTCCTTTTCCTTTCTCATTCTCGACCCTAACACACCACCAACACTACCCATTCTTTTTGTCCCACCTACACATAACACAATGCTTACTTTAAGTGTATTATCAAATCACTAGATTTCATCCACTTTGATATTTGGTTTGTCGTTTTGATTTGTCACTAGATTTCACACTCTTAAACCTCCATTTGAAAAGTGATTAATGACCAAAAGGGAAAGATTGTACTTAACACAAGGATCCATGTGAGATTACCTACTTAAATTAGCTAATCCTTGCCTCCCTTGGACCCTATGACCGTCGCAACTCCTGTAACTCTTCGTATTTTTTTTATTTATTTATTTTTCTTAATTTATAATTTTTTTAGTCAATGTAAATATGTGCAAAACAATATTCAAAATGTATTTATTTATAAACTTGTTTTTATAAATAAACTTCATAATCAAACATGTAAATATATGTCCACTAATGATGATGGTTAACCTATCTTTCAAAGGTTATAAAAAAAAACGTTAAAGCTAATAACATTAAAAAAAAATAGAATCTTTTAAATCATATAAAGTATAATTAATTTGTAAAGTTTACAAAATTATTGAATTATTATAATGTAGTTTTTATCAAGGCATAAAACTAGTTTTATAATATTGTAAAAACATGATGGGACCATGATTTGTAAAAAAACAACACATGTGAAACCCTTCTATATTTTTTTTTCGGTGACTAGCACCCATTTTGATAAACCAACGATTTTTTTAATTTTTTTTCGTTTCGTTTCCGTTCAATCAGCGAGCAAATTAGCCAAAACTTGTTTCGTCAACCTTCCATTTCGGCACACATGATTTGAAGATCAATCAACAACACTCAATCAAGCCTAATCAAGATCCGACATTCACTTCGATCAGGGGCGGAGCATTAAAGGGGCGGGGAGGGGCGGCCGACCCCCCCGAATTTTCGCTCAGAAGTTTCGAATATATAGTTTTCGTATGGAATTTTTTTGGTATATACGGTTTCGACCCCCCGTTTAAAAAAAATAGTTATGTAAGCTGTGACACTCGGCATGTTCGGCTTAAACATATTAGTAACATCTAAGTCTACCTTAGCGAGAAACGTTTATAAACAAACTTAACTAGGTTAGTTGAGTCGGGTCAAGTTAGGATTGTCCAGGGTGCAATGATCTGGAGGATCATTGGGAGTCGTTTTGGTAATACACTAGTACCGGGTTCCGTTGTTGGTGACATTACATGAACTAATTAAGTATATGTGTAGATTATGGGTCGTGTGGTGGATTATATACATAGATGTGTTTAAACGATGTGTAAATGATTATCTGTGCTTTAATGTGTTAAATATAGACTAAGGATGCATGCTTATATGTTAAGATGTGTTAGAATGCGTTAAACACGACAAACTGGAAAACTAGTTAAAAAGGGGTTCTGGTTTGACCACTTCGAGTGGTCGAAGGAGAAGAAAAGTGTCTGGTTCGACCCATGTAAGTGGGCGAACCAGGGAAGTGGAATTTGAGGAATTCCCTTCGACCAAACAGGTCTCATTCGACCCTGTGAAAGGGGCACCTTCGACCAATGAATTGGGGCGAAGGAGGACTAGTATAAATACCAACCTTTGTCATTTTTCATCATTTCACAAACCCTAACCGTCCCAAAACGCTCTCAAACGATCTTAAACACTAAGGAAGGAGTTTTTGCTCTTCTTTTTCATAATCTAACCCATCTACAACATCTAAACAAGAATCCAAGGTGTGTTCATAATCCTAAATCTTTTAAAAGCATTTTAATTCGTTTTCATCTAACCCTAATTGTCCGGATCTGTTCTAAAGGTGTTTTTATGATTAAAAACCTTTAAAACATCTTTCTAAATCAAAACATGATCATTTAACATAGGTTTTCATAATGAATAACATGTGTAAATTGTGTGTTATGTGGTGTTATGTGTTGTTCACTGATTTGCTGCTATATCTATGATAGAAACATGATATAGGATTGTTGTTAATGAGGGAATATTGTTGTCTAGGGTTAGGAATGGGTATAATAATATTTGGGGGTTTTATTGGATTAATACTTGATGTATGAATATTTATGATCAATAGAATGAATAAGGAAGATCGGATAATCGACAAACTGAGTATTTTTAAGCTAAACATGAATCGATTTCAAAAGTTTCCAAATTGGGTAAATAATTCATGCATGAAAGTGATGTTTCCATAATCTTTACCATTTTGGGAAAGGGCTGAAACGGACGTATTATCGGGGGAAATCGATGGGGTTTTGTAGGGATAAGTTATCTATGCTTAACTGCTGTGTTTGATGATGTTTCGGGTCGTTTTGAATGTGTTTGAAGCGTTTTTAGGAAAAATTATACAACAGGGGCGAACCTGGCCTCCTTCGACCAGTCGATGGTGCGAAGGAGGGATCCAGGGTCGAACCTGGGCTTTTATTGGACGAATGTGATAAAACGGGCGAAGGAAGCATCAAACGGTCGAACGAGACGTAAAAGGGTGCGAAGGAGACAAAAAGGTGCGAAGGAGACTTAAAACTGACTGGTTCGACCGTTCTGATGCAGAAATGAGATTTTTGATACAAACTAAGTGTTTTATGCTTGAACCTTGCGTGTAATCTATGTGTACTTGATTAGTTAGGGTAATGGGTCACCAACGGGATGTCGGGTCGGTTTAGTGTGTCGGTTAAACATTTGAACACATTTTAAAACATACTTGGTTACGATCTGGACAATCAGGGACTAGATAACCTTATGGTTATTAGTCGGAACACTTATGTGAACATTTTGATAGATCTCCAGTAGAGGGATTATCAAGGGCTAAACATCTTTACTTATATTTGAAGAACGCTACTTAAGGTGAGTTCACGGCCCCACTTTTACTGTTTTAACTTTTGGGGGGAGAAAACATGCGCTAAACGGTTTTTGGTAACATATGTCATACTATGGTTTTAACTTTATATTGCTATACGATCTTTTGGAAAGTCCCGAGGGAAACCATGAATGTGCGGGTTTGCACAACGGGGGAAATGTGGATAGATCTATTGGGCGTGACCTGCCCCACTCGTCGGCTTGGAGGGCCGGGCGGGTGCATATTGTCTCAAACAGGTACATTGGTATCATGCTGAACATACGGGCTGCTTAAACATGCTGAACATTGCTAAACGTGTCTAGTAATGGTTTCCAATCGTAGTAGTAATGTAACATACGCCTAGCTAGCGTACTTGGTAACATTGATATAGTATGGACATGGTAATGCTTTAGTAACATTTTGAACAAACCTGTGAACTCACCAGCATTATATGTTGACGTCTTTTTGGCATGTTTTTCTCAGGTCGCTAAGGTAGCAATGAACGGAACTAGGCGCACGGGTCTGCATTGGCGTCTAGATTTAGTGCACGTTTTGTAATAAAAGTATTTTGAACAGCTTTTGAGATGATAGCATAGTTGATTAAATGCTACTGAAACGCTTCCGCTGATTAAATTAATGATTATGTCTATTTATGTATTTCATATAGAGTTGTTTATTGTGATCGTTGACTTGGATCCTGGTTTGTCATGCACCTCGCGGTAAAACCCCGCAAGTGGAAATTTGAGGGTGTGACATAAACCAAACTTTAACCCAAAACAAAGTAAATGTAAAGCTCAAATCCTAAAGTACTAAGCACAACAACTACATGAGCGGGATAGTAGATTCAATGAGCAAGCGATTGAGTTGTTATCTCTTAGCTACTTGAGCTTGGCTGGGTAAAAAGCTCGAAACAAGCCGAGCCTTATCGAGCCCGAGCTTGAGTTTAAAACAAAGCTTGTTGACTAATCGAGCCCGAGCTCAGCCTAGCATGTGAAGTTCGCCAGGCTCGTCAAACCTTAGTGTAATATTAGGTTTATTAATATTTAATAATATTTACTCACTCATTCAAGCTTGTTTACTAAACGAGCCCGAGCCAAACTTCATTTATCGAGCTCCGAATGAATTATTTATATTACTTTTATTTAAAATATTAACTAATAGATAGTAAACGAGCCGAGCTCGAGCTCTCATAAGTCTTTTGAGCTCGAGCCCTGATCGAGCTCGGCTCGTTTGCACCCTAATCCATAATTGAATAATTCAAAAATCTTAAAGGTCGACGGGATGAACTGTTTCATCCAGGTACCAACCCTTTGTATCATTTTTAATGTTTTAGTGTCTTTGTTTAATTGTTTGTTAAAGAATGCTTAAAACTTTTATATTTGTTGTATTTAATGTTTGACTCGACTCGACTCGACTCGACCCGACCCGAATCACCGACACGAACATATCACCCGAACTATAGCTACAGAAAAAAAATTAGGTCCTGTCTCGTGACCGCTGACTTCTGACCCCCGGGCCAAATTCTCAAGCTTCGCCACTGACTTCGATCTTCAACCCATTTTCCGTTTTGTCGACTACGCATTATAAGTATAAATTAACCAACCTCCACCTCAGAATCTTTACGCCAACCACAGCCACCGCAACCCACATGAAATGCCACTATCAGCTCTCGGTTTGACCCATTAACACTCGCCATACCTTGTTGCCGCATAGACTACCACCGCCCGTACGGTTCCTGGTCTCCTTGCTTCGCGGTATCACTATCGCCGCTGCCAATAACAACGCTCGTCATTGCCGCTTGCTTAGACCGACTTCGACAGCCGCATCTTCGATGGATTATTTCTTTTTCATGCATGGTAACGCTTATCATTCTTTAGTACATCTCATTAATTCACATTCAAACTTTGAGTCCAAGATGAGTTTTGTGTTGTTAATGGAATTATTAGTCATACGAAACATGACTATTGTTCTAATAACCATGGACCATAACTAATATATATCTATATTATCTATATTATCTTATTAAGGAGGAGTGATGGCCAACATAGTCATTTTCATATAACTTAAGAAGCAACATGTACAACATTTTTAAGCATGAAATTTAAGGGTATTATGGGGATGTTAGTGACAATTAAGACACTTAGGAGGGTAGATTAGTAAATTTAACATAATCCAATACCTCACATCCTAAAATCTTATCCCAATTATGCTCTTATGTCCAACTTTTAAAACACATAATACAACCTAACCTATGATGCATCTTAAATATGAGACCTTTCAACCCCCCATCTATATTATTATATATACTTCATTATAATCAATTTCTTGAATGCTAATAGTCTTTTCATAACCTCAAACAAAATCTTAGAGCTAATTTCATGTTTTGAAACATTGTTTTGTCCAAAAAATTTATGTCTTCATTAGATGATAAGAGAAAAAAAATCAATGAGAAGTTAAGACGCTTGGAAGATATGGTTCCCGGATGCTACAAGGTACAAAAATATGAGTTAATCTTTATATACATATATACATTTTTTTCTACTTGTTCATATATTCTTTGACAATTACAAAAATTTATCTTCATAATATATCATTGTTTTGCTCAATTTAAATTTAGTTATTTACTATAGACAACGAGAATGCCAGTGATGTTGGATGTAATAATCAATTATGTTGGATCGTTGCAGAATCAAATTGAGGTAATTTAATTGTGAAACTAACAATTAAAACAATAAACAAACAATATTCAGAATTATTGATGAGAAAATATTTTTCAAAATTAATTAGTACAGTTTTTTCTCTTCTTTGTGCATTTTTAGTTTCTCTCCATGAAGCTTTCAGAAGCCAGCATGCTCTATGACCTATTGACCTCAACTCTACTGAATTGGATGATATGGCCCATATGAAGGTGACAGATCGTTTTCCTAACTATCCTTCTTAAGAAGTTGTGTATCCTGAATCATATATATATTGTTAACTAAATAAAACGGACAAAATTATAAATATAACATTCTAGATTTGCTAATATGTTTCTAATATATTAAAAATATTACTTCCACTTATTGCATGGGATGAAAACTGATGTTGCATGGAACAAATGGACATGAAGGACAGATGATGGAGAGGATGGTTGGAGAAGGGTATGGAGACTTTCCTCAATTTCAATCAACATGGTCTCCTTGAACGTCATGAAATAGTTAACTCGATCTATACGTAAACTATATTTGTTCTAAGACTTTTAAGGTATTTGTTGATCTATTTAATGTTCTTGTTAAACGTTGTATGAAGTGTGGTTTACAATATTATTTTGCTTTCGGCAAATGTATATTGTTTAAGTTCTAATTCTAATTAATAAAATAAATTAAACACTAGCATAAAGAGAAAACAAAAACTTAACTATGTGTTAATTACCTATGTTATTTGTGTTAAGAAATAAGAAACCGGAAAGCCATAAATTCATGCTCACGCTAATGAATCAACCCAAATCTTTATCTTCTATACTATATTATAAAGCATCAATGAAGGATACCCGCAAAATTTAAGTAAATACAACCTTTATTGCTTATAGTACAATGCTTATTGAAGTCATTTAGGGGGAAAAATTGTCTTTCTACTTAAATATTAAATTGTTGAAGAAATTAATTTAAACATAATTATAAAATTGATGAGGAAATTAACAATAATATAGTGACTCTTTACATTCATAACCTCCATGTCTTTATTATGTTTGTATTAATATTATAGTCTTATAAATAGTGGTCATGTATTTGGTATATAAATAATGTAGTGACTCTTCACATACATAACTTACATGGGTTGGGTTATTCTACAAAGGCTACAAAAAATGAGAAGGGTGAGAAGCCACTAGAAAATAACATGTGTCTAAAGGATTAACAAGTGGGAGGGGTAATTTTGTCAAAAACATATGCACATGCAAGTCACATGCCATTTCCACCTTCATTTTTAAATCCCGTAACTTTTTTATACGTCATCCGTTTTTAAAAAAAAATTATACCATAAAATTGAGCGTCTTTTTATCTTTAATATGAGTACCATATTGCTATACTTTTGAAAAAAAATTCAAAACCCACTTGCGTAAGACACAATGGAATGTAAAACACAATAGAATGTAAAACACAATGAACACCAATTAAATATAGGGTATAAAACACAATCAAGAGTCTAGTAAAACACAATGGACGACATACTAAAGACACAATGAATAGAAGACTAAAACACAATGAATACTTTTGAAAAAAAAAGTTGAAAACCCAGTTGCGTAAGACACAATGGATGATATATGAAAGACACAATGAACAGAAGACTAAAATACAATGAATACTTTTGAAAAAAAAAAAGTTAAAAACCCAATTGTGTAAAACACAATGGACGACATATAAAAGACACAATGAACAGAAGACTAAAACACAATGAATAATAGACTTAAACACAATGAACAACATAATAAAACACAATGTACACCTAAATACAAAACTCATTTGCGTAAAACACAATTAAAAGCATACTAAAAACACAATGGACAAAGTTAAATCATGTGTAGACTAAAAAAACATAAATAACATATTTATAAAGCACACATGCATACTATAACACAATGGACGAGCAGAAGACACATCGGAGAAAAAAAACCCATTTAGCACGATTTTTTTTTTCAATTTTAATGTAGCAATGTGGTACTCATATTAAAGATAAAAAAATGCTCGTTAATATGGTAAATTTTAAAAAAAAAATGTCGTATGAAAAAGTTATAGACGTTTTAAAATGACGGGGGGAATTGACATGTGCATTGCATGTGGAGAGAGAAAGTCAACAAATGTGGTTTTCCTTTTATGCCCTTCCTCTAATTTATTATTTATTTTTTTCAAACAAACTAATCTCAACCCTTCAAATATATGATCAATGGATCACAATCCTTCTCACCCTTCCTAGAAAAAGTGTCTTGTGTATTTGATCCTAACCCTAACTTACATATCCTTTAATGTTTATAGTAAATAAATTACATCATATATTATTTATTTATATCTTCTTTTAAATTTATGTGGTTGCATGATGGTATGATGTGACACTTCTGCACACAAATGAATATGTAGGCTTGAAGTTTGCCAACACACCCAACCCATGACACGTTTCAACCCATTAAAGTGAGCGATATATGTAGGCTTGATGTTTATACTAGCAAATATGGTAGCGATACTTCATGAGCAACGTCATCGTCTTCCTTGATGGTTTTTTTTTGTTTTCTCTACTACTATAAGCTTCTAGGAATAGAATTTAAGTTTCCGATCTCACGAAGTCACCAATTGTTTACATATCCAAAAGAAGACAAGTTCTTATCAGTCGATTTGGTAGTTTTAACTATATTGATTAGTAATTTGTTTGGTCCAATATATTTGTTACGACGCTTGTCAAACTAACATAAAACGAGAGTATCTATGCAAATCATTGACTCCGCTGCATTTCGCGAGTGCCCTAAAATAATAACAATATGTTTCACACTACAAACTGCATTTTAGTAATTACATCACTTCCACTACAATCTTATGGTCATTAAGAGATACAACGCCACTTCACTACGCTAAGCACCTGTCACACCACGCCTATGGCGGAAACACGTGGCGCAACGGTTCAAGAGGATTAAGCCAAGATTAATGCAAATCACAAGTAATTAAAGAAACGGGTCATTTATTCAAGCGTCGAAAATCATGTTGAGTATTCATACATAATTGAAAATTGTTTTTGAGACAAATAAGGAGGCTCCCCAATCTATATCCCGATTTCCTTGGGATAAAGAGACGAGGCCTCTTCAAAACATCCAACGCCCAGTTTAGAGATTCCCCCGACCCTGCTTGCCATGTTGTCCTTCATCTGTCAATTACCTGAAAGATATGTTTAAAAATTCGTCAATATATAAATATTGGTGAGTTCACAGGTTTTAGTTTAATAAAACTTTATCTCATGGGAATTTCCTTGTTATGACAATTTATAGGAGTTGCAAGTTCCTACAATTCTACTTGAGCCTATAACCAAACCAAGACAAATAATAATGCCCCGCTCCAAGTCGTTACTCGGTATTCCTACGACTTGATTTCAGAATACGTGCACCCCAGGCATACGCCGATGCATAATCGACGCTATCGATTAGGGGTGGGCCTTGTCAGGCACCAATAGTACTATCCAAATATTCCTTCGGTTTCACTTTCCTGAATTAATGATTATAGTAGAGAGGTCTCAACCCAAGTGGCGATCACAACTCAAGTATCCAACCCGTCAAACAATTCCCAACATATCTTTACCCCGTAAAAACGTTAAATAGTTTAGAAATGGGGCCGTGAGACTCACCTGAAACTGTGCTCGGCTCAAAGAAGAAAATAGCAAATTTTGCGGTCTCGCACCTACAAACGTCCTAGGCGTATAAGTCACTACACCTATAGTGCATGTGCCTTGGCAAGTTGTACACCCAACTCCCCGACCACGTATTATCCCAATTCCCGTTTAATTAATCTCGTATCCTAGGTTCATTGGCGATGGATTACCCTTTTCTTACAAGTCATATATTATTCTTGTTAATACTCTTTGTAACTTGTACACTATTATCCTCGACACGACTCTACCCAACGTATAATTATTTTCCCATTTAAATAATTATACTTAGGATCGTTTCGCTCGATATAATATGATTTCTTATTACCCGACCCGACTCACTTTGCCGCATATTTATTTTCCCATTCAAATAAGTATGCTAAGGTCTTGTCGTTCGGTAATATATTCTTAATGCCCGACTCGACTCACCATGCCGTACATTTATTTTCCCATTTAAATAAATATACTAGGATCTTGTCGGTATTCACATGTTCGTAGATATACTTCACCTACTCGTCTCGGTTTTCCTTCTCGCATATCTACTTTCCCATTCAAATAGATATACTAGAATTTCGTCGAGGCGAGCATGTGTACATATACCAATGCGTGAATTTTCCTTGCTAAGTCCATGTGTCGTTTAGCGTTTTTAATTCATTACGTTATGTTTTCTCCCACGAATAATCTATCTAACACTTAGGAAAGTGTTACATAAGTTTCACCCTTGTTATATATATTTTATTTCTTAAAATATATATATTTTCATCTTGCCGCAATGGCATTCTTTTCTCATTTGTCCGTTTATCCGTTATCGTTAGTTCGTGTGACTAAGTCCGTTAGTTAGCTTTCTCCACATTTTCCTTCAATATGCGTTCTATGGAAATATTATTCATACTTCCAATTCCGAACGTATATTACTTCGAAAAATATACCTTTGTATTTTTAGTCCAACTTGTTAACTTGTATTCCAAAAATGTTTCCGATACTTTTATATTCCCATTTATATAAAAGTATCCATTTTTGTACAAGTTTTTCCAAGTCTTTACTAATATTTTATAAAACCTTTATTTTATAAAATCCTTATGTTAACTTAACCTCCTATTTTTATAAAACTTCTATTTTTATAAAAATACCTTTTTCAATAAATACACAAGTATGTTTCTCATGTCTACCAAACTATACTTGGAAAAACTATTATTTACGTTTTTGACATCAAACTTTCTGTGAACACATTTTTGGACCAAAGTTTCTAAAATACTTATTTTAGTCCCTCGACTTTCAAGTTTACTATATTTGTCCCTTAGCTTAAAAATGTTACCTTTTCCATCCTAACTTCCAAAGTTAGTATTCTTCTTCCAACTAGTGGACTTTGAAGAATCATATTTTTCATGTTTGGTTATTTTTACACCATTTCACTTTTAATAGTCTTTTATTTCATTATTGATGCTATTGACATGTGAGTTTTATGTTTTTATCCAACATATCAAATTTTCACTCATCCAAGTGAGTAGACTTTGAACATGTAACTTTTTCATCCATGATCATCTAACACATTCCAACATATTTTTGACATTAGCTAGTCATTTTATGATGATTAAAACCATCTTTTATCATATTCAAGTCTTTTTCAAAATCATACCCAAATCATCAACTTTCTTAAGTGTATGTATACATTTCTACATTTTCTTGAAATATCCCATTATTAATATCAAATCCATGTTTCATCCATATTATTATTCTTTCATTTTCATCTTGTAAGATACATTAAACTTTTATATTTCAAAACTACATTCTACCCATCAATGTACAACTTGCTCATAAGAACACATAATATGGACATTAACAATCAAAACAAGGTTAAAACTTACTACTAGCTCAAGGCTAGGGAAGACAAAACCTTGGATTGGATGGGGTTTAGTGTGTTCTTCCAAAGGGTTAAGCTCCAAGCTCTTGAAACACACAATGGGGTTTTGAAGGATAATGATCTAGAGATGATTTGGTAATGTAAAATTTGTAAGATAAGTGTGTATAGATGGGTGTAATGCTACGGCCAAGGGGAAGGAAGGAGAAGAAGTTTTTGATTTTTGATCCAAGTATTCTCACTAGTTTGCTTATAACATCCTCTTCCAAAACTTTCCAAGATCACCCAATATCTTATCTTAGATTATGGAAGATTCAAGGGATTATGTAAGATTACAAAAAAAATCTATGGAAGATTATAAGAGGGTGTTTGGCCGTGGATTAGAGAGAGAAAGAAAGGGATTTGGTGATTTTTCTTACCCAATGTAATCCCATGCAACCTCATGATTAGTAATAATCTTAATGATTTAATAAGATAACTCAAGATATCATCCACTTGGGTGGGCCATAGGCCGGCCCCAAGGGGTGTTTTGGTGGGGTCCACTTTGCTAAATAATCCCCATTATTAGTTATGTTTAATCCCCTTTCGTTCGGGTACCGTCCGGGTATTTTTCGAGTTTTTATCGCGCGTCCTCTGGATATTAAAAATACCTTTAATAACCCTTAAACATAGTCCGGTTTAAGCATTGATAAGTTATTTAGGCTCTTGCCGGGTGAAATTATGAGTTATGCGCGTATCGGGTGCGGTACGCGCACTTTATTCGTTACCGGGAGATTTGTACAATAAGTTTTCACGTATGGCTTTGGGGTTCCAAAACTCATTATATTTTGTGAAATTATCTTTTATTTTATATTCCGGGTGTCCGGGGTTCGTTTCGCTTATTTAATTTTTACCGGGTAATCGCCAGTGTCCAAACCGGATAATCTACTCGCACATGATCCTATCAAGTTTTGTCATTAAACATATGCATTCCTATGCATTATTTGGGAATTGATATCTTTCTAAGGCCTCAGTTAAATAATCAACACATAATTACGTTTAATTACGTTAATCGCGTATAGTTAATTAGTACGGAATTACCTTAATTTTGCCGGTTGTTACATTCTCCCCCCGTTAAGAGAATTCCGTCGCGGAATTCACTTCGAGTTCTCCGGTATAGGGGTCTTCTCGAATAAGGCGGGATATTTTTGCTTCATCCGTTCCAGCCTTTCCCACGTGAACTCCGGTCCACGCTTGGCATTCCAACGCACTTTGACCAATCTGATCTTACTGCGCCTTAACTTTTGGACCTTCCAATCGGTTACTTCGATTGGTTCTTCGACGAAGTGTAACTTGTCGTCAATGTGGATTTCGTCCGCAGGGATGATGAGAGTTTCGTCGGATAAGCACTTCTTCAAGTTCGACACGTGGAACGTGTCATGTACACCGTTAAGCTCTTGTGGTAACTTGAGCTTGTATGCCACGGGGCCTACTCTGGACAAGATTTCGAACGGTCCAACATACCGTGGGTTCAGCTTCCCGCGCTTCCCAAAGCGCGTGACACCTTTACAAGGTGACACCTTTAGTAGGACCCTGTCTCCGACTTGAAATTCCAAAGGCTTTCGCCTCATATCTGCGTAGCTTTTCTGCCGGTCACGTGCCGCTTTGAGACGTTCTTTTATCAAGAAGACCTTGTCCGTCGTCTCTTGAACAATTTCGGGCCCGGTAAGTTGCTTTTCTCCAACTTCAGCCCAACATAGAGGAGATCTACACTTGCGTCCATATAGAGCTTCAAAAGGTGCAGCTTGAATGCTCGTGTGGTAACTGTTGTTATACGAAAATTCCACCAGTGGCAAGTGTGTATCCCAATTACCGCTGAAATCGATTGCGCATGCCCGTAACATATCTTCCAACGTCTGGATGGTTCGTTCACTTTGACCATCGGTTTGGGGATGATATGCGGTACTCATGTCAAGGCGAGTACCGAGGGCTTCATTCAAACTTTCCCAAAATCTCGAGGTGAAACGACTATCTCGATCGGAGATGATGGAAATAGGTACACCATGCTTAGACACTACTTCCTTAATGTACAAGCGGGTCAGTTTCTCCAACTTATCCGTTTCGCGAATCGGGAGGAAGTGTGCAGATTTTGTCAATCGATCAACGATTACCCAGATCATGTCATGGCCGCTTGTTGTCTTGGGTAACTTGGTAATGAAATCCATGGAGATCTGCTCCCATTTCCATTCAGGTATTTTCGGTTGCTGGAGCAAGCCGGATGGTCTCTGATGCTCGGCTTTGACCTTCGCGCAAGTCAAGCATCGCGCAACATATGCCGCTATATCCCTTTTAAAATTTGGCCACCAATAAAGTTCCTTCAAATCGTGAAACATCTTGTCTGCACCAGGGTGAACCGAATATCGAGAGCTGTGAGCTTCGGCCAATACTAGTTCACGCAATCCACCATACACTGGTACCCAAATTCTATTCATGAAATACAAGGTTTGATCCGCCTTTGGTTCCAGTGAATCAACCATTTTCCGCAATCTTTCACCTTTAACATTTTCGGGTTTGAGGGCGTTAATTTGAGCTTCACGAATTCGGTCAGTCAGATTCATGTGGATAGTTAAACCCAAGGCTCGGACACCTAATGGCTTAACCCGTTCCTTGCGACTTAAGGCGTCGGCTACAACGTTCGCTTTCCCGAGATGGTACTTTATCTCACAATCGTAATCGTTCAATAATTCGACCCATCGCCGTTGTCGCATGTTCAAGTCCTTTTGGTCAAAGATGTGCTGCAAACTCTTATGATCGGTGAAGATTGTACACTTAGTTCCATATAGATAATGTCTCCAAATTTTGAGAGCGAATACCACGGCTCCCAATTCCAAATCGTGTGTAGTGTAATTCTTCTCGTGGATCTTTAGTTGTCTGGAGGCATATGTTATGACCTTTTCTCGTTGCATCAATACACAACCCAGTCCCTGGTGAGAGGCGTCACAATAAACCACAAAGTCTTCCGTACCATCGGGGAGTGATAGTATCGGGGCGCCACATAACTTATCTTTTAGCAATTGAAATGCCGCTTCTTGCTTTTCCGTCCATTCGAACTTCTTATCCTTTTGGGTTAGCATGGTTAAAGACTGTGCTATCTTAGAAAAGTTCTCGATGAACCTTCTGTAGTAACCCGCCAGGCCAAGAAATTGTCGTACTTCAGTAGGAGTTCTAGGGGCGTCCCAATTTTTAATTGCTTCGATCTTGGCGGGATCGACATGTATACCCTTTTCATTCACCACGTGGCCTAGGAAGTGGACTTCTCGAATCCAAAAGTCACATTTCGAGAACTTAGCATAGAGTTTCTCTTTACGTAGGACCTCCAGGATTAAACGAAGGTGGTTTTTGTGGTCTTCTCTGGTGCGTGAATAGATCAAGATGTCATCAATAAAAACAATGACGAATTTATCCAAATACGGCTTACACACGCGATTCATTAAGTCCATGAAAACGGCCGGTGCGTTGGTTAAACCGAACGGCATTACCGAAAATTCATAGTGCCCATAACGAGTTCTGAATGCCGTTTTTGGTACATCCTCTTCTTGGATACGCAACTGGTGATAGCCGGACCTTAGATCAATCTTGGAGTAGAAGCTGGATCCTTGAAGTTGATCAAATAAATCGTCGATCCTGGGAAGAGGATAGCGATTCTTAATGGTTAACTTGTTCAGTTCCCGATAGTCAATGCACCTTCGAAAAGTGCCATCCTTCTTCTTTACAAATAAGACGGGAGCTCCCCAGGGTGAGAAGCTTGGTCTTATGAAACCTTTGTCCAACAACTCCTGCAGTTGACCGGATAGTTCCTGCATCTCGGATGGAGCTAAGCGATATGGCGATCGTGCTACGGGTGCAGCTCCAGGAACAAGGTCGATACGGAACTCGACTTGTCGAGGCGGTGGCAATCCCGACAAATCTTCTGGGAACACATCTGGAAAATCTCTGGCTATCGGAATGCCTTCTAACCTTCGCTCGTCGGCCTTCTTATCTACCACGTGCGCCAAGAAAGCAACAAGACCTTTCCTTAAACACTTTCGGGCCTTCATGCTGGTAATAATTCTTAACGGCGTCCCACGCCTTTCCCCTTGGATCGATAAGGTTTCACCGCTCGCGAGGGGAACTTGAATTACCTTGTCGTTGCAAACAACGACGGCGCGGTGTGCGGATAACCAATCCATGCCAACGACTATGTCAAAACTACCCAGTACGACCGGTAATAGGTCAATGCCAAACTCGTGACCACAGAGATCCAACTTACAATTTCTCGCCACTTCTCGTGTTTCTATAGTTTTACCATTAACCAGTTCTATAGAATATGGTGTGTCTAGTTTACTAGTTTTTAGCCCAAGTGATCTTTTAAATTCGACAGATACGAAGCTAAAATCGGCGCCAGTATCAAATAATACAGAAGCATAATGACCATTAAGAGGGAACGTACCAGTGACCACGTTAGGGTCTTGTCGTGCATCACCGGCACCAATCACGAATGCCCACCCACGGGCTTGGTTGTTGAGCTTAGGACAATCCCTCTTCCAATGATCGAGCGATCCAAATGCGAAGCAGGGCCTCGCTCCTCCGTTCTTTGGTGTTCCTGACCTGCAGTCTTCTGTCTTGTGCCCAGAACGGCGACACTTACCACAGATCACCTCATTCTTTCCTTGATAACCCTGTTTTCCATTGTTTCCACGTCCTGTGGCTACATACCCTTTCCCTTTCTTGCCTGAACTACCCGATGATCCATCTTTTTTCCTTTCATCGCGCTTACGCTTCCCAAACCTCGGCTTATTCCCCTGGTCGCTGGACCCGATTGTTGAACTTGTACCCAGATTCTTACCCTCTACGCTGCTGGACTCAGTAAGCTTCAACCCTGATACTTTCCGGATTAAAGTGCCCATTCGAATGGCGTCTTCAGTGAGGCTCAGAGCGAGGTCGATAGCCTCGCGCATGGTCGTAGGTTTGGAAGCAGTGACCATGCCGCGTATCTGTGGCGCCAGCCCGAATAGGTATCGTTCCACCTTCTTGCTTTCCGGGGTAACCAAGCGAGGCACTAATCGGGAGAGATCATGGAATCTGGACGTGTACCCAGTTACGTCCGATCCAACCATGGTGAGGTTCCAGAACTCGGTTTCTAGCTTTTGCACTTCACTCGCCGGGCAGTATTCGGCGATCATCAGTTCCTTCAACTCCAACCATGACAAGGAGTAAGCAGCATCGTCTCCTAGTGATTGTACTTGGTTGTTCCACCATGTTAGTGCTTGATCCAGAAATAGGTTAGTGGAGTACATGACAGCTTGTCGCGTGGTACAGCTGCTGATACGGACCACCGCTTCGGTTTTCTCGAACCATTTGACTAGTCCGACAGAGCCCTCAGTGCCACTGAAGTTGAGTGGCTTGCAGTCCAGAAAGGCTTTAAACGTGCAGCCACGCTCTCGCGAGGCCGTTTCTGCAATAATAAGATAGCATGTTATTATGGGGTAGGAGTTTCATGAAAACTCCCATTGTATTTATTCATAATCCTCTTACCGGTAGGGGAGGTTTCGCGTCGGTCGCTCCCCGTTCGATCCCGCGATCTTTCAGTGCGGGTGGCATTGTGTTCCGCGAGGGCTCGGGCTACGCGCTCCGAGACTAGGGCTTCAAGCTCCTCGGGCGTTGTGGGTAGTCCTCCATTTCCACTGTTGCTTCGGGTGGCTGGTGCCATTTTTCTTCAATAATAATTATCAAAGGTTAATTTGGCGATCATTCATACAATATCGTCATACATAAAGTATAAATAACAACTCAACACATGAACACAATAATCAACACAACGTCACCACATCATCACACAAATTACCATATATACAGAGTAGGTAATAATAATCGTAGACAACCACAACACATATTTTACCATAACAAAATTCTCATTAATTTCAATACCACGAGTACAATGATTTGTTTGCAATAACAAAAACCGAGGATATATTCCTCATACATCGTTCTTTTGAAATACAATAGAAATATAATGTCATATACCGGCACAACCCGCTCGGCTAGGCAAAAATGCAGATGGGTGCTATAACCCATGCTGTGCTATCATACTACTACTACTACTACTGCTACCTATGTCTGCAGGTGATCCTCCAAGTGTCTTTGAAGTATCTCTACTGTGGTGGCGGCGACGGATACTGATACTGGGGGGCGTACATGCTAATGGACATACTGATCGCCATAATACGATCATACAAGAATTGGCGATGCGCGAAATGGGCATCGCCCGTAATCCCGCAATGCACGTCCATGCGCAGTAGCTCCTCAGCATAATGCGCCAGTGCATCTCTGGCGTCGATGATCCTGGCCCACATGAGTTGGGCCTGCTGCTCCATCTGGTTCACGGTGCGCTGCACCGTGTCGGTGAGAGTCTGAAAGTCTCTCTCCAAAGAGATCACTGTGGACCACGCCGGTCCGGACAGTGGGGCCATCCCGTGGGGCTGTGACGGCCCGGGGATATCAGTGTACGTCGGCTGTGATGGGCCGACTATGTCTGGCATCGGTAAGGGTGTGAAGGGTGGGGCAAAGCCCTGTAATCCAGTGGTGAAGTGGGGTGGCATCTGGTATGGGTCTCCTGCACCTAGAGTATACGGTGCAAGTGGTGGCATCATAAAGGGGGCTCCTGCACCCACAGTGAACGGTGCAGGCGGTGGTATGGTGAGCATCTCGGGTAGAGGTGGTAGTATGGGGAAGGTGGTGATAGGTAGTGTCATGGGTGCTGAAGAGGGGGCTATGAGCTCGGCTAGTGGGACCATGAGGGGCTGTGTAACAGTGACCCACTCAGGAGCGGATATCACGGCGGTAGGGGTAGTGGGGCTAGCAGTGGCGAAAGCTGCCAAGCCTGCTCGGTGTAGCTCAGAGCTACGGGCTGAGCTACCCTCGAGGATGTGCCCAGCAGAGGCTGGCCCATCCTGTGGTATGGGCTCTGGTAAGGCGAGTAGGGCGGCTGGTGCAGTGGTGGCGTGCTCTATCATCGGAGCAACGTGCTCCTCCTGGTCGGCTGGTAGCAATGGTATGGCTACATGGTCTACAAACGCCACTGACTCATCGTCAGAATCGTCTGATATCCACCCGTTCCGTCCTCGGGCCACGGGCACAAGCCTCATGCCTGGGGGAACGGGAATGTGAGGGGTGGGTAGTGGCTCAGGATCGACGCGGGCATGTCGATCGAATGGAGACTCCACGGTCTCCGACTGGGTGGGGGCGGGTCTCGATGGACCTGCACAGCCTACAGGGAAATCCCTGACGGCTCGGATGGGGTGTGCTGGCAGTGGTGCGGTCTGAAAGGGCACTAGAGGCAAATCAGCCTGTGGTGCCTCGGCCATCGGTAGATCGGCCACGGCGGCCATGTCGCCTCCAGCGGGGGCCCATGCTGGGTCCTCACTGGGGTCGGTCTCGTCGGAGCTGTCTCCGTCTGCGCCTCCAACGGCGGCATCAACCTCCATATCATCGTCCTCGGGATCGAGTACTACAACCTCGATCGGTGGGGGGCGGCAAGATCTGAATGCTATGTTGTCCTTCATCTGTCAATTACCTGAAAGATATGTTTAAAAATTCGTCAATATATAAATATTGGTGAGTTCACAGGTTTTAGTTTAATAAAACTTTATCTCATGGGAATTTCCTTGTTATGACAATTTATAGGAGTTGCAAGTTCCTACAATTCTACTTGAGCCTATAACCAAACCAAGACAAATAATAATGCCCCGCTCCAAGTCGTTACTCGGTATTCCTACGACTTGATTTCAGAATACGTGCACCCCAGGCATACGCCGATGCATAATCGACGCTATCGATTAGGGGTGGGCCTTGTCAGGCACCAATAGTACTATCCAAATATTCCTTCGGTTTCACTTTCCTGAATTAATGATTATAGTAGAGAGGTCTCAACCCCAAGTGGCGATCACAACTCAAGTATCCAACCCGTCAAACAATTCCCAACATATCTTTCCCCCGTAAAAACGTTAAATAGTTTAGAAATGGGGCCGTGAGACTCACCTGAAACTGTGCTCGGCTCAAAGAAGAAAATAGCAAATTTTGCGGTCTCGCACCTACAAACGTCCTAGGCGTATAAGTCACTACACCTATAGTGCATGTGCCTTGGCAAGTTGTACACCCAACTCCCCGACCACGTATTATCCCAATTCCCGTTTAATTAATCTCGTATCCTAGGTTCATTGGCGATGGATTACCCTTTTCTTACAAGTCATATATTATTCTTGTTAATACTCTTTGTAACTTGTACACTATTATCCTCGACACGACTCTACCCAACGTATAATTATTTTCCCATTTAAATAATTATACTTAGGATCGTTTCGCTCGATATAATATGATTTCTTATTACCCGACCCGGCTCACTTTGCCGCATATTTATTTTCCCATTCAAATAAGTATGCTAAGGTCTTGTCGTTCGGTAATATATTCTTAATGCCCGACTCGACTCACCATGCCGTACATTTATTTTCCCATTTAAATAAATATACTAGGATCTTGTCGGTATTCACATGTTCGTAGATATACTTCACCTACTCGTCTCGGTTTTCCTTCTCGCATATCTACTTTCCCATTCAAATAGATATACTAGAATTTCGTCGAGGCGAGCATGTGTACATATACCAATGCGTGAATTTTCCTTGCTAAGTCCATGTGTCGTTTAGCGTTTTTAATTCATTACGTTATGTTTTCTCCCACGAATATTCTTTCTAACACTTAGGAAAGTGTTACATAAGTTTCACCCTTGTTATATATATTTTATTTCTTAAAATATATATATTTTCATCTTGCCGCAATGACATTCTTTTCTCATTTGTCCGTTTATCCGTTATCGTTAGTTCGTGTGACTAAGTCCGTTAGTTAGCTTTCTCCACATTTTCCTTCAATAGGCGTTCTATGGAAATATTATTCATACTTCCAATTCCGAACGTATATTACTTGGAAAAATATACCTTTGTATTTTTAGTCCAACTTGTTAACTTGTATTCCAAAAATGTTTCCGATACTTTTATATTCCCATTTATATAAAAGTATCCATTTTTGTACAAGTTTTCCCAAGTCTTTACTAATATTTTATAAAACCTTTATTTTATAAAATCCTTAAGTTAACTTAACCTCCTATTTTTATAAAGCTTCTATTTTTATAAAAATACCTTTTTCAATAAATACACAAGTATGTTTCTCATGTCTACCAAACTATACTTGGAAAAACTATTATTTACGTTTTTGACATCAAACTTTCCGTGAACACATTTTTGGACCAAAGTTTCTAAAATACTTATTTTAGTCCCTCGACTTTCAAGTTTACTATATTTGTCCCTTAGCTTAAAAATGTTACCTTTTCCATCCTAACTTCCAAAGTTAGTATTCTTCTTCCAACTAGTGGACTTTGAAGAATCATATTTTTCATGTTTGGTTATTTTTACACCATTTCACTTTTAATAGTCTTTTATTTCATTATTGATGCTATTAACATGTGGGTTTTATGTTTTTATCCAACATATCAAATTTTCACTCATCCAAGTGAGTAGACTTTGAACATGTAACTTTTTCATCCATGATCATCTAACACATTCCAACATATTTTTGACATTAGCTAGTCATTTTATGATGATTAAAACCATCTTTTATCATATTCAAGTCTTTTTCAAAATCATACACAAATCATCAACTTTCTTAAGTGTATGTATACATTTCTACATTTTCTTGAAATATCCCATTATTAATATCAAATCCATGTTTCATCCATATTATTATTCTTTCATTTTCATCTTGTAAGATACATTAAACTTTTATATTTCAAAACTACATTCTACCCATCAATGTACAACTTGCTCATAAGAACACATAATATGAACATTAACAATCAAAACAAGGTTAAAACTTACTACTAGCTCAAGGCTAGGGAAGACAAAAACCTTGGATTGGATGGGGTTTAGTGTGTTCTTCCAAAGGGTTAAGCTCTAAGCTCTTGAAACACACAATGGGGTTTTGAAGGATAATGATCTAGAGATGATTTGGTAATGTAAAATTTGTAAGATAAGTGTGTATGGATGGGTGTAATGCTACGACGAAGGGGAAGGAAGGAGAAGAAGTTTTTGATTTTTGATCCAAGTATTCTCACTAGTTTGCTTATAACATCCTCTTCTAAATCTTTACAAGATCACCCAATATCTTATCTTAGATTATGGAAGATTCAAGGGATTATGTAAGATTACAAAAAAAATCTATGGAAGATTATAAGAGGGTGTTTGGCCGTGGATTAGAGAGAGAGAAAGGGATTTGGTGATTTTTCTTACCCAATGTAATCCCATGCAACCTCATGATTAGTAATAATCTTAATGATTTAATAAGATAACTCAAGATATCATCCACTTGGGTGGGCCATTGGCCGGCCCCAAGGGGTGTTTTGGTGGGGTCCACTTTGCTAAATAATCCCCATTATTAGTTATGTTTAATCCCCTTTCGTTCGGGTACCGTCCGGGTATTTTTCGAGTTTTTATCGCGCGTCCTCCGGATATTAAAAATACCTTTAATAACCCTTAAACATAGTCCGGTTTAAGCGTTGATAAGTTATTTAGGCTCTTGCCGGGTGAAATTATGAGTTATGCGCGTATCGGATGCGGTACGCGCACTTTATTCGTTACCGGGAGATTTGTACAATAAGTTTTCATGTATGGCTTTGGGGTTCCAAAACTCATTATATTTTGTGAAATTATCTTTTATTTTATATTCTGGGTGTCCGGGGTTCGTTTCGCTTATTTAATTTTTACCGGGTAATCGCCAGTGTCCAAACCGGATAATCTACTCGCACATGATCCTATCATGTTTTGTCATTAAACATATGCATTCCTATGCATTATTTGAGAATTGCTATCTTTCTAAGGCCTCAGTTAAATAATCAACACATAATTACGTTTAATTACGTTAATCGCGTATAGTTAATTAGTACGGAATTACCTTAATTTTGTCGGTTGTTACAGCACCGCTCTATGATGGCATACTTATCTGCCTTCGAGATACATAAAAGGGTCCCACCGAAGGACGTGGGACAATCTAAGGGTGTTCCAAGGAATAGTACGGCCTATTGTTATGTACCCATTTTAAATTTTCAGAAGATATACTTATGAGTTTCAGTTTTTAATAACATATATTTTATGCATCATTGTTTTCTACTTCATCATAACGAATAACCAACAAACACGATACACGAGGGGCAAAACAGTTGCACCCGCCGCAACGCGCGGGCATTCCTACTAGTTACTTCTAATACAAATAGGCATTCGTTTTTGTAAATAATAATAATAATAATAGATATATCAAAAGTGACATATTTTTTTTTTTGCACACACAATACAACTAAAGAGTAACGTCGAGAAAAATTAATTCATCATTCTTAACCTACTTAGGTGCAAGCATAATTATTTGATCTACGTCATATTCTTGCAAGTTCATCGTCACAAGCAAGGTGAGTTTACATAGCCCTTTTTCCATTCACTATTTTGGGGTGAAACATGTTACAACATTCAATTTACAATTTAATCATAAGTGTCTATGTGTTATTCTGTGTTGCATTATGTCTTAAACATTACTATGGTAAGCACATTATTCTAGCATAATCATTAACATTGATCAGCCGACGGTATACAATGATAGATCTATTGGACTGACAACCCCACCCGGATACGTGTACCTCCTACATAGGTAGCGTGGGTGATTGTTATCGAGCACATGACAAAATCGAGTGAACCATATGCGTATGGGATGGACCACAATATACGAGTCACAAGGGTTGATTATGCACTCGATTTACCTGATAGTTTTGTTTTCACATATGGACTAGACTAGCCATGGCACTCGAATTGTATAATATTTTTATTCAATATACAAACCTATGTAATTCTCACCAACTTTTGTTGACCCGAAATATTTTCAAACTTAACATGTTTCAGGCTTGAAGATTAGAGTTAATGCTTGAAGATGTGTAGCTAGTATTTTTTTTTCATTTTGATGTACAAATTCTTAAAACAATTGTATGTAATTTATTTAAATCATTTAATGAAATTTATTATTTACCATGAGCTACTAAACAATCGTCAATACGTAACATCCCGATGTTTCCGCCATCGGTTGGGGTGTTACAACTCCCCCCAATACTATTCCTTTTTGTTTTTCCAAGAACAATCTAAGAACACATGTCTAGTCTTTTCCTATGGTTTATTTTACTAACATTAATGCCTACATTTAGTCTAATCAAGTGTTAGTCATCTATACAAAGAATCTTACCAACACAATCATGGTTACTTACTTAAATGGTATGATTCCTTTTGTTATTAAAACCCAAGGAAGATCACCTCCCAAAATGCACAATTCCTTCTCCTTTTTAATCTTGTAGCCGTCGCCCCCTTGCCACCATACATAATCTTTTTTTGTTAAACTAACATGACTTATCACTTTGTAAGACCCATGAGTTGTCACATTATGGAAAAGGAGATGAGACATAATCTTCTAATTAGTCACATTATGGAGATTTGGAGCCAACAAATCTAGTGTTTAGTCATCTTCATTTGACTAGATTTGACTCCTAAATCACTTGGCTTGAAGAGCATCAATTGAAAGACTTTACACTTATATGGTAGTATTCCTTAATCACTAAACACCATACAAGTTTACCTTCACCATTTAAAAACCTCCTACCTTCCTCCCTCCCTCATCTCTCTTTCGTCCCTCTATCTCCCTCTCTAACTCTCCCTCTTTTTTTTCACTCTATAAATAGGAGACCATGGATGAACATCCTCATTTGTTGAATCACCACACCTGAAACACTCTCAAACACACACTCACTACTCTCCATCTTACTCTCTTCCTCACTTGTAGCAAGATCCAAGTCCGCATCCAAGAACTAGTGGTATGGATTCCTAACTTAACTTGTTATTTTCATATATTTACACTAGCTAGTTCACCCATGTTATTTAAAATAACTTTTCTTTTTAAACAAGATCTTAAATATCACATTTTGGGACAATCTTAGGAAAATGATCATGTGTATATATGCAGTATATATGTATGTCCGCGTGTGTGTATATATGTAGTATGTATGTGTGTGTTTATACATAGTATGCATGTATGCGTGTGATGGTATATATGTATGCATGTATGTGTGTGTAAAACAAATGTTTATGTGTACGAGTGTAATGACACCATGAACATGAGTGTTTATGTGAATGGATTGGAGCAAATACATATATGGGTGTGTATGTGTGAAAGTTATATGAATATAAATAGTTATGTGTGTGATTGTGTATTATGATAAAACACATACATGTGTGTGTGGAACATATATATGCGTAAGCATACATATGTACATACGTGTATGTATGTGAAAGCTATAATACATAACATCCATGTGTGTGTCAAGTGTTATATTTATACATATACAAAGGGTACTTTTTTAACACAAGATCTATAAGAATAACAAGTGTTTTTAAAGGAATAACATGGTTTTAAAAGTTACTTTTTGGTATAATAAACCTTGATTTTTGACAATATTTTGGAAAGTGTAAACTTCACCAATGATAGCAACATAAATATATACTACGAGATGGGTGAACAATGTGTATGAGGAAAACATCGAACATAGATCTGAGATGTCCATTCTCTATAGGACGTGTAGGTCTATCTTCCTAGCACACCGAGTTTACATTCTTGCTAGCTTTCCGTACGGACTTGAGGTGAGTTTCAAGTCCCGTGTTTACTGTTTTATATTTTAGGGGAAAGACACGCATTGTTTTCTAGTTTTAGAATGAATTCCTAGCAGACCGGTATACATGAGACAATATGTTTAGAATACTCATAAAGCCTTCGTGCAATTAGTTTACCTGTAATCATTATACATGATTAATGTCATAACCGTGTAAGTTTAAGAACATCATGTTAATATCATATTTTACCAATTGACAACTATCTCTTTTTCTTTCATATTAAGTTTCTTTGGATGAGTTGTTGATGAGTTGACTCTTAATAATTTATAGAACGATGACCCGACCTCATGCATCATTCTTTTAAGGGAAAATCACAAGAATAGCCCTTTGGCCGTGTGAATTACGAGAATACCCCCTCTCGTTTCCTTGGAGAGACGGTTCACGCTTACCAACGCATCTGAGGCGTCTCCCGAGAGCCTTTGGCTTCCAACCAATAAAAGACCAACACATGGTGCCGTCTCCCACTTCCCGGAGACGACTTTTGTGCCGTCTCGTGATTCTCGAGACGTCTTTTGCCGGTATTCGACTTCCCCGAGACATCTCGTCATTTCAGTTTCCCACTCCCCCGAGACATGTCGTCATTTCAGTTTTCACTCGGGCTTCGTGCCGACCATTATTTACCGTCAACCACCAATCTCCACCACTATCACCTCCATCACATCCCTCCCTATATAAGCCAGAAAAAAATTCGGAGCTCACACCCACCTATACCCCACCAAAAAAATTCGGAGTTCAAACCGAATCCTTAACACAAGAAATGACACCCACTCGTTGGACTGAAGAACACGAAGTCGCACTTGTAGCTGCCTGGACGTTTGTCGAAGACAACCCACATCCGGGTAACAAATGGTACCGAATCCTCAACGAGTTCAATCGGTTGGTGGGGGCTTGAACCGAACCATTGACTCCCTCAACCGAAAATGGACCGATTTGAACACCAAGTGTCAACTCTTCAACGGGTTCCACAATTGAACACTGCGAGCGATACCTTCGGATATGCCTGAAGACGTGGCCATCGGAATAACCCAAATCGAGTATGAGTCTAAGCAAGACAAAGAATTTAAACACATCTCGGCTTGGCAAATGATGATGGATAGGCTTAATGAGTAGCCTATGTTTATTTTATTTTTATTTAGTTTGTAATTTTTATGTATTTATTTTATCTTTTTTAATTGAATGACTAGTTTATTTAGGATTTTATTTAAGTTGACAATTTATATCATAATAAAGTTATAAAGTTATAACGTAAAATAAAATCGAATCCGGCAGGTCTAAGACGTCACCGGAGACGTTTCAAAACCTAGAAAAGACGCAACCGAAGACGTCTCTTCCAGGTCTGAGACGTCACACCGGAGACGTTTTTGCATGTCTGAGCCGTCATCGGAGACAACTTGGTGGCCTGACACGTCTCCGGTGACGCCTGACCCTCCTCGGGATCAAACAAAACATGTGTTGGTCTTTTATTGGTTGGAAACCAAAAGCTCTTGAGAGACGCCTCAGACGCGTTGGGAAACGTGAACTGTCTCTCCAAAGAGACGGGAGGAGGCTATTCTCGTAATTCAGACGGTCAAAGGGCTATTTTCATGATTTTCCCTTCTTTTAAGCATTATTAAGTGAATTTAATCAGGAGCCCTTTAATTCTAACTAGTGGGAAACCCGCGCGTTGCGGCGGGACCGTTAAACCGAACAAGAAATAAGCAGAAAACATTCAATCACACACATGTGTGGCAGCAAGTTAACTCGCCATACTAAAAATAAAGTTAAAAATTATCGTAGAACAATCTAAGTAAGTCGAAACCGTAACATAACTACATAAAAAGAAATAAAAAAACTAAAAGAACTTTCATGACTTGTTCACTATGCTTAGATGACTTGTATATTATCAATATACAATTATCTTTTAAACGAAACTTACATTGAAAAGTATATAAAAATGGAACCAATATAGGGACTACTCCTTTCTCTTTCTTATAAACACAAGATAATATTATAAAAAACAATAAGTTTGATGTATTTCATTTCAAATGATTTAAGGATATGAGACAACTTTTCTTTATAACATAAATTTCTATTTTCAATCCCCTCTCCTTAGGCCATGGGGTATACTCTAACCATCTTTAACTCCACCTAGATTCCACATCTTTCATTTTGTCTCTTTTCACACTAGCTCACTTCAAGGAAATGGTTTAACGCCCTTAACTCTACCTCATCCCTTAACTTTCTCTCTTTTAAGTCATGTTAACATGTTAACTTAGTGACAATTTAATGCTCCTTAACATGGGAAGGGAGTGGTGCACAATAAAAGTTAACATGCCACGTCACCGTTAACACTCTTGGTGTGAAGGTATACCCCATGGCCTATTAGAAATACTTATCTATAAACAAAATTAATAAAAATAGATTATAAATGAACTTTAAGTTGTATTAAATTTTCTTATTAAATTCCTCTTATACCAATCTAATTAAATTACATTTTTGGCCATATAAATAAATATGAAATGACGATATTGCCCGTCCAGAATACATTATATAGTAGTATAGATAATCACACTTAACATTATAATTAAAAAACCTTTTTTAAAAACCTTTTTTTTTTAAAAAAAATCGACCGTTTAAAAACGTTCAAATAATTAAATATTCAATCGGTCCAAAAATTGAATGGTGCAAGGCCATTGGCCCGTCTCGGGCGTTCGTTTGGGGACGGGAGGGACGAGAACGGGGGTGGGGGCGATGTTTGAGACTCGGACGAAACCAAAAAGGTAGGGGACGAACCCTTTTTCGTCTCCACACCGCACAATCTAAGAAATCATTTTTTTTGTCTTTACCGGATGGTAATGTTCCTACAAGATAAAATAAGTTCTTGCCTTGAGAAATTAATATATGGGTTGGCGTCTAATTTTAGATCATCTTTAGACTTGGGTCAACATTGAAAAAAGAGGAAATGATGTTCCGTCTTTGGTTTGAATTTGTTGTGACAAAGAGGTGGAATCTAGGGATCATTTGTACGGTGCTTGTGACTTTTTTTTTGAAAGGTTAACATCACTCACACCTATAATACTTTTAATTTACATCATGCCCAAGAATATAACTTGGGTCTTTCCCCAAAGAAGCATTGATTCTTACCACTAGGCTACAACCTAAGTGACTTGATGCTTGTGACTTAGCTTCAATTATTTGAAAAGCTATTGAAAAATGGATAGATATAGTCATGTAGATTATGTCGACTTCAAAAATCCATTGGCCTTATTAATTATTATTGTGGATCAATTTGAGTGGGATGGTTAAAGTGAAGAAGATTATTCTAAAGTTATTGTTTTCAATGCTTGGTGGACTCTTTGAAAGCATAGAAACGAAATGATATTTTCGATTGCTACTAAGAAGGAACATATATTTGATTGTGTTGTTACTTCCTCGATTTTATGGTTATCAAATAGAAATCAAAAAGCTAGTATCAATTGGGCGTACTAGTTACAAACCCTTTATTGACATTGTAATGTTTTTCCCCTGTCTAGTTTCTTGATAGTTGATGCTTTATTTGTATATTATGCCGTTAAAAAAATAGAACCAAATGAGTTTTTCAATTATAATTATAGGGTATGGATTTTAGGAGAATCAACCCCTATTTAAAAACTGAGAGAATCATTCTGGGCCACACATTTCTTATAAGTGAAAAAACAATTTTTTTTTTTTGCTTTAGCCGCATGTTTTTATGTAAGAAAAAAATTATTTTTTTTAATTTTTTTTCATTTATATATATATATATGTATATAGCAATTATACATATGTGTATATTACATTTTCAGCTATACATATGAGTATATTTAAGTTATACATATGTATATATTGCAATTATACACATGTGTATATTGAAAAAAAAAAATTCCTACATAAAAGCAGCGATTAAAGCGCAAAAAAAAGTTTTTTTTATTAATTTTTTTTGCATTAGAGAAATGTGTGGTCTAAAATGGTTCTCACAGTTTTTAATTTGGCCGAAGGTTCTCATTTGAACAAATTCCTATAATTACGTACCCAAAACATTCAATCTTTTCGGTCTTGAATACCAAAAATTAAACTTTAACGGATCATCTAACAAGAGAAACAAAATAAAGTTTATTATACTTTTTGGTGTGTGATTTGTGAAAGAATACTGAATGAAGTCATGAACCCATCGTGACGTAAAATATCTGGTGTCCTTTTCTTTTTTAATAATAAGTCGATGTTATACAAATAGAAAACACGAAAATTAGATAAATTAATTTTAACTAATGGTTTTTCGGGACGTGCGTTGCACACCTTTCTTCATCCAAAAGCTATAGCCTTTGTTGCGGCTTGCGGGTAAACATCATAAAGCTTTGCACCTTAATTCCATACCTTGCACGACCTCAACACATGAACATTGGTTAGCTCTAACCAAATCCTATTCGAATTTCAAAGCAAAGACAAATCAATGCATTTAGGCGTAGATAAAAAAATCTTCAATTATATATATTTGATACATTTTGCTGCCTATTTTCATATATTGTTAACAAATTGCCGGACAACCCACATAGAAACATTAGTTTGAAATAAGCAATGGCCAAACGTCCTATAAAAAAACAAATGTTCTTAAGGGGAATGGCCTATTACTTCATTGGTTTACTTAACCGATTCACTTTTTTGAAGGCAGCACTTAACTGATTCCCTTCACCGAAATCTTTATTTTTTACTTTTTTTTAAGAAACATTAATTAAACATATTATTAAACTAATAAAATAAACTTACAATATTAAAAGTAAATTAAAAATAAACTAAATAAAAGAAAAACTATTCGAAGGCATTCGCTTCGAGGTGCGGTAGATCAAGTGCGTCTAGATGTTCCACGAGATCATTTCGAAGTTGGAAATGCGTATCGGAGTCTGTCAACTCCGCAAGGGCTTGGTCGTCGAAGAACGGTTGGATAGGGGGTCGCGTATGTGGACCGGTGATATCGCACGCCCCTCGTCTTTAATTATCATGTTGTGCAATATCATGCACGTATAGACGATGACGCTACACCTAGCAACGGTCGTCGGCCTCAAGGGTTGTGCGGTAATTCCCCATTTCCCCTTTAATGCTCCGAACGCTCGCTCAACATCCTTCATTGCCGCCTCTTGCGCCAAAACGAATTTCTTTTTCTTAGGGTCGGTCGGATATCGAAACGCTTTCACAAACGTTGACCAGGTTGGATAGATGTCATCGGTAAGATAATATCCACGTTTATATAAGTGGCCATTTAAAGTAAATGGGCACTGTGGTGCCGTTCCGTTTCGTTGGGTAAGAAAAACTGGGGATTGTTGGAGGATATTTATGTCGTTGAGTGAACGGGGGGCCAAAAAACCCATGCCAAAACAACATATCTTGCGAAGCAACCGCTTCTAGCATGATCGTAGGGTATTGGTGATCGCCTCACATATATTTTCCTCGTAATTCCTTAGGAAATGCTCGCTATACTAAATGAGTGCAATCAATGCTACCGATCATGCCGGGAAGGTGATGTCTTTCTTCGTGTGCTTCGTACAAACATGCAATGTCGTGACTTGTTGGTCTTCGTAAATACTCAGCCCCGTATAACTTAATGACGGCATTGCAAAAAAAAATTGTAAACATTCGCGCAACGTCCTCTCAGACATACATAAATACTCATCGTATTCGTCTGGAGGATTACCGGTTGCGAGTTATTTCACTGCTGAAGATACTTTTTGCATAGGCGTAAAACTCTTTCTAAACCGACCGTCCATGCTCTCTCTGAACCATTCGAAGTTTGCTTCAACATCTGCTACAATTTTTAGAAATAGACGTCTCGACATGCGATACCTTAGTTTAAACCGTGCGTCGGTGTATTTTGGTACTTCAGCAAAGTAGTCCTTTATTAACCGAGCATTGCCTCCCCCGCGATCACGTGGCACGTCTATTTTTTAGATGTTGTTGTGTCTTGCTCTGCAGCCCGCTTTGCAAGGTCCGTGAGAAACTCAAGGCTACTATCGTCTGAGTGTAAAATCGGGTGCAATTTGAGCGGGGAATGATAACTTGATCATCTTCTACGTCAACGTCACTCATTTTTTTAAAAGTGTGGATATAATTTCTATTTTTTTGTTACTAAACCGTGGGATACAATGTGTTTTTTATACACCTTTGATAAAAAACGGTCACAAAATATGACCGTTCGAACAATTATTAAAATTCACAAATTACATTCAACGGTCAAAATAAGAATTAAAAACCATAAAAATTCGACTGTTGCAATTAAGATACCAAGGTACGAGCCCATTAGAAAGAACCAGAAAACGGTTCACGGAAACCCTACCAGCACGGGTGGCGGGGGTGTTACCGTGCTGGTAGTGGGGTACCCGACCCCAATTCTGGTGGCGCCTCGTCCCCCTTTAAACCTACCATAACAGTAGTTAGACTTATTGCGGGTCACTTTCTTGATTATAAGCATTGTCAGATTAACCATACCTCTGCCTCTGCTAGCATAGCCCACCATTTAAGGATTTATAGGGACCTCAGGTGTAGTATCCAAATCCCTAACCAACTCCTTCATAGTGGCAATTATTGAACTTAAGGTTACCATGACCAAACCTAAAAAAGATATACCCATTTAAAAATAACATAATTTAAGCAACTTAAATTCAGCAAAATTTGTACAAATGTACCTTAACAAATTGTCAATGGCTTATTATAATACTCCTCATATGTTCCTTCAGCTGCATACTCTGTTCTCCAACAAATACCAATACACATATGCGGAGCAAAGTTTGGTACCTTTACAATGTATGCAATAGTGTGCCGAGCATCTAGTCGGTAAGCATTTGTAAAAATATACAGGCCCACCTTCTTCACAAACCACTTTCGATAGCTGCTATTAAAATAAGAGACAAATCAATTCAACATTTCCGACAACAGTTGTTCAAAAAAAAATATTTCTGACAACAAATAATGAAAACTGGAATCGAAGTCATAAACAAATAACACCAAACACGACAAACCTATTGTAAAATATCAAAAAGTGAACGCCTGCAATGGAACATCTATTGATTGTCGCCGCCAAGTCAAAAACTCCTGAACAACAAAACTTCCATTGAATGCTAAGAAACCGTTGTTAGCGCTGGGTCTAAGCCATCTCCGATGGGTTGCATGTAACTCCAGAACACCCCAAAACACCAAGGTCCAAACACATTAAAAATAATAACATTTATATAAGCATTACACCTTCAACCATTAGTAACAACAGGTCAAAACCGTCATGTATACTGTCAATAATTTGTTTTAAATTTTTCTTTCTCAATATACATGTATATTCAGCTTATTACAGACCGCACATACTAATTCACAATCATATAGACATCATCTATACACGTAGCACAATCCAAAGAAAATAAATCTAAACATAACCAAGCGGTTCATAGACATTCAAAAGTTGAAAAAAAGTTCCGTTCAAGCATTTTAACAAATACATGGCGTGCTAAGTAGCAATACAGTCGATAAAGCCTATCACTTGCCGAGATGTCGCCGGATCCCTCAGTCTCCTTCACCAACTTTGTCCTTCTCTCTTTCTCTCCCTCTTCTACATAGATGATAATCAATCATCATCACGTGACTCCCGCCACTACTGCTGTTGAGTCCTGGTGATGGTCCCTGAAAGAAAGCTGCATGTAAGAAAGGTGAAGAAAACGCATCTAGATGCACACGTGTCGTTTGATAAATAAACCTAATCCAACTACCTGGCTACCTTGATCAGCATACACTATTAAACATTGTCACCATCGCTGATGTCATTGCGTCTTAACTTGCGCATCACCTGCTCAATAATCGTAGAGAACGACCAAACCAACTAGGCTGCAGGGAAGCTTGTTAACAAAACATAACAACAAACCTAAGAGGAAAGTTACCCTAGGCGACGAATGATGAATGATGATAGCCGGTGAACCCTTCCCGAAATCGCCGATCATCTCTACTTTATCTTTATGGATTCAGATTTCCCTCTTTATCTTTCTGGATTCAGATTTCTCTGTCTCTCAAATAAAATTGGATTTTGATATTTCTATATCACTCTCTTTGTTTCTGGATATGGATGGATTAGAAAGAAGTAATGTTTAAAATGTTTAATTTTTTTCTCTCTCTACATGATTATTTGAGAGAGAAATGGGGATTCGAAAGAAGCATTGTTATGGTGGCTGACAAAAAGCATGAAAGAAGAAAGGGCAAAAGTTAGTAACCGGGTGGAAAATGATGTAGAAGGGCCAAAGTGGGTTACAACTGCCTAGCTGTAGAGAAGAAAAAAATATATGAAGTCAGGACTCAAACCCGGGTAGGAAAAGTAGCAGCAGAACGTCCAAACATACTGCGCTAGAAACAGATTTGTTAAGACTAACGAAAGAACAAAGCTAAATAACGTTAAAACCGTAAGGCAGGAGTACTATTCACAAGCCTTGCAAAATCAATATATAGGATAATGAAAACTGTAGGAAAAGGACAAGTTTATTTGAGCGGTAAGGGTGTATATTTACGGAAAGAACAGTAAATAAATAATTAATGAAAACAATAGGAAAAGGACAACTGTATTTGAGCGGTAAGGGTGTATATAAGTATACTAGATTAATGCTCGTGTGGACATGCGATTTAATAAATTTTAGCATATTGAGGGGTACATTTTAGTAAAACATAAAATATAGTGAAAATATTTTGATAAATTGTTAAAATTAAGAAATACACATATAATTCAGTTATCATTAGATATTTCCTTATACATTACATTTTTTGTTTTATTTATGACCTTCTCATCGGTATCAAGTAACTTAACCCCTGCCCTGCTCTTAACTTTTGACAATACTACATAAAGATGGCCATGTGTGAATCTTGGATTCGTTTATTGTAACACCCCAACCGATGGCGGAAACATCGGGATGTCACGTATTGAATGATTGTTCAGTAGCTCATGGTAAATAATAAATTTCATTAAATGATTTAATTGAATTACATACAATTATTCTAGAATTTGTACATCAAATTGTATAAACTATACACATATCTTCAAGCATCAATTCAAATCTTCAAGCAAATAGAACCTGAAACATGTTAAGTTGAAAATGTTTTGGGTCAACAAAAGTTGGTGAGAATTACATAGGTTTTTGATAATTGAGTAAAAATGATGTGCAATTCATGTGTCATGTCAATCTAGTCCATATGTGAGAACATACTAGAAATAAATCGAGTGCATAATCAACCATTGTGACTGTTATAATGTGATACATACCATACGCTCATGGTCCAATTGAATATGTTATGCGATAACAAACACCCACGTAACCTTTGTAGGAGGCACGTATCCGGGTGGGATTGTCAGTCCAATAGATCTATCAATGTATACCGTCGGCTTGTACGGAGTTAATGATTATGCTAGAATGGTGCTTACTCTAATCATGCTCAAGACATAATGCAACATAGAAAACACATAGACACATTGATGATTGAATTGCATAGAATGATGTTGTAACATGTTTCACCCCAAAAATGGTGATAAATAGAAAAGGGGCTATGTAAAACTCACCTTGGTAAAATGTTATATCTGTTGAGAAATGTGTTGACCAAATGTATCAAGTATCACCCTAAAATGAGGTAATAAATATGTCTAAGTCTATCAAGTCTACAAATCTATAAGTTTCTAGGGCTTCGAATTGGGGATAATTGCTTGTTTGATTAATATAAAAAATATTCGCCAATTGAGAGAAATTTAGTAAACAATTAACCAAAACTCTTTTTATGAAATTTTAATTTAAGATGGTCACAAGAATATGTTTAAAGTATAAAAATAATTTTTATAAAATTATTTCATTTAAAATAGATTTTTAGATCTATTTATTATAAATAGCCAATATTTAACTTTAATATTCAAAAATACTAAAATTAAAGAATTTCTATTTTAAAAATCATATTTCTGTTCTAAATGATTAAAAATAAATTGTATAAAATTTTGGTGCAAAAATGATGAAAATTGGATTTATTATGATTTAATTATGATTAAATCTAACAAAAATTGATTAAAAATATGAAATAAATGATTTTACTGAATTAAAAATTATTTCAGTAAAGTTTATCTTTATAAAAAGTCAGGATAATTTTTGGAGAATTTAATAAAATTGTTTTGATATATAAATGGATTTTTATAAATATAATAGTATAAAAATGATTTAATTATTATAAATATTAAATAAATGAATTTCTGAAAAATAAAAATTGTAAATAAAACTTTTATCTCAGATTAAACAAATATAATTTTTTTAGAATTTATAAAATAGTTTTGATATTTTAAAATGAATTTAAAAGATTAAAAGGTTTAATATATATATATAATAGTTTTGTTTTAAAAAAAATAAAAGGAACAAAAAGGGGGTAGTAGCCGGGACTCGAACCCGGTTCCTTTCTGTATTGAGCCAAGGTCACAACCACTTGGCCTAGGCCAATGGTTGTGATGAATCTTGATTAAAATTATATAAATACTCTGTGCCAAAACTAGTTTATCCCCAAATTATTAATATGAACCCTAGATTTAACAATCAAACGAATCAGACAATATAAACCCGATTGAAGTTAGGGCTTTTGTTGTTTGATTGCCGACTAACAAAACCCACAAAACAAATGTTACTTACAAGATCGTATCGAGCTCGATTGGCCGGTCAACCAAAAAGTCAAGCGCAAGATCATATAACACGAACAGGGGATGATTAAGTGGAATTGGGGGTTGAGAAAGGTGAAATGGCGAGTTGTGATGTCTCGCAAATGACCAATTTATAGGATAGATCACAGGTTTGAAGATTGGAAGGTTTGACCAACGAGTTAATGTTAGACGCGTTTTAATCAATTGTTTTGGTTAATTAGCTTGAATTCATACGTGTAATAGGTGAATGTTAGGCCGGTAATCACGATTCAATGGTCAAAGATAATTAATCGTGGCTAAATCACCTAATTATGGTAGATTTACGATTTAAAAAGAAATAAAAAAAAAACTTACATCTGCTGTTGCTGTTCGCGTGCAGGAAGAGGCAACAGACCACGGTTAAAAAGCTTTTAAATATAATACGATCTGGATTAAAACCAAACAGATGGTGTAGCCCGGGTGGTTAACGCGTAAGTGTGGAGTGTGGGGGTGGTCCGGTTCGATACCCGGCACAAACACCCTTTTTTTGTTTTTAACACAGACACAAAAGGGAGGAGGTTGGGCTGGATGGTTGGGCCGCCCCTCCTGGGCTCAGCAAGGCCCAAATCAGATCTAATAAGGAGAAAGGGAAGGGTGGTTGGGCTTGGACTTGGTTGGGCTCAAGAATTTAAAAGAAGTGGGCTGAATGGTTACTAAAGCTGATTTTTTTTTTAGACTAATAATTATTATTATTATTATTATTATATATATGTATATATATATAAGTTGTGTGATCGTGAAATAAACTTAGGCACATTGTGAATGATAGAAGAAAATTAATATTAAAATTTGAAAAAATTTTTGCGATGTTACAGTCTCCCCTACTTTTAGGAACTTCGTCCCGAAGTTAAGAGAAACACTAGGTTTGCAATTGGTTAGCTTCCGGAAACCTTGATAAAATTTCACACTACCTTAACGTACCTGTAAATTCATGATTACGTTCCGGACCGTAATTACCAATTTACCTTACATTAGGGTTTTGCGTCCTTTTATGATTTTACCGATTGTTGAGCAGGTCTGTTAGTCTCCACCAGTCGTTGAGCAGGTGGTAGGGCCTCTCCCAACTGTTGGAAAGACATGATAACCTCTACCAATCGCTAAGTAGGTTGTTTGTCGTACAAGTAAGCAAGTATGATCATAGACATAGCAATTAGTTCACGTTCAAGTATGCACACAGATGTTATAATAATACTCGAATTTATTACTTGAAAATAAAAATGCCGATACATTGAATTTAAATAGATATTATTCAAATGGTAGGGTTTGCTGTTAAGTAGTTGGAGGGTCTCAAGCGGGATTATTTGGAGCATCAAGAGCGTCGGTAGCAGGGATTCGACAAGCATCTGCAAGATGCCCATATCTTTGACAATTGGTGCACTGTCGGCAGGGTACTTGAGTTGGATGGTGATACTGGCAGGTGTCACACTTAGGTAGGTTCCCATTGTATTGTTTCTTGGTGGGTGGGGCAGTGGTGTCTATTGCAAAATTCCTGACCTTGTTTTTCCCGTTGGTTGAGGCCTCGGTTTTGATTTCAACGGCAGGTTGGGGAGTATCCTTTTTCTTTTCCCCTTTACGAGTTAGGGTTCCTGCTTTCACATGGTTATCTGTTAGGGTGGCAGCCAAACACTTTGCTTCTTCCAAAGTAGCAGGGTTCCTTCCCCACACTGTGTCTTGAATTTGCATTGGTAAACCACCAATGTATTTTTCGATTGCAATAGGTAAGGGAGTGACCTTGTGGGGTAGCAGTAAGCTAAGTTCGTGAAAACGAGTGTTGTAAGTAAGGTTTTCCCCACTGTCTTGAGCAAGATCATGAAATTCATCTTCCAGCTTCTTAATTTCATTACGAGGACAGAACTCTGCCTTCATAATGTCTTTAGCTTGATCCCAAGTTAGGGCTAGTGCAGCTTCAGCTCCGCGAGTGCGTTTTTCTTCATTCCACCAAGTGAGTGCTCGTTTGTGAAGAACACTCATGGCATAACGGACTTTGAAGTTGTTGGGGCACTCACTGTTGATGAAGGTATTCTCAATACCCTCAAACCATTGGAGGAGTCCAGTAGCTCCTTCTTCACCACTAAACTTTGGAGGGTTACAAGAGTTGAAATGCTTAAGGGTGCAGGCTTGGGGTCCATTTCCGTTGCCATTGCCGTTCCCGTTGTTGTGACCATTCCCGTTGCCGTTCAATTGGATGACTTGAGCGAGTAAATTGGGAACCAGAGTTGCGATTTGCTGCGCCATTTGTTGAGAGATGATTGCAGCCAATTGGGCATCAACACCATTGTTGTTGTGGTTAGGAACTTGGTCATGGTTATGGTTATCACCACCTTCTTCGTGGTTCTCACCATTGCTGTTGCGAGTGCTGCGACGTGGAGGCATGATCTGTAAGAGACACAGTGAAATGGGTGAGAGTATATAAGGAATGTAATCATTTATTCATTAATTAAAACGAATAAACGAAGACGTTGACTTATCAAAGATTCTAAATTCTAGTAACATATGAAGACGTGCTTTAGCCTATAAGTGAACACTCATCCCGAGAATTCCCAGGTAGGCATCCGGGTCCCTCGTCTGATTGGGATATATGCGCAATGCCAGCCTAGACAGAAGACTCAGAATACAGGCGTTCACCCTTCCAGATTGCACGTGTTCGTTATTAAAATCTAGAACTTCGACGAGATCTCAAGGGGGTTCAGGTTAAACCTGAGGATTTTGTCCTATTTGTCTAAGAGTGGTTCCAGTGATGGAGAGCAGCCTTCTTGTAAGGATGATAGCAGGGATAAGAAGTAGGAGATAGAGAATAGCAAGCAAAAGAAGCAAGTACTTGTTAAATCCTATGGTTATAGACTAGATTATTTTTCTAATAACCTAATTCCCTATAACCATGGCTCTGATACCAATCTGTAACACCCCAACCGATGGCGGAAACATCGGGATGTCACGTATTGAATGATTGTTCAGTAGCTCATGGTAAATAATAAATTTCATTAAATGATTTAATTGAATTACATACAATTATTCTAGAATTTGTACATCAAATTGTATAAACTATACACATATCTTCAAGCATCAATTCAAATCTTCAAGCAAATAGAACCTGAAACATGTTAAGTTGAAAATGTTTTGGGTCAACAAAAGTTGGTGAGAATTACATAGGTTTTTGATAATTGAGTAAAAATGATGTGCAATTCATGTGTCATGTCAATCTAGTCCATATGTGAGAACATACTAGAAATAAATCGAGTGCATAATCAACCCTTGTGACTGTTATAATGTGATACATACCATACGCTCATGGTCCAATTGAATATGTTATGCGATAACAAACACCCACGTAACCTTTGTAGGAGGCACGTATCCGGGTGGGATTGTCAGTCCAATAGATCTATCAATGTATACCGTCGGCTTGTACGGAGTTAATGATTATGCTAGAATGGTGCTTACTCTAATCATGCTCAAGACATAATGCAACATAGAAAACACATAGACACATTGATGATTGAATTGCATAGAATGATGTTGTAACATGTTTCACCCCAAAAATGGTGATAAATAGAAAAGGGGCTATGTAAAACTCACCTTGGTAAAATGTTATATCTGTTGAGAAATGTGTTGACCAAATGTATCAAGTATCACCCTAAAATGAGGTAATAAATATGTCTAAGTCTATCAAGTCTACAAATCTATAAGTTTCTAGGGCTTCGAATTGGGGATAATTGCTTGTTTGATTAATATCAAAAATATTCGCCAATTGAGAGAAATTTAGTAAACAATTAACCAAAACTCTTTTTATGAAATTTAAATTTAAGATGGTCACAAGAATATGTTTAAAGTATAAAAATAATTTTTATAAAATTATTTCATTTAAAATAGATTTTTAAATCTATTTATTATAAATAGCCAATATTTAACTTTAATATTCAAAAATACTAAAATTAAAGAATTTCTATTTTAAAAATCATATTTCTGTTCTAAATGATTAAAAATAAATTGTATAAAATTTTGGTGCAAAAATGATGAAAATTGGATTTATTATGATTTAATTATGATTAAATCTAACAAAAATTGATTAAAAATATGAAATAAATGATTTTACTGAATTAAAAATTATTTCAGTAAAGTTTATCTTTATAAAAAGTCAGGATAATTTTTGGAGAATTTAATAAAATTGTTTTGATATATAAATGGATTTTTATAAATATAATAGTATAAAAATGATTTAATTATTATAAATATTAAATAAATGAATTTTTGAAAAATAAAAATTGTAAATAAAACTTTTATCTCAGATTAAACAAATATAATTTTTTTAGAATTTATAAAATAGTTTTGATATTTTAAAATGAATTTAAAAGATTAAAAGGTTTAATATATATATATAATAGTTTTGTTTTAAAAAAAATAAAAGGAACAAAAAGGGGGTAGTAGCCGGGACTCGAACCCGGTTCCTTTCTGTATTGAGCCAAGGTCACAACCACTTGGCCTAGGCCAATGGTTGTGATGAATCTTGATTAAAATTATATAAATACTCTGTGCCAAAACTAGTTTATCCCCAAATTATTAATATGAACCCTAGATTTAACAATCAAACGAATCAGACAATATAAACCCGATTGAAGTTAGGGCTTTTGTTGTTTGATTGCCGACTAACAAAACCCACAAAACAAATGTTACTTACAAGATCGTATCGAGCTCGATTGGCCGGTCAACCAAAAAGTCAAGCGCAAGATCATATAACACGAACAGGGGATGATTAAGTGGAATTGGGGGTTGAGAAAGGTGAAATGGCGAGTTGTGATGTCTCGCAAATGACCAATTTATAGGATAGATCACAGGTTTGAAGATTGGAAGGTTTGACCAACGAGTTAATGTTAGACGCGTTTTAATCAATTGTTTTGGTTAATTAGCTTGAATTCATACGTGTAATAGGTGAATGTTAGGCCGGTAATCACGATTCAATGGTCAAAGATAATTAATCGTGGCTAAATCACCTAATTATGGTAGATTTACGATTTAAAAAGAAATAAAAAAAAAACTTACATCTGTTGTTGCTGTTCGCGTGCAGGAAGAGGCAACAGACCACGGTTAAAAAGCTTTTAAATATAATACGATCTGGATTAAAACCAAACAGATGGTATAGCCCGGGTGGTTAACGCGTAAGTGTGGAGTGTGGGGGTGGTCCGGTTCGATACCCGGCACAAACACCCTTTTTTTGTTTTTAACACAGACACAAAAGGGAGGAGGTTGGGCTGGATGGTTGGGCCGCCCCTCCTGGGCTCAGCAAGGCCCAAATCAGATCTAATAAGGAGAAAGGGAAGGGTGGTTGGGCTTGGACTTGGTTGGGCTCAAGAATTTAAAAGAAGTGGGCTGAATGGTTACTAAAGCTGATTTTTTTTTTAGACTAATAATTATTATTATTATTATTATATATATGTATATATATATAAGTTGTGTGATCGTGAAATAAACTTAGGCACATTGTGAATGATAGAAGAAAATTAATATTAAAATTTGAAAAATTTTTGCGATGTTACATTTATGTGATTGCATCTTAGTCTAAAAATATATAAATACATGTCATCCCTAATTAGAAAATATATAAATATATTAGGATATCTCTAATTTAAAGGTAATAAGTAATAAAAATAATTTTCTGTGAAAAATGCTTCATCGCGAGTCGCAAAGAAGCTGGGCTTATGGTTCCGCTTTAAGTGAATTCCTAATTACCTTGGATTTTATCTTTTATTGTTCACGATATGCGAATAAGATCACCAGAGTCCTTCACGTGATGTGAATAGCCCAAAAAAAAACCTTTGAATCCCTAATCTTTTTAACTCAATTAAATGGTATCCATTATCACTTATCACATTATTTTCATCCATTGTCTTCTGTCATAAAATTATTTGGGAAAAAGCTGTTTTCGTGCCAAGCAAAAAGACAGTCTTTATCTTGTTACGCCGCGCGAGAACCTTGAGTCATTTTAATTACTCACGCCACGTGAGAAGCGGTCTATATTTCTTCGCGATGCGCAAGTGATTCAGATTCCGCTGAAATTTTTGTATATTTTCATATTTTTATTTTGATTATTATAGTTTTTAGTATTTTATTTTTTTGTATATTTCTTCTATTTTTCTTCTAGATTGAATTTGTTTTTATTTTTGTATATTGTGTCAGTCTAAGTGTGGGGATGGTCGATGTTCTTTTCATTGCTCGATCGATCTTTTTGTCCGTACTCAATCTCCATTCAGGAGAGGGCGATCTTAAAAAAATATTTATGAAAATGGCCTTTCCAGAATAGAAAGTTAAAGTCCAAGATGGATTGAGTTTTAAAGTCAACGGGCAGCGACTTAAATGATGAAATTCACGCTCGTACGACCCGGAGGCGGAGATACTTGAATTCCATGCCTCACGGTCCTAAACACGCGTGGAGTAGCGAATCTAGCTATCGACTCGGGAAAAAATTTAGCTATGCAGGGGCGATCACTTCATAATGTCCTTAATCACTTCATAATGTTTTTAGCTATGCAGGGGCAATATTGTCCTTTTTAATTTTTATGCATTTTATTGATTAGTCTGTTAAGTTTTTACAGGTTGATTCACGCCAAACGATCACGTGGAGAGACGCTTCGAAACCGAAGGTATTCATAAAAATGGAAGCGTCACAGAGCAGGTATTTAATAATTTTATGTCAAAACTCGCAAAGTGCAGGAGATTCTGAACATAAAAGTGCAGCAGAAACCTGACCAGAAGCCCGAACGGTCATTCACAATGTATGAATAGTCGTTCACTGGGCCTGAATCAGAAAATATGCTGGAAAGACAGACTGAACGGTCGTTCGTCTGTGTGAACGGGCGTTCGCTGGGCCAATCGCGTGCGAACGGTCATTCAGTCGCTGTGAACGGTCGTTCACTAAGACGAATTCAGAAATAACTCAGGGGGTAACTTGGGAAATCCGATTTTTTTTAACAAAAACCCAACCCTAGCTCAATGAGCCGTTCACTTCAGTTCACATATTTTTCTGCATTTTATCTCCTAAACACTAAAATCTCTTGCAAGAATCCATCTCCAATCTCCAAATCAAGGTATGAATCCTCCTATTTCTTGCATTTTCTCTTATTCTAGTGTAAAGCACTATATATTATTGCTCACTTCTCTTAATTTTAGGGGTTTCTTCATAATTGTTTAACCAAACCCCAAAATTTTAAGATTTTTTGCTTAGCTAGTGTAAATTAGAATAGATTGTTGCTACCTTTTCTTAATTTTAGGGGTTTTTTCATAATTGTTTAACCAAACCCTAAAATTGTAAGATTGTTTGCATATATAGTGTAATGATAAAGTAATTTTGTTTAGTAATTATCAAGTAGCTTTAGTCTTAGTTTTAATTTAGGTTTGTTCAAGAAATTTTAGGGCTTTGTTCATAATTGTTCAAACAAGCCCCAAATTTCTTATGTTTTTGTGTATAATTTAGTTAGAACTTCAGTTTCTAAGCACCTATCCACAAGAAAAATCGTGTTTGAAATGATTTTGAAAAACCATAGTGAATGGGATGTTAAAATTATGAACTTTTAGTACTAATGGATGCATGGGGTTTATCAAGTTGAGTGCTTTGGGGCACCTTTTTGCCTTTATACATTTCGCTACATGTTTAGCACGTTTGCAGGTACCAAGAAAAAGGAGTTCAGGATAGGCACACGAGCACGGATGGATGAGCAAACACGAGAGCGCCCATGGATAACCTTCAGTTTGCTTTGAATTAAGTGTGAGGTGATAAAATTTTATAAATTTTACCATCTCTTGAGCCAGGCAAACCAAGAATCTGTTTAAAGGCAAAAGTTTTTCAAAATATTTTTAGAGTAATCAAAAACATTTTTCAAACCCTTTGAGTCCTCCCTAAAAGACCTGAACAAGAGATTTTTGGAGGTGTTGGCGATGCCGAAAGAACTAACTCAAAGTGTTTGTACTTCATAGCTGAGTGACTACCCTTTTCATGTGAGTATCTTGAGCCTTATCGAGCATACCCACTTTTGATATAGATACGACATATGCTCGTTCGTTTGACCATGGGAGATATTCACCCTTGGCATGTCATAGTCAGAACTTGTGTATCTTATATGTTTCGAGACCGCACGCGAGGTGGGAGATTGTGAAGATGATCAAGGCACTTAGGACATACCCACTACATCTTTCATTAGCCTTCCCTAAATATATCCCTCACCTAGTCACCTCACTTGAGCCTTAGCCTTTTTCATTTCACCCATCACATTTAGCCCATGTCATGGTTTTGGCAAAAAGACATGTTGTTGGCTATTGGGACACTCTTGGGCAGTCTTGAAATGAAAAATAACAGACCAGACATCATGGTGTTCACCAAAAAGAGTTTGGCAACAGAAGAAAGATCGCCACAGTATCATACCAGAGAATAAGTTTCACTAGTAGCAACACTTATGTAAAAAAAAGGTTTGAGAAATAAGTCAAAAAGCTCGACAATAAACAGGTTGGAAGAAAACAATTCTATTTGAAGATTTATTTATAGGACATTCCTAGCGGAGATTATTAGGTGTGAAGACCAAACTGTTCGCATAGTAGGGACGTCAGAGCAATGAGTCTTCGGGGGAGGAGTTTCATAGAGCCCATTATCTAGAGTTTGACATTTTCCCATTACTCCTCAGCCCCTGCCCGAGCCAGACACGATATTAGAAACCTATCATACCCGTTCATCACTTCATCATTTTCACCCCTCAAAAGACCTTGTGATTCACAGTTTCTCGCCATATATAGCGGTGGAGATTTGATTTGTACACAAGCCTATGATCTGTGCGTGCCTTGGGTTGAATCTGAGTGATCACCCCCATAATAACACCCTAGTGAAACAGTGAGGAATGTATGAAGTTTACACTTGAGGGACGTTTGATTAGGCGCGCCAATGCTATCTGGAACATCTACCAAGGATGTGTTGAGTAGGTGGGACTCTTAGGAGGTGGGTTGTTGTGGCTTGTCACTCTACACTCGCCTCTTTTTACTCTACTTTCTTTTCCTAGGTTTGGTTTGCTTGGGGACAAGCAAACGTCTAAGTGTGAGGTGATGTGACGTGTCTCAAAATTGGCAGGTTTTATACACGTGTTTTCACCTATTTATCACCCAAAATCATGCTTTTACCTTAGTATTATCACGGTTTGTCTTCTTTTAATGATAATTGCAGCTCTTGAAGGTGGAAAGTGAAAAGAAGTGAAAACCGGCACAAAAGACAAGGAATTGAAGACTCTTGGAGCTGATTCAGATGTAGCACGGTCGTACTTACGACCGTGCACCTGTCCCGGGTCAACAAGTCAACATTTCAATGTCAACAGAAGGCAAAAGTCAGCTTTGCAAACATGCATGGGCATGCATAACCCTTAGCACGGTCGTGCTTCTTCAAGCGTGTCCCTCTAGGCTTAAACTGACCAAAACTGACAAGACGGTTACACGTACCAGCAAGCACGGGCATGCCATAACCCTTGGCACGGCTTTGCAGTTCCTGAAGGTGGGCATCTTCTGCAAAAGGAATCTGCAACAGTACGTACTGTCGAGCATGGGCATGCCAAAAATTGAGCACGAGCGCACATGGGCTAATTTTCCTACAAATAGAGGCCTCCACTCCACATTTTGAGCATTCAATTCCACCCAAGTCTCTCTCACATTTCTGCCATTTTTAGGGTCTTATTAGTGACCTTTGGAGTCTAGAATCACTCCATAAACACTACTAGAGTGATAGCTTGAGAGAGATCACTACAAATCATCCCAAAAACCCTCTTTGATCCATTATACCAAAACAGTAGTTAGACTTATTGCGGGTCACTGTCTTGATTATAAGCATTGTCAGATTAACCATACCTCTGCCTCTGCTAGCATAGCCCACCATTTAAGGATTTACAGGGACCTCAGGTGCGGTATCCAAATCCCTAATCAACTCCTTCATAGTGGCAATTATTTAACATAACGTTACCATGACCAGACCTAAAAAAGATATACCCGTTTAAAAATAACATAATTTAAGGAACTTAAATTCAGCAAAATTTGTACAAATGTACCTTAACAAACTGTCAATGGCTTATTATAATACTCCTCATATGTTCCTTCAGTTGCATACTCTGTTCTCCAACACGATATTCTCAATCATATATTTAGTAAACAAATACCAATACACATATGCGGAGCAAAGTTTGGTACCTTTACAATGTATGCAATAGTGCGCCGAGCATCTAGTCGGTAAGCATTTGTAAAAATATATAGGCCCACCTTCTTGACAAACCACTTTCGATAGCTACTATTAAAAAAAGAGACAAATCAATTCAACATTTCCGATAACAGTTGTTCAAAAAAAAAAAAGAAACATTTCCGACAACAAATAATGAAAACTGGAATCGAAGTCATAAACAAATAACACAAAACAGGACAAACCTATTGTAAAATATCAAAAAGTGAACGCCTGCAATGGAACATCTATTGATTGTCACCGCAAAGTCAAAAACTCCTGAACAACATGTTAGGATTTGAGTTTTATTTGTTTTGATTGTTTTGTAAATGAAAGATGAATGAAGATAAACTAAACATGGAAAGTGCAGCGGAATTAAACTATGAATCAAAACAAAGAGAATAATTGTTTTCAAATCGAATGCTTCTCATTACTGAATGATTACACAATGATTACAATTACTCCCCCTCAGCCTGATCACTCACTGATTGTTTGTCTGAGAGAATGTTTGGAGTGATGAATAGAACAGTACATGCACTGTTCTATTTATAGACAAACTAAACCACTGATGACCTACGACTTAAGTCACCTAAGACAGTGACATCTAACAGATAAATAATAATATAAAACAACTGTTAAATACAGACACTGTTACATTGTATGATCTGATGACTAAACAACTGATGAGCAATCCTCTGATCCTTTTATCCACTATTAGAGCCTAAGTGTTGTTGGCTGCAACAGTCTTTGTCTCTAACAGTCCTTTGGCTTCAGTAGTTGTTTCTTCAATCAGCACTTTGTGATCAGCACTTGTACTCAGCAGTTGTTAGAAGCCAACAGTCTTTTGGGAGAAGTAACTTGAAAACACTGATTTTATTCTGGATCATATATAGTAGGGGTGTGCATGGGTCGGTTTGGTTCGGTTTTTACCATTAACCATAACCATAACCAAACTTCGGTTATGGTTAATCGGTTATGAATTCGGTTATGGTTCGGTTATGGTTATTTCGGTTATTAACCACAAACTTCAACTAAAACTAACTTTCGACTAAAGTTTAAAAATTAAACTCACATGGGTCTACAAAATAAAAATTGGAAACTACGATGGTGGACTTAGCTTAAGTTTTTTTTTTTTATAAGACAAACAAGATTAAATTTTTTTGTTAAACTACCAATGAGGGATCCTTGTTAATAAGATATTTCTAGAGAATAAAAAAACTTACCTAAGCCTAAGTTTAATTTTTTATTAAAATAAAGGTCACCTACATCAAGATCGTTTTGTTACTAGCATACTTTTATCTTAGTAGAAAACCTCTACATGGTTAATGTAAAACATAAACCTATTACATAGACTTAAAACTAGAAGTTCGGTTCGGTTTTGGTTATATCGGTTAACCAAAGTTTCATAACCATGACCATAACCGCTCGGTCGGTTAAAGAAATTTCATAACCATAACCATTGGTTATGTCGGTTATTGGTTAAAATCGGTTCGGTTATGTCGGTTATGGTTTGGTTGTTGGTTATGGTGGTTAATTTTGCTCACCCCTAATATATAGTATGTTTAGGCTTTTCAGATCATCTGTTCTTCTCCAGGTCATCAGACCAACAATCTCCCCCTAGAACAGATGATGCCAAAACTCAACCTTTATTGCTGATCTTTATTCGTCATCAGACTTTCTCTAATTTGTCCTTTGAACTGTAACTCAAAGTTCAATGAGAAGAGGTCTTCAGCATTTCTTTCAAGCTCTAAGTTAAGAAGGTCTTGGAGATCATCTGCACACAGACCATATGCATCATCCATTCTTAACTTCTAAGCCTCTCCATCAGATCTAAGCAAAGTCAATTCATGGGTGTCTTTGTTGACCTTCCATTTTAGAATTTTTGAACCTGAGGATTTCTTGAGCTGCAAATTTATTCTGGATGAGTTTGGTGATGGAGGTCTCCCAATGAGTTTTCTGAGTTCTTCAGAAATGGGATCAGAAAAGTAGTGAACTTGGTTGAAGATTCCCTCTTTTACAAATGTATCAGCAAACTTCTTTTGATCTTCTTCTGACATCTCCTTCTGCCTTTTGTACTGTCTTTTGGCAGCAACAGATAGGTCAGATGTTTCAAGTAGGTTGTCAAGTGTAAAGGCCTGTTAGGATCTTTTAACCACTGGAGCATCAGAGTAAATTGGTTTTCTTGGTAGATTTGGATCAGTCTTTCTATTCTCTTCCAGTTTCTTGTAAGTTTCAACCAGTCTCAGCTTAGACCATCTTGCTACAGACTTCATCTCTCCATACTTTGTAGCCATAATTTCTTCCCTCATTCTCTTATACTTCAAAGCTCTGACTGGGTCTCTGCCTTTTCTGAAATCAGGGGCAGAGGCCTTTAAAGTAGGATTCTTGGTCATCTCTTCAATTCTATACAATTCTTCTTGAAGGGCATGAGTGGTCCAGCCTGCAAATTGTTTCTTGTTTGCTTTGTAAGGCATGGTTGCTAAGATCTGATCAAGAATAGATTCCTTGACTACCTTTTCCAAATCACTGCTGAGAGGCATGTTAGACATGGAATTGCTCAGGGTCTTAGCAAAATCTTCAATCCTTCTCAGTTTGCTAAGCTCTGCTGAATGGATGCCCTAAGAAGTCCTGTCATCCTTCCCTTTGCATCTCTCATTGATGATCAAATCTATCTGTTCAGCTTTAAACTTCAAGTATTGTTCTATGTTTTTGGGAACAGGAAAATTTGGAAGAGATTGGAAGGTTCTTTTGGATGGATCCTCAGTATTGTAGAAGGATTGAATTTCCCCCTTGAGTAGATCAAGCTCAAGAGGATACTGAGCAGCCAATGGTGTGATGGATGGTGGTGGTTTATGGGAAGTAAAATGGGAAGTGTGTTGTGAAAAAGATGTAAGTGGAATGGCTGGAATATGTGCAGTTTTTGGTGTTGAAGTGGGAGGTGGTGTGGTTTCTATATTCTCATCCTGTACCACAAAGGTTGACTTTCTCTTCCTTTTGTACATGATCAGAGGTGATGGTGGTGTTTGAGTAACAGTGGTTGTGTTAACATTTGTTGGCACTTATGCAGGACCAGCAGATGTTTGGAGTTGTGATGGTGAAGTGGGTGGCATGGTTATAAGTGGTGTATTGGTGGTTTTTGTAGTGGGTTCAGTGGTTGGTTTAGTGGTTGTGGTGGTAGCAGATGTTTTGGTGGTAGCAGTGGTTCTAGCAGATGTTGTGGGATCAGAGTTTTTGGTTTTGGATGGTGGTTGCCTAGCATGTTTTGCAGGCATTTTCTTCCTTTTAGAGGAGCCAACATCTTCAACTTCTTGATGTTGCTCTTGTTTCTTTTGTACTAGATCCTCTGCCTTGACTTCCAGTGTATCAGACTTTTTTAGCTTAGCTTCAGCAACCTCTTCAGCAATGATGTTGGCATAGTTATCAATCTCTTTTTCCTTACCAGCTTTGGCAGTTTCATCATTAGCAGTGGTTTGATTAGTGGGTTGTTGTGGAGCTGGAGCAGACCCTGGTTTGTTTGCAGCAGACTTTTGGGATTGACCTTTTTGAGAAGGTCGACATCCAAAGGGATCTAACTTTGGCAATCTATCTCTGCCACTCTCCCGCTTTTTGGCATCATCAGCAGTGAATTCATCATCATCTTCATCTCTTAAAATAGTTGTGGGGGCAGAGCCAGTGGTCTTTAGCAGATGATCTTTGATGGCTTTAATGTCTGCTTGGGTATCTGTGTACCTAGCATCTACCATGGTTCTGATGTGAGTCATATATGTTTCATGTGTTTGGTCTGCTAGTTTTCGATGAGCTATGATGATGAGGGAAACAAATTTCCATAGCTCACTAGCAATCTCTTCTTTGGATGGTTGACTTTTGGTGAGAACAACCAAAGACTCCATTATTGTCTTTAGATCAGTCTTGATATTAACAACATATGTTTCAATGGATTGAACTCTCACCGTCAATTCTTGGTATTTTAACCCATCACCTAAGTTAATATGATCATCTGGATTCCTACCAGGGGTGGTAGTTGTATCTGGTTTAGTTCTAGGAGGTGAGTCCATAGAATAAGAACCAGATGCCCCTTTTTCTTGGTTCTGGGGACTTCCAACTGATTTTGGGGTCACTATAGTGGCCTCATCAGTTGTTGCCTTCAAGGAAGTCTTAGAGATGTAACCACTGTCCTGTTATGAGACAATGGTCTCTACATCAGTAGTGGCTGGTTCACTTGAAAAACCACCTTGAGTTACATTTAACTCAAAAGGTGTAACCTCCTATGTTCGTAGGCTAGCCAGTTGATTTTTCTCAGGCCCAGTCACTTGTTGATGTATACTCTCAGTGATAGGGAATGGAGAGGAACTAGGATTGTCCTGAGTTTTATCAATAGCTTTGAACAGTGGTTGCATGGTAGGGAGGATATGTGATGGAGAAGGTGGAGGAATGAAAAGAGAAGCAGCCCCGCGAGAAGGGCTTTTGAACATATGGTCAAGTGACTCATATGCTTCTTGATGTGTGTCCCCTTGGCTTACAACATGATCCTTTTGTGAGGATTCATGAGGAGTTTGGCTGGGTGGAGATATATCCAACTGTTGAGAGGAAGTATCAACAGTGGTTTGTTGTTGCTTTTGTGCTACAACAGGGTTTGCCTTTGGTATCTCATCTTCCAGAGGACCCTTTTTAGATTTCTTGGGGGGGGGGGGGTTTGTGGATGGATGTTTCCTTTTGGAAGTGGCTGGTGTGGGTTTCACAGCACTGGATGTAGTGCCATGATCACCAGGAGCAGTGGGCTCAGCAACAGAGGTTTTGACAACATTTGTTGTCTTAACACCCTTTGCTTGTGTTTTGAAAACTTTGACTTTTGACACTTTTTCTTGGGTGTTTGGACCCAACATTCTTGTAAAAGTTTCTTGAGAAAGACTCTTCATTTGAAGAAATTCTCCCTTTTTAAAATCCTTTTCAGGTAAAACCTTTTGTAGGATTACACTTAAAAGTCGTGGGTACAAGAGAAAAGCATTGTTAGACCCAGACTTGACTCCCTTCACATTTGCTACTAAATCCAGAAACAGAGCCTGGATAGATTGTAGTCAGATTCTGACAACATTGCATATCCCAAGTACTGAACTTTCAATGGGATTTCATTAAAAGAGGTGGTTTTAGCAGAGAGACAGATAAGGAGTGTATGAAAGAAAAAATTCATGACTGGTGGAATTTTTTTTTTTTATAAAGTGTTGATCCAGTCATCTGTGAATCATAACCCCTTTCTTGAAACTCTGTGTGAAGCTCAGCCTTAGGAAAAGAGTCCTTACGTGCCAAGTCGTATAGAGAGAAGCCTGTGGATATGAGTTGGGGGGGGGTTATGGTGATATTTGTGTCTCCAATTTTTGAAATAATGGTTGTAGGCTTTTTGTCTTGAAGTAGAAACTCAGCATTTAACCAGAATTCTTGAAGAGTATCAATATATATGGGTGCATTAGCGGTGAGGATTGACAAGTATTTGGATTGGAGGAAGACATCAATGGTGTTGTGGAACGGAGTGTTTTCATCTATTTTAACCAGACATGGAAGGTAATTGTGAGGGGCTTTTGCTTGAAGATCCATTTTAATAGAGTTCGAGTCAAATGATGGAAAGAATTTGTATGAGGGTTTAAGGTTGAAGAAGGCGGTTTCAGTATTTTGAATACAATGAGACAGTGTAACAACTGTTGGGGGGAAAACAGGGTTTTTATAGCCTCTGATGAAACCGCTGATGTGGCCAAAGCTCTGCTTTTGAGAGTAGACGTGGCAAACCTCTGATGGAGCATACGTGGCAAACAGCTGTTGAAGGTTATCAAAGTACTGATGCAAACAGCTGTTGAGTTTTTTTTTGTATATAGATATATGTATATATATAGTGGAAAATAGTTGTTTTATCTGATCAGATTTTTCAACCAGGCAGTGGGTTGTTTTATCTGATCAGATGTTTGAAATAGATTTTTCAACCAACACATGATAGAATGGATGAAACAGTGGTTGTTTTATCTTTAACAGATTTTTCAACCCAAAAGCTATTTTTAAGGATGGATTTTGATTTTCTGAAAACATTTTAATGTTTTATTTAAGGAAACAATTTTGTTGTTAGTCCATGTTTAGCATACCAATCCGAGATATCAGTTTTTCAAAGGTAGATGTGTCTAAAGCTTTTGTCAACACATCTGCCAGCTGATCCTCTGTTGGAACATGGTGCAGAGAAATCAAACCTTTTTCATAGCTATCTCTTACAAAATGATGTCTGATGTCGATGTGCTTTGTGGTGGAGTGAGAGACTAGATTTTTGATGATATTTTCAGCAGCCTGGCTATCAAGCATGAGTGGAGTTCGTAGTGCAGTTATACCAAAATCCAGTAGTTGATTTTGAAGCCACATGAGTTGGGTTGTATAGCTTGCAACAGAAATGTATTCAGCCTCAGCTGTTGAGGTGGAAACAACTGCTTGCTTTTTGCTTTGCCAGGAGACTTCCTTGTTGTGTGACAGCCAGCAAAATCACTATCTGAATAACCTGAAAGCTCAATGTTTCCATTAGCAGGATACCACATACCAAGTGTGGGAGCACTTTTTAGGTATCTGAATATCCTTTTCACAGCAATAAGGTTTGACTTTCTAGGTGATGCATGGGATCTTGCACAGACACAAGTGGCAATTGTTAGGATCTGAGTTTGATTTGTTTTGATTGTTTTGTAAATGAAAGATGAATGAAGATAAACTAAATATGGAAATTGCAGCGGAATTAAACTATGTATCAAAACAAAGAGAAAAATTGTTTTCGAATTAAATGCTTCTCATTACTAAATGATTACATAATGATTACAATTACTCCCCCTCAGCCTGATCACTCACTGATTGTTTGTCTGAGAGAATGTTTGGAGTGATGAATAGAACAGTACACGCACTTTTCTATTTATAGACAAACTAAACCACTGATGACCTACGACTGACGTCACCTAAGACAGTGACATCTAATAGATAAATAACAACATAAGACAACTGTTAAATACAGACACTGTTACATTGTAAGCTTTGATGACTAAACAGCTAATGAGCAATCCTCTGATCCTTCTATCCACTGTTGGTGCCTAAGTGCTGTTGGCTCCAACAGTCTTTATCTCTAACAGTCCTTTGGCTTCAGCAGTTGTTTCTTCAATCAACACTTTGTGATCAACACTTGTACTCAACAGTTGTTAGGGGAACAACAGTTGTTAGAAGCCAACAGTCTTTTGGGAGAAATAACTTAAAAACATTGATTTTATTCTGGATCATATATAGTATGTTTTGGCTTTTCAGATCATCTGTTCTTCTCCAGGTCAGCAGACCCAACACAACAAAACTTCCATTGAACGCTAAGAAACCGTTGTCAACGCTGAGTCTAAGCCATTTCCGATGGCTTGCATATAACATTCATATAAGCATAACACCTTCAACCATTAGTAAAAACATGTCAAAACGGTCATGTATACTGTCAATAATCTGTTTTAAATTTTTCTTTCTCAACATACATGTATATTCAGCTTATTACAGACCGCACATACTAATTCACAATCATATAGACATCATCTATACACGTAGCACAATCCAAAAAGAGTAAATCTAAACATAACCAAGCGGTTCATAGACATTCAAAAGTTGAAAACAAGTCCCGTTCAAGCATTTTAACAAATACCTAGCGTGCTAAGTAGCAATACAGTCGATAAAGCCTATCACTTGCCGAGATGTCGCCGGATCCCTCATTCTCCTTCACCAACTTTGTCCTTCTCTCTTTCTCTCCCTCTTCTACATAGATGATAATCGATCATCATCACGTGACTCCCGCCACTGCTGTTTTTGAGTCCTGGTGATGGTCCCTGAAAGAAAGCTGCATGTAAGAAAAGGTGAAGAAAACACATCTGGATGCACACGTGTCGTTTGATAAATAAACCTAACCCACCTACCTGGCTACCTTGATCAGCATACATGATTAAACATTGTCACCATCGCCGCTGTCATTCCTTTACCTGAGAACCAAGCATCGTCGCGTCTTAACTTGCGCATCACCTGCTCAATAATCGTAGTGAACGACCAAACCAACTAGGCTGCAGGGAAGCTTCTTAACAAAACAGAACAACAAACCTAAGAGGAAAAGTTACCTTAGGCGACGGATGATGAATGATGATAGCCGGTGAACCCTTCCCGGAATCGCCGATCATCTCTACTTTATCTTTATGGATTCAAATTTCCCTCTTTATCTTTCTGGATTCAGATTTCCCTGTCTCTCAAATAAAATTGGATTTTGATATTTCTATATCACTCTCTTTGTTTCTGGATATGGATGGATTAGAAAGAAGTGATGTTTAAAATATTCAATTTTTTTCTTTCTCTACATGATTATTTGAGAGAGAAATGGTGGATTCGAAAGAAGCATTGTTATGGTGGCTGACAAAAAGCATGAAAGAAGAAAGGATAAAAGTTAGTAGCCGGGTGGAAAATGATGTAGAAGGGCCAAAGTGGGTTACAACTGCCTAGCTGTAGAGAAGAAAAAAAATATATGAAGTCAGGACTCGAACTCGGGTAGGAAAAGTAGCAGCAGAACGTCCAAACCAACTGCGCTAGAAACAGATTTGTTAAGACTAACGAAAGAACAAAGCTAAATAACGTTAAAACTGTAAGGCAGGAGTACTATTCACGAGCCTTCAAAAATCAATATATAAAATAATGAAAAATGTAAGAAAAGGACAAGTTTATTTGAGCGGTAAGGGTGTATATTTACGGAAAGAATAGTAAATAAATAATTAATGAAAACAATAGGAAAAGGACAACTGTATTTGAGTGGTAAGGGTGTATGTAAGTATACTAGATTAATGCTCGTGTGGACAAGCGATTTAATAAATTTTAGCATATTGAGGGGTACAATTTAGTAAAACATAAAATATAGTGAAATTATTTTGATAAATTGTTAAAAGTAAGAAATACACATATAATTCAAATATCATTAAATATTTCCTTATACATTACATTTTTTCTTTTATTTATGACCTTCCCATCGGTATCAAGTAACTTAACCCCTGCCCTGCTCTTAACATTTGATAATACTACATAAAGATGGCCATGTGTGAATCTTGGATTCGTTTATGTGTTTGCATCTTAGTCCAAAAATATATAAATACATGTCATCCCTAATTAGAAAATATATAAATATATTAGGATATCTCTAATTTAAAGGTAATAAGTAATAAAAATAATTTTCTGTGAAAAATGCTTCATCGCGAGTCGCAAAGAAGCTGGGCTTATGGTTCCGCTTTAAGTGAATTCCTAATTACCTTGGATTTTATCTTTTATTGTTCACGATACGCGAACAAGATCACCAGAGTACTTCACGTGACGTGAATAGCCACAAAAAACCTTTGAATCCCTAATCGTTTTAACTCAATTAAATGGCATTCATTATTACTTTTCACATTATTTTCATCCATTCTCTTCTGTCATAAAATTATTTGGGAAAATCTGTTTTCGCGCCAAGCAAAAGGACAGTCTTTATCTTGTTGTGCCGCGCGAGAACCTTGAGTCATTTTAATTACTCACGCCACGTGAGAAGTGGTCTATACTTCTTCGCGATGCGCAAGTGACTCAGATTCCGCTGAAACTTTTGTATATTTTCATATTTTTATTTCGATTATTATAGTTTTTAGTATTTTATTTTTTGTATATTTCTTCTATTTTTCTTCTAGATTGAATTTGTTTTTATTTTTGTATATTGTGTCAGTCTAAGTGTGGGGATGGTCGATGTTCTTTTCATTGCTTGATCGATCTTTTTGCCCGTACTCAATCTACATTCAGTCGAGGGCGATCTTAAAAAAATATTTATGAAAATGGCCATTCCAGCATAGAAAGTTAAAGTCCAAGATGGAATGAGTTTTAAAGTCAATGGGCAACGACTTAATTATGAAATTCACGCTCGTAAGCCCGAACAGTCATTCACAATGTATGAACGGTCGTTCACTGGGCCTGAATCAGAAAATATGCTCGAAAGACAGACTGAACGGTCGTTCGTCTGTGTGAACGGGCGTTCGCTGGGCCAATCACGTGCGAACGGTCATTCGGTCGCTGTGAACGGTCGTTCACTAAGACAAATTCAGAAATAACTCAGGGGTAATTTGGGAAATCCGATTTTTAGCAAAAACCCAACCCTAGCTCAAGTGGACGAGCCGTTCACTTCAGTTCACATATTTCTCTGCACTTTATCTCCTAAACACTAAAATCTCTTGCAAGAATCCATCTCCAATCTCCAAATCAAGGTATGAATCCTCCTATTTCTTGCATTTTCTCTTATTCTAGTGTAATGTACTATATATTATTGCTCACTTCTCTTAATTTTAGGGGTTTCTTCATAATTATTTAACCAAACCCCAAAATTTTAAGATTGTTTGCTTAGCTAGTGTAAAGTAATATAGATTGTTGCTACCTTATCTTAATTTTAGGGGTTTCTTCATAATTGTTTAACCAAACCCTAAAATTGAAAGATTGTTTGCATTTATAGTGTAATGATAAAGTAATTTTGTTTAGTAATTATAAAGTAGCTTTAGTCTTAGTTTTTATTTAGGTTTGTTCAAGAAATTTTAGGGCTTTCTTCATAATTGTTCAAACAAGCCCCAAATTTCTTATGTTTTGGTGTATAAATTAGTTAGAACTTCAGTTTCTAAGCACCTATTCACAAGAAAAATTGTGTTTGATATGATTTTGCAAAACCATGGTGAATGGGATGTTAAAATTATGAACTTTTAGTATTAATGGATGCATGGGGTTTATCAAGTTGAGTGCTTTGGGGCGCCTTTTTGCCTTTATACCTTTCTCTACATGTTTAGCACTTTTGTAGGTACCAAGGAAAAGGAGTTCAGGATAGGCACACGAGCACGGATGGATGAGCAAACACGAGAACGCCCATGGATAACCTTCGGGTTGCTATGAATTAAGTGTGAGGTGATAGAATTTTATAAATTTTACCACCTCTTGAGCCAGGCAAACCAAGAACCTGTTTAAAGGCAAAAGTTTTTTAAAATATTTTTAGAGTAATCAAAAACATTTTTCAAACCCTTTGAGTCCACCCTAAAAGACCCGAACAAGAGATTTTTGAGGTGTTGGCGATGCCGAAAGAACTAACTCAAAGTGTTTGTACTTCATAGCTGAGTGACTACCCTTTTCATGTGAGTATCTTGAGCCTTATCGAGCACACCCACTCTTGATATCGATACGACATATGCTCGTTCGTTTGACCATGAGAGATATTCACCCTTGGCATGTCATAGTCAGAACTTATGTATCTTATATGTTTCGAGACCACACGCGAGGTGGGAGATTGTGAAGATGATCAAGGCACTTAGGACATACCCACTACAACTTTCATTAGCCTTCCCTAAATATATCCCTCACCTAGTCACCTCACTTGAGCCTTAGACTTTTTCGTTTCACCCATCACATTTAGCCCATGTCGTGGTTTTGGCAAAAAAAAAAAAAACATGTTGTTGGCTATTGGGACACTCTTGGGTAGTCTTGAAATGAAAAAGAACAGACCAGACATCATGGTGTCCACCAAAAAGAGTTTGGAAACAGAAGAAAGATCGCCACACTATCATACCAGAGAATAAGCTTCACCAGAAGCAGCACTTATGTAAAAAAAGGTTTGAGAAACGACTCAAAAAGCTGTACAATAAACGGGTCGGAAGAAAACAATTCTATTTGAAGATTTATTTTTAGGACATTCCTAGCGGAGATTATTAGATGTGAAGACCGAACTGTTCGCATAGTAGGGACATCAGAGCAACGAGTCTTCTGGGGAGGAGTTTCATAGAGCCCATTATCTAGAGTTTGACATTTGCCCATTACGCCTCAGCCGCTGCCTGAGCCAGACACGATATTAGACACCTATCATAACCGTTCATCACTTCATCATTTTCACCCCTCAAAAGACCTTGTGATTCACAGAGTCTCGCCATATATAGCGGTGGAGATTTGATTTGTACACAAGCCTATGATCTGTGTATGCCTTGGGTTGAATCTGAGTGATCACCCCATAATAACACCCAAGTGAAACAGTGAGGAATGTATGAAGTAGACACTTGAGGGACTTTTGATTAGGCACGCCAATGCTATCTGGAACATCTACCAAGGATGTGTTGAGTAGGTGGGACTCTTAGGAGGTGGGTTGTTGTGACTTGTCACTCTACACTCGCCTATTTTTACTCTACTTTCTTTGCCTAGGTTTGGTTTGCTTGGGGACAAGCAAACGTCTAAGTGTGAGGTGATGTGATGTGTCTCAAAATTGGCAGGTTTTACACACGTGTTTTCACCTATTTATCACCCAAAATCATGCTTTTACCTTAGTATTATCACGTTTGTCTTCTTTTAATGATAATTGCAGCTCTTGAAGGTGGAAAGTGAAAAGAAGTAGTGACTTGCACAAAATACAAGGAATTGAAGACTCTTGGAGCTGATTCAGATGCAGCACAGTCGTGCTTACGACCGTGCACCTGTCCCGGGTCAACAAGTCAACATTTCCAAGTCAACAGAAGGCAAAAGTCAGCTTTGCAAACATGCATGGGCGTGCCATAACCCTTGGCACGGTCGTGCTTCTTCAAGCGTGTCCCTCAAGGCTTAAACCGACCAAAACTGACAAGACGGTTACACGTACCAGCAAGCACGGGCGTGCCATAACCCTTGGCACGACCGTGCAGCTCCTGAAGGTGGACAACTTCTGCAAAAGGACTCTGCAACAGTATGTACTGTCGAGCATGGGCATGCCAAACATTGAGCACGGGCGCGCAGGGGCTGATTTGCCTATAAATAGAGGCCTCCACTCCACATTTTGAGCATCCAATTCCACCCGAGTCTCTCTCACATTTCTGCCATTTTTAGGGTCTTGTAAGTGACCTTTGGAGTCTAGAATCACTCCATAAACACTACTAGAGTGAGAGCTTGAGAGAGACCACTACAAATCATGCCAAAAACCCTCTTTGATCCATTAAACAACCATTACTATGTGTTCTTTAAACACCCAAATTAGAGTGCATGTTGTAATGCCAATCATTGGCTAGGATTCTAAAGTGTTGCTAGGGTGAAGAATTCTTTGGTATGGATTATATAGTTTTTATTTGTTGAGTGGTGTTTTGTGTTCTTGTCTAATTCTTTCTACTTTAAAACTTTGTTTGATGAATTAACTAATTAATCACTTAGTATTTGGTCTTGTTGGTGTTTTGATAGGAAGTGGGAGGACTTATGAGTGTCCCCATGGTGTGTAATAACCCATGCACTCGTAAGCTAACCTAATCCCGGGAGTAGTGATTAGCCCATTTGTGGATAGAAATATACACACTTAGTGGCTTAATCCTCTACTATCAAGATCTCACTTAGGGTCGGCACGGTCTTTATACTTGGTCCTGGTGATAAGCTAAGACTTGATTTTGCGACTTAGCTTCATTGTCTATGTGATAGCTTTGGCGGAAGTCGAGAATTGGTGAACCCATGTTGAAAGAAAACAATCTTTATTTTCTTTCATTACTGTATTGTCGCACAATCAGTAATAGATCAATCACTTTTTGAAAGATTAATTAGTTCAAGTAGGGGATGCACGTGTTCTGGTTAGTCACGACTCACCTATGATATCAAGTGGTAGCTTGTTCGGCCATGCTCCGGCCGCCGACAAGTTATCCATAAAAGTTTTAAGTAGTTAGTTGTCTTTATCGCAACACTAGGAGGTGGATTCTTCGGGGTTGGGTATGCACAGTCTTGAGTAGTCCGTCCCTCATTGTTGAGAGGTGAGCTTACCAGTTTGGAAGACCCTCACTTTAATAACAACAACATAAACTAGTTATGCGAAAACGATCACCTCTAGAGAAATCACATTGCGCAACTCAAATGCACCACTTAACTAAGTAATTACTATTAATCCTTCCCAAAGCTAGTCGGATCCCCAAGCATCACTTCTTTTTGGATATTGATTTCTATATCGGTCATTCTCGCTCTTTCTCCTTTCTATCTTTACTTTTATTAAAAAAACAACTTAAGGCTGAGTAGGGGAAGTCGTGTCTTAGGGTTCGATACTCGGTACTTGCTAGAGTCTATACTACACTTGATAGGTACAGTTTTCTATTGTGTGGGTTTAGAACAATTAGTGATTATCGTTTTATTTTTATAAATTTAAAACTTGAACAAGTGTCTTAACTTAAAGTCATAACTTAATTACCTTTATCATCGAGTCTTGACATTTCCTTCGGGAAGCTGGCATTGAGAGTTTACACATACACATTTCATATGTATGATCCACAAATAAAGCCGAGTGTATGTGAACATTGTGAGTAGTGTAAAGATATGCATGCTTAGTCGATTTGATGTAAACCATTGCTTTGATTTTCTTTACATATATTTTACAAGTGCTTGTTGGTTTGAAATCTTTGATGATGTCTTTTGACAAACCAACTAGCCCTATAATTTATTAACTTTCCGGTTTGCTACTCGTATTGCCATGGGGGTTATTTGTTGAGTTTTCTAATTTAAATTGCTTGGGGACAAGCAACGTTTAAATGTGGGGAGGTTTGATATACGTGAATTTATACATATAAAATTTCCCATTTAACTCTCGTTTATATACATTTATGACCTTATACATGAGGAATTGGTACTTATTTGGGTATCTTTATGATTACAGGTCTTAAATGGTGTCCCGGAAGCAAGCCCGAAGAAAAACGAAGGTTTCTGCGCGAATAAGAATGTTGTGTCAATCTGAATCGCCATTTGGGCTGACTGAATGGCCATTCGCTAACATGTCTATTAATGCGTATTTCGAGCACATCAAGTTTTTGGCGCCGTTGCCGGTGTATTTAGAATTAATATGTACGCGCAACTTGGGTTTTAAATTTATAAACATGATTATAATCTTAACATTATAACACACATTAAAGGGCAAGCGCACCCTATCACATGTGTAGTAAAGCATAGATAAGAACCAAGTATCGATCCATGGACGCGCGCGGAGCGATTGTACTGAACCGTTGTCACTGATTTACCATTAAGAAAGACAGTGAATGTTTTTTGTAACTAATTTAATCTAATTTAAACTAAAGCATAGTGAATATATATATATATATATATATATATATTATATATATATATATATATATACACATAGGGTCAAGATCGTGTACAAAGTGTTTTTTTGTGAGAAGTGTGAGAAGTATTAAAAATTGATACTTAGGCATCATTTTTTGAACTTAGTCGTGATGTTTTGGATTGTTTTGCCTATAAAAACACCAAACATAACAATTAAATATATTTTAGGCTTAAAACTTAAAACACCATGCTAAGAACATTAGCAGTGTGTTTTAAGCGTTAAATAGTGTGTTTTAGCTGTTTTTTAAATTTAATGACTATAATACATTGTATTGTGTTTTAGATTGTTGTGTTTGGTGTTTTTCAAGTTAAAACAACCTAAAACATCATTCCTAAATCCAAAACATGATGTCTACATGTCAATTCTTAGCCCTTCTCACACTTCTCATGAAAAATGTACTTTGTACAGGATCCTAAACCTATATATATATATAGGAATAAGATCAAATAGGAACCAATACCTAGCTAGGAACTTAGGAACCAATCTGAGCCATCCATTTTTTGTTTTGATCTAGAGGGTATTAGTGTAAATATACATTTAATTAATTAGCTTTTTATTATAATTAGAATTTATAATCAAACCAATTACTAAATAAGAATTGATTGGTTTCCTTAAAACTCTCAACCACTATTACGATCATTATATTGAAGAACAACCCTAATCAACAATTCGTATACATGTATGTATTTTCTGTTTTTGTTATTTTTTTTTTCAAACAAATCAATCGTTATTATTTTTAATCTTCAATTGCTCGGATTTATTGGGTATTTATTTTTGTTTTTGTTAGATCGAAATGTATAATCAATTGGAATTGTATTTGTAATGATTTTGTTAGGTTAGATTAGATCAATTGCATAATTTCTTTGAATCGAATGTGCAGTACATTGAGGTTATGTATTTTTTGATAATATACGTTGGTGTATATTACATTTAGGGTTAAGCGACCAAACCCTAATTAGGATTATCACGTCAAAATGAAGGAGACACTTTTATTATTTTCAAATGCATATACACTAGTGTATATTATACGTTGGTGTATATTACATAAAGATGACAAGAGACAACCGCTGTGAGGATGAACAGGCCAAATGCCTATACACCAGTGTATAGTATACATTGGTGTAAATTACATAAAAAGGATAAGAGACCGAACCTTAAAGGTGATGACGATGAATGAAAAAACAAAAAAGAAACTGGTATACACCAACGTATATCTGTGTTGATAATGATGGTAAATGAGAAAAAATACTGATATACACCAATGTATATATGCATTCACGATGAATGAAAAAACAAAAAAGAAACTAATACACACCAATGTATATATATGTCGATGATGATGAATGAAATAAAAAAACTGATAGGGAGATTTTATAGGGATTGAGTATAATAAATGGGGGTTAATAATTATTTAGTTACAAATTTAGACTTAATTACCTAAGCATATTGAACAAAAGTCAATAATACCCTTTGATTAAAATAAACAATTAATTAATGTTTTACTTATTTACAATTATGCCATTAGAGATCAATGACTATAAAGTGGTTCCTATTTGAACCCTACCCTATATATATATATATATATATATATATATATATATATATATATATATATATAAAAGACTCCAAATAGAAAATATAGATATAAAAAGACTTGTTTTTATACAACTTAAGCATGCTAACTAAGTTTGAACCCAAACCAAACACTTTAATCAATATTCTCATTTTCAGACAATTAGTATCCCTTTTGGGCATCCTAACATCACAACTCTTCAGAAATCTAACACGATAAACACATGCTAACCACCTAAAATTGTTCATTAGCGAGCAATTGATATGCACTCATGTAAATCTTTAAAGATAGGTTAGTATCACCTTTCGGTAGGGCTGACAATGGGTAACCTGTTAAGACACGATAAGACCTGTTTGACTGAAAAGTACACTATTTGATTTTTTGACTTTTTTTAATACTTAGAATTAAGAGGCAAAAATCTTTCATTTCCCTTTTTTGGTACATAAAACATAAAACTGTGTTATAAACATGAGATATAAATGAGTTAAACGAGTCGTGTTCATGTTTAGAACTTGATTTGTTCGCGCGCGTCAGAGACCTACCTTTCGGGACTCCTCAACTCACTCAATCAAGAAAGCTACACCGATAATGTCACACCCCGCCTAAGGCGGAAACGCGGAGCAGGACGACTGTCATCAATGCAGTGCAACGAAAAGACATAGCTACGACTTCAAGCATGTTGCACGCCTAACCCAAACTCGAGATTCCACATATTCCAACCATTCCATAGTCAAATGATACCTGAAAAACATGCTTACAAGTGTCAACTAAAAAGTTGGTGAGTTCGTAGGTTTTGTTGACTCGATAAAACAGTTTGTTGCTCAAAAAGTTTCGTTGCTCAGAAAGTTTTTGTTGTCTGCGTCCATAAAGAATATTGTTACCATGAGCACCATAACCAAACCATGACGTTCATGTTCACCCGCCCCAATGCCTTGTCACGGGACATTGTAAAGTATGGATAATATGCATTCATATGTGTTAGCGCGACTAACAGTGAAAGGGGGTGTCAACCCAAATAGTACTATTCATATGATCCATGGCTTATTGCTAAGTTAATGGTTATAGTTGTCCGGGGAATTTTTGTTGATCTGTGACAATTGTGGGTCTAACTCATGTAACACATATTGTTGTCATGTACATATGTTGGTCTGTAGCATGTTTCTCCCCAGAAGTTGTAAAACAGTAAAACAGTAAAATAGGCCACGAAACTCACCTGATGTCTGGTTATGTAGTCTAGCAAAGCAGAAAGTTTTGGAGTAACTATTGTTCCGACAAAAAGGTGCCCTATAATGTCAAAGACATCTTAAGTTATGCGTACTTATTGTTTACAAGTTGTTCACCCGACTTGTGGACCCTTGTACTATGCATATGTGGGAACATTGTTTGTGCACGTGCTAATTATTACGCATCTCGTTTGTACTTTTATAAAGTGTACAATTTCGTGAAATCCAGGAGTTTTATTGCAATACGTATGCATATATGTTTGGTTTAAAAAGTCGTAATTTAAATAAAACGTAAGGTCCACACATGCTTATATATCTCGGCCATGTGTGTACAAGAACATATGTTGATCTTTTATACTATGTGTGACATGTATGTAGGAGGTCTCAATCAAAACTAACACATTGTAAGTTTAGTTCATAAAAACTAATTTATTATGCGATTGTTTGTTGTTCCAAGATCCTAAAATATAACTCAAATGATTGTTGCGGCTGATTTATAGTGTAAAAGGGTGATAACTTAGTAAAGTGCTTACTAGTTATAAAACAAACAATGTATACAATGACTTGTGTGTGTGTGTGTGATCGGTTCTTGGTGTTCAAGAGGGTCAATAGTCGGGTTTACATGATAGCCGAAGGTTTAAAGACGAATTAGAAGCAATGTGGGAGTAAGCTAACTTACTTAATCGAATAGGAGGTTAGTAGTCGATGGTAGTGGCCTTCGGGTCTCCTCTTGTGCCTTTGGTTATCTTGGAGTTGGGCTAGGATCTTAGGTGATTCCTTGGGGGTGTCTTCGGCCGATTGGAAGTAAGGAAAGAGAGATGTGTGGTGAGTTGTTGGTGCAAGGATTCAAGCTTCCCAAAGCTTTCTTATATAGTGCAAATCATGGCAAGGTGGCTTCTTGCTTTCTAATTTTCATTGTTAAGGGAAAGTTTCTAGTTTAGTGCAAGTTTGTGTCATAGAGATGTTGCCATCGATTCATGAGTTGGTCGATCCTAATGCTTCCAAGTCAAGCTGTATTAGGCAAGTCTTGAGCCTAGGGAAATGGGGATCACTTGATTAGGGTCTTATTATGTGTTAAAAGCTTGGTTTGTCTCCTAGTGGCATGCATGAGTAATAAGACAAAGTTGTCAAGATTTGGCAAGATATAGAGGCTTAGATGGCTGCCACGGTTTCAAAAGAAGGTGAGGAAAGATAGGGTGATGTTGACACATGAATGTTGTCATTGTGTAGTCCCTTTCGGCCGAATCATGAGGGTGTGTAAGAATTAGAGTCTAGTTGACTTACATAGGGAAGTGGAATTGGTTGTCTTGTTATCTTGTTTAGTGAAAGTTGACAACTAATGTGCTCCTAATCCTAGTTAAAGTCGGCTAGGTATAGGACAAGTGTGAAGATCCATGAGATGTTGATGTGTCCTAGCTTGTTCTTGTCTTGGTTTTCAATTGATACATAGGCTAGATTAGGAAATATCTTCTCCTAGTAAGTGTGTTAGTAGATGTTTGCCATGACTATTTGTGTATAAGATGTAAACATTCCATGATAGTGACTCCTCATGATTAATGTTTGTCTCCATGTGCTCCTTAATATGTCACTTTCGGCCGCAAAACACAAATAGAATAGGAATGTTTGTCTTTTTCTAGTTAAGGGAGGGTAGTAGGCTTAGGTGATTGGTGTGAGGTTATACTTAACCAAATGGGTGTAAGTTTAGGATGATAGAGACTTGTCATGGCCTTGAAATCGGCTAGTGTGCTTCAAGAAGTTTAGGCACATGTCTAATGTGTGTGCATATTGTGTTGTCCCTATCAAATGCGTTGGCATTGTGACCTCATTAGTCGATCATTATCATGAACATGTGTTGTCACCTAGTTGTCTATGCTAAGTCCTTTTCATCTAGAAGGCATTAGTTGTCATGGAAAGTGACATGTCAAGAAACAAGAATTATGCACATGTTTAATGTCTACTTGTGTGCATTCATGTGTGTGTATATATATATATATATGTACCTAGTTTTGTCTTATCTAAAATATATATGTATATGTACACATGTATTTGCATAAAAAAATAATAGTTTTAGTCTCATAAGAAATTATATGAAAATCCATATGCTTTTGTTGATCCTTACGTTAGTCATGGTGTACGGGCAAAGTTTATTTTCACATGGTTATTCAAACAATGATGCACACCGACATACTTATCCTAAGCACATAGTGAGGCAAACCAGTTAATTGTACGGACTCGACTAGTAGATTTGGCGAGTGTCACAGATAAACACAATATAGCCACAACAACGAGCATAAATTAGATTCATATATAATCAATCTCATCTTGCACACTTTGAACATAAATCTACTAGGAAAGCAATTTCAACCAAAATCTCTAAACAAAGATCATTAATCATGTCAAAGACGCGCAATAACACCATTTAGCCGATTAAAGTTATTTTACGTGTAATTCAATACTCTCATACTCTCGGTTATTATTGAAACTACCTTTTACTAAACTAATACCCGGTTACAGTTTCATGGCACAAAGTTACTAACAAGTTATTAACTTTGTTAACAAAGCATAAACTATGAGTTTTTAACCATATCTAACCCATACTTTGCTAATCATCCAAGGCACAACAATATCAAACGAAACTACAACAAGATTGTTTGCATACAAATCATGAAGATTTAAACATGAACATCAAGCTAAATGGTTCATTCATCCAAAAATGACATACAAATGTTTAACAAGAAACAAGCTAAGTATTGTTTTTGCACAAGTGCTTACTGATTCGTTCTTAATACATAGACAAATATAATAGTCAACAAACACTCGAAACTACCAAAAATTTATGAAATGATTCAAGAAATCAAACCATAAACAAGCAAGTTTAAGATGTAACGGATGATCAGATCAATCTTCGGGACTCCGGGCTATGAACAAACGTGATTAGCGCCTATTCAAGAATCCAAAAATCGCCAGAGAAGGCTTCCAAAATGTCTTGAGATCAACCGATAATGAAAACAGGGGTTTGAGTTGAGTTTTAATGGTCCGTTGAGGGTGAACAGTCGTTCGCTTTATCCAAACGGTCGTTCGGATGCCCACATGGCCGACAACTTCGTTTTCTGGAATGCGGGCTTCGAGAAACGCGTTTAAAGTGTTTTTGGCTCATTGAACGCACATTCGGGCTATCTGAATGGCCGTTCACATAGACATGTCAGCGAATACCCATTCAGTCAGCCCGAATGGCCATTCAGATTGACATGTCTCAGTGAATGGCCATTCGGTCTACTCAAACGGCCATTCAGATTGACACAACATTCTTATTCGTGCAGAAACCTTCGTTTTTCTTTGGGTTTGATTCCGGGACACCATTTAAGACCTGTAATCATAAAGATGCCCAAATAAGTACCAATTCCTCGTGTATAAGGTCATAAATGTATATAAACGGGTACTTTTATATTTATAAATTCACGTATATCAATAAGTAGGTTTAATTGTTATAATTATTAACTTAAATTCACAAGTTGGAAATTTTTTAAAATATTCTATTCATTCAAAATTTCAAATTGAATGCATTAATTAAGTTTAATTGCTAACATTATTATCTTAAATTCAAAATTTAGAAATTTTACAATATTAACCAAGATTTAAAAATTAAAATTATAGATATTAAAGTTTGAAATTATGTACTTATATATAACATTTAATATTCGAATATTTTCAAAGTTTAACTGAAATCTATCTTTTGAAATTATAATATTCAAAATATATTTTAAATTTGTAACTAATTTGAGAAATTTATAACAAATATTACTATTTGTTAAAATTAGATATATTAGAAAATCTGTAATTTGAAGGTAATAAGGAGGTGTAATTGTTACAATTATTGACTTAAATTAACAAATTTGGATTTTTTTTTAAATATTCAAATCATTCACAATTATGAAACTAATGTAGTAGTTAATTCTAAATGTTACCATAATTATTATAATTTCAAAGTTTTGAATTTTTATAATATTAACAAAAATTTAAAAATTAAAATTATTAATATTAAAATTTTAAGTTAAATACTTAAATAGAACATTTAGTATTCGAATATTTTAGAGTTTAACAGAAATGTATAATTTCAAATTGTAGTATTTAAATTTTAATTTTGACTTATAACTAATTTGAAAACTTATAACCAAAATTATTAACAGTTATATTTTAAATATAATGTAACGATCCCACATTGGTTCGGAAGGAGAACTAACACTTCTTTATAAGAGGTGGGATACCTTCCCTATTGTGACGCGTTTTGGCGTGGGAATTGCCTACGACCAATGCAAAATCGGGACATGTCCGGACCATATCGTGGTACGGGAGTGGGCTGTTACAAATGGTATCAGAGCCAGGGCCGGGCCGTTGTGCCAGCGAGGACGCTGGGCTCCTTAAGGGGGGTGGATTGTAACGATCCCACATCGGTTGGGAAGGAGAACTAACACTTCTTTATAAGGGGTGGGATACCTTCCCTATTGTGACGCGTTTTGGCGTGGGAATTGCCTACGACCAACGCAAAATCGGGACATGCCCGGACAATATCGCGGTACGGGAGTGGGCTGTTACAAAATTGTAATGGTCCCACATCGGTTGGGAAGGAGAACTAACACTTCTTTATAAGAGGTTGGATACCTTCCTATTGTGACGCGTTTTGGCGTTGGAATTGCCTACGACCATGCAAAATCGGTACATGCCCGGACAATATCGTGGTACGGGAGTGGACTGTTACAAATGGTATCAGAGCCAGGGCCGGGCCGTTGTGCCAGCGAGAACGCTAGGCTCCTTAAGGGGGTGGATTGTAACGATCCCACATCGGTTGGGAAGGAGAACTAACACTTCTTTATAAGAGGTGGGATACCTTCCCTATTTTGACGCGATTTGGAGTGGGAATTGCCTACGATCAATGCAAAATCAGGACATGCCCGGACAATATCCAGTACGGGAGTGGGCTGTTACATATAATAGGAAATCTATAATATAAAGATAATAATTAGGTGTAATGGTTACCATTAATAACTTAAACTAAAATATTTAAACAAAATTAAAAGACTCTATTCATTCAAAATTTTGAATTAATTGTATAAAATGTTTTAATTAAGTTTAACTTTTAACATTATTATCTTAAATTCAAATTTTCAAAAATTTATAATATTAACCAAAATTTAAAAATTAAAAATATATATGTTAAAATTTGAAATTAAATAGTTAAATAGAACATTTAGTATTTAAATATCTTTAAAGTTAAACCAAAATCTATAATTTAGTATTTAAAATTTAAATATTAACTTGTACCTGATTTGAGAAATTTATAACCAAAATTATTAAGTAATAAAATTTAAATATATTATAAAATCTATAATTTAAAAGTAAAAGTAGGTGTAATTGTTACCATTATTAACTTAAATTCAAAAAAATGATTTTTTTTAAAAAGATTCAGATCATTCAAAATTTTAAATTAAATTTAATAACTGTTACCATTATTATTTTAAATTCAAATCTTAAAATTTTATAATATTTAACAAAAATTAAAATTATAGATATTAAAATTTAGAATTAAATACTCAAATAGCACATTTAGCATTCAAATATTTTTAAAGGTTAACCGGAATTTAAAATGTAAAAAAAATGGTCGAACTAAACCAATTAAACCAATTTTAAATTCGAATTTAAAAAAAATGGTCAAACTTGATCAATTAGAATTAATGCTATAATCTTGGTAACTAATTAAACGATTCCTACAAATATGTAATCCATTATTGAGCATAAAAAGTAAGATCAAACATAAAATTCAAAGAACAATATCATGACCGTATGAACATGATGAACACTAACATAATAATATGGGTTTTTATTAACATAAACTCATCCACAAAAAAAGAAACAATCGTATTCAACAAAATCGAAACAATAACATTGAAAAACTAAATCATTTAACACTAAATCGTTAACAGAAGATGAGACTAAACAAACGTCGTTGGTATCACTAAACGGAGCAGCGATACAGAGGATTTTGGTACAAGGTAATAAAAATACGGAGATTTGATAGGAAGCGTGTAAGATGAGGATACATATAAATAATAAAATCTGTAAGATGAGGATACATATAAATAATTTATTGAAGATTTATGGTTAAAAAAAGGTAGAAAAAATAAATTACTTACCATTAAATTCATACGGATAAATATATTTATATATACATCTATTACATTTGATCTATGTTTTTTCCCATTGCAATGTTCAAAAAACTAAGCGTCGTAAAGACAATTCACATTGCATATTCCACAATACGTAATTTGATGAATAATAGCACCGTTGGCTACCATTTGGGTGATTCTAAGATCCATTACAACCTAACAAAAAAATAAAAATTATAAACATAAACACATAATGTTAATAAAAGAGAAAAATAAATAGATGAATAATTTTTAAAAAGGGGATAGGATTAAGAAACCTATTTTGCTAGTAAAAAAATTTGATTAGAGGGATGGAATAATGAATGTGTAATACCATAATTATATAAACATTGGGTTATGTTATTTTTGTAATATTTGTAATAATAATATAATATAATTTTTTTTTTCCAAAAAGTTAACAAATCAGAGAAAAAAAATATGAAACTTACGTTGTTAATATATCTAACTTGCATTCCAAGGCCAAAGTCATTATTAATAAATATATGTAAATAATTGAGAATAATCTGTGACCTAAATTGCATTATTTAAAAAATATATGTAAATAACCGAGAATTATTATAGCAAACTGAATTAATAACGAAATTTAATGACTTCCTATTTTTTAATGACTTCCTAATTTATATTATTATAACAAATTAATATGGCGTAAAAAAAAACCTTTCTGGCGTAATAAAGCTAAAAATATAAAAAATACATATTTAATGATTCCTAATTTATGTAACTTTTCTTTCCCATTCTCATTTATTGATTTTTGTTTAAAAGAAAAAAGATAGAAATTATATGGTAGTGTCACTTGTCTAAAAAAGGATTTGAATAAAATTGAACTTTGAATAAAAATTTGATAAATGTCCATAGGGAGTTTTATTTATTAGTATGCATAGATTTACGGAAAGAACAGTAAAATAAACAATTTCAGTAGACTTGACTTGAGAAAAAAGAAAACATTTATAAGAAAAGATAATAAAATAAAGAAATCGATTTTATGGCTATTCTAAGATGAGTTTGTGGAAAAAAAAAAAAGTACTCACTCCGTCCCATTTTAAATGTTCATTTTTTACTTTTGTTGTCCCAAATTAAATGTTCATTTCTAAGTAATTTTTAGTTTTGTCCATAAAAGAAAAAAAGACAATCAAAGATTTGAAATAATAACTTGAAGATATTATTATGATTTTACAAAATACAAATAAAGATTTCGTAATCTGTGTGTTTATGGCCAAAAACTTCTAAAATGGGACAAGGAGAGTAGGATACAGTGACTAATTTCGAGGTGAAAATTGAGGAGGAGTTGACAAAAAAACGTAACTATCAAAAAAACACATGTAGTTATGTAAGGTACAGGTGTAGTGTATTTAGATACCCTTCCAACCTCAACAAACACTTGTAGTTGAGTAATACATTTCTCCTACTTAAAAAAAAGTACACGTACTTATCAAAAAGATCAATCCAAAATTTCATCAAGTTTTGAAAAATATTATTTATTATAATCGCCAATCCATTCCATTTTTACTCATGTGTCATGATGCACGCTGTGAATAGGGGTGAGGATACGAAACCAATAATGGAAAAAACCCGAAATCGAACCGAAAATAACCGATCGGTTACGGTTAACATATGGCCAAAATCGAACCGTTTGGTTACGGTTTCGGTTTTCCCTTCTTCCGTAACCAAAATAACCGAAACCGAACTAATAGTTATATACATAAGTATTTTTCATACATATATTCATGTATTTGGAACATATTTTCATGTATTTCCGGTATATTTCATGTATCTTTCATGTATATCTATGTATTTGAAATACATCTTTTATGTAACTCATGTTTTTTTCATGTATATCCGTATATTTGAAGCATTTTTATTTGTTTCCTTAGTATTTCATGTATTTTTCTTGCGTTTTCATATATATTTGTATTCTTGAAAAAGATTCAAACACTTTACAAACTATTTTAAGTTTATAATTTTGCACAAGTTTTATGTTTGGATATTAACCAAATATAACTGAAACCGAACCGATAACCGACATATTAACCGAACCGACATTTGCTCACCCCTAGCTATGAGTATGAGTATCAAGTTTAATGTTTGTAAGTTATAATACCAACTTAGAACTAAAACCTTGAATTAAAAAAGATATTTACTTAGATATGAGGCGTTAATCGCTCACAAAAGTCTCCTACAACTGTAAATACCAAGATAACAAGATGTTCCTAAGACCGGGTGCAGTGATAGTTCGGTGGTCCCTGATACAATTGGTGAGTGTAGTGATTGTAACAATCAAGGGTACAAACACAAAGACTGACCCCTCAACAAAAAAAGGTTTTAAAAATCAAAAGATTGAAGGACAGGTCGGTCAAAGTTCCGGTACCAACTAGGCCGAAGTTTGTGTTTCCTCCTACTTATGCTCCATGATTCGGGTAGGGGTCTTGTTTTCTTAGGGTGATAGTGTTTTCGTTTGTTTGGTGTTTCCTTCGGGTGCTTTGTTGTTTGTTTTAATTTTCTTTCTTTATGTATTTTGTAGCGTACTCTGGCTTCTTGCTAGTTTTTTTGGTGAAATAAATTTGCTTTACCGTTAAAAAAAGGTATAAATAGAACATATTTTGGTTACCAGCCTTTAATCTTTTGCGAATCTCAATATCACTCTCTAAATTTTCTGAATGGCTCTCTCTAAAACACAACGAACGGATTTTGCAAATGACACAATCTTTAACCTATTAAACCCCTTAGGGGAACTATTTTTGAGATAATGCAACTCTAGTGGCTCGAGTCTAGTTTAAGTCATATAACCAACAAACTTAAATTGATCAAGTATGTAATATAACATAATAATGTAGTATTTTTCACAAAGGAACTCAGATGAATGGACGTCATAAACCATTCACCCTTTTGGCTCTAGGTACTTTAAGTTGGTAATAGATCATGAGGCCATCATCTGCTTATCGAGTGTAATATATATGTAACATGTGTCTCGTATATCGTCTTCCTGGATCTGTAATTGTACTAGTTGACATTGTAGGCCATGAGTGGAGATCTTCCCACGCTCCTCGTGCAGGATATCCAAATTTGTATATTGTGGACTATTAATCAGTGCAACAATTTACAATTTTACATACACAAGGGTATTTTGGCTTGACATGTTGTTGCCGCTTACCTCCACAACGCCGCGGCAGGCAGACAATTTTTTGGCTTACCGAAGCTCCGTCTCATTTTCAAATCATCTATAATCAACCCTCTATACATTTGATCAGTTGAATATGTTTAATTGTATCATTTGCATTATAAAATTATTTATGTAATAATCAATACTATGTTGTATATACATAGCAGAAATCGTTTAACTACTTTAAAACATGATTTGTAATAAAGAAAAACGCAATATAAACAACTTTCATGCGTTTTCTGTGCTCGGCAAACAAAGTGACAGTGCTTGACATTTTTGTATACATTCTAAATGTCACGTTTCTTTATTTATTAACGTGTGCTTTAGCAACGGAAATCAGGTACTAAAATATGTTTTTAAGTATATAATGATAACTTTTTGTGTGATTACGTCCTCCAATTTTTTTAAAAGTCACAAATTAAAAGTCCCCTTTCTATGTTAAAGTCTTTAAAGTTTATAAAACAAAGACTTTTTTTTTGTTAATTTTTAAAAATACAGAGATTTTTGTATTATTTTTTTTTTTGAAAATTGATATTCATTAAAACCAACCAAAACCGACAATTATCTCCGAGTCGAAGACAGAAGCCGAAAACCAAAAGTTACAACCGAAACAAATTACATAATATCAAACGAACACCATCTATGCCAATCCACTACACCCTCTTTAAATCTATGTTTATACCATAAAAACCCCAAAGTCTTGATGTCCGCTACCATCTCCACCACATTAGGTGCCTTGTTAGCAAACACCTTGTCATTCCTGGCTCTCCATAATCTCCAACACGCAATAATGATAAGGCCATGAAGAACCACTTTCTTATTCCCGGACACCCCACTATGATCATGCAAATCCACCAAATCCTTGACATGAAAAACGAAAGGCCTAGGAATCCTGCACCAATCAGAAATCGCATTCCACACTCCTAGAGAAATACCACAACCTGTCAACACATGCTCTACATTCTCCTCATAAATCTCACACCAAACACAATAGTGGTTATCAACGTGAATGTTCCTTCTAATAAGCGCTAACTTAGTAGGGAGACGATCCAAGAACGCACGCCACATAAAAATATTACACTTCTTAGGGACCCATGAGCTCCATGTAAAAGCAAAATTATCTGCACTGCTGGCCGAACCTTTCAACCATTTTTTTACAGCAAAAACATTAAACACGGCGGAATTGCCACTCGACCAAACCCAACCATTTTTTTTTACAGAGATTTTTGTATTTAGCCATTTAAAAATGAAGTCTAAAAAAATTATGTCTATATCGATCATTGCCGGCACCCTTAACAAACATCAAAATATTTTCATCATCTTTGTCTGAATGTCTAATCACCATCTTTTTCTTTATTCATCATTAATTAGGGTTAAAATGGAAATAGCTCCAATTGAAAAAAAAAAAAAAAAAAAAAAAAAATGAAAGAAAGAATCATTAAGATTAATGTCCAAATTTTTTTTTTTTGGTTGAATTCAATCGTGTTATGTTTTCATTAAAAAAAAAAGGTAAATTATATAAGGATGGTAGGTAGGCGGGCAACAAGCTGCGCTGCCACCTCTTTTTGAATAGAAAATCCTAATCTGCTAAAAACAAAACCCCGCCCTTGAGTATAGAAAAGTTGTTGTGCACTACTCGTTGAACCCGAGCCAAAAACCGCACCGCCTTCGGTACCAAGGAACCGAACGTGTCGAAGGCCAAGGAAACGAAAACACGCTGATTATCCTCACATGCTTTAGCATGCTTTTCCACTTTCTTGGATTCAGCTCTCATGACTGCTTGCCCGACCACAAACCCACTATCCCGAAGCCCAACAAGGGGGGACACCCCGGTAAGATCAACACACGCATGTTTCCCACCTTCCCAACAAAAAACTAAGACGTCTGCTGGGCGCAAGGTGGACCTTCCCTCCGCGGGGTCTGTGAAAAAAATTAAATGACGCATCTTTTCTTGCGGAGATCCCCACTCTTCTAAGGATGTCTGCCAAAGGATCCCGGACAAAATCGTGCCGATATTTAAACCCTGGCAATTCCTTACAATGTAACGCATGTTCCCCATACATTTCAAGGCATGCTTTGCGGCAGACCGGACAATTTTCATCATCGGGGAAAATGGGTATCATCAGCCGGTATTTAAGGATTGCCCTATACTCTACTGCCGACATCCATTGCCCCAAGCCTTCGATAGGTAACACAGTAAGGAAGTCCTGGGCATGAGGCTTTTGCAGGTATTCCAAGATGGCCTTCTGATGGACGGACAGACGGAAATCCTCCTCCAAACTTTGTGCGATTCGGTTATAAAGAGCATTCGCCAGAGTTTTCTGTGGCTTTTTGGGGAGGTGTCCTTATTAAAGAAACCGCCAATATCAAAGTCAGGAAAGGATCGTTGTAAAAGGTCAATAGCGCCAAAATAATCCGTGTCAACGTGAGCAACCCCACTGTTACGTAATATGTGGTCTTGCAGCCCCCAGGACTGCGATCTGGAGGCCACAAAAGCATAGGCAGACACGTCCCGGGCTGAGGAGAGGCCTAACCCACCAAGTCGAAGCGGTAAAGTCGCAACCCGCCACTGGAGGTCCCTACCCCCTCCCCACAGACAACAATGTTTTCTATGGCCTCCCGAATGCCTTTTTCGAAACAGGAAACAACATTTTTCACAAAGGGAGGCTGACAGGTACGCAAACCGAAGAGCAACTTGGCCACACCCATACATGATCTAAGCAATAGAAGCTTGCTTTGGGGATCCCGCAATCTAGGGAGGAGCCCCATGAGGTCAACAGCCCGCGCCGCCCTTTTAGCAGATAGATCACTTATGAAACCGGCGTCGCGGCTGACTGCCCCACCAAGCAGTTTGACCCCCCCCCCCCCCCGCTCCAGTCTGCCAATGTCATTAGGAAACAGACCTGACCGGATCTTCCCCCATCACACGACGGCCAGAAAACCTCAGTTTTCTAATATTGAGCTCGAGCCCTAGAGATGGCCCCTCTAGGCTAATAATGTCAAGTGCTTTAGCCACCTGGACAGAATCCCCGATAATCGTCCCGCCATCTAAGTACCAAGCATGGAAGGGAATGTCGCAGTTATCCTGTACCTTTAGCACGAGGGGGTGTAAAGCTAGAGCAAAGAGCAAGGGCCCCAAAGGGTCCCCTTGCTGAACCCCAGCGTAGGCCCCAATACGCTCATTCCCACATACAACCTAGCTGGCTGAGTATACAGGAACTGAACCCACGGGAAAATGGAAGGGCAGTGACAGTGAACTTCCCGTAACAGAGCAGTGCGATCAATAGCGTTGAAAGCGTTAGAAAAATCAACCGTAAGCATAGCAAGTGAGCCATCATCATGTAACTTGCAACCAAAATTATAAACGTATTAGTCATATTAATCATTTGTTCGATGAAAATTAGGGTTAAAATGAAAATAGCTCCGATTGAAATAAACATAGATATGAAAGAAAGAATCCTACAACCAAAATTGTAAACGTATATAAGTTATATTCATGATTTGTTTAATGAAAAAAATAGGGTGTAGATGATGAAAACATGAAGAGAATAAGAGAGGTGATGTGTTAGAGAAAAAAAAACCCGGATAATGTGTGTTTATATACCCGGGTCAAAATGTAGGAAAACGGATCATGTGAAAGGCTCTATAGAGTAGTTAAAAAAACCCGAAAATTGAGCCAAAACCACACCTAGATAGGCTATCTAGGTGGTTTATCGAGAAAGTATAGGATACAAAGTTTCTTAACATGAGAAGTGTAAGAAGCCACTAGAATTTGCCACCTGTCAATTTAACCTAACCACATTTAACCACAATTAAACGTATTTTCCTCTTCCCTGTTTTGAAACAAACCAATCGAGATCTGACCACCACCAACACCACCACCACCACCACCACCACCATCATCATCATCATCCCCCACCTCTGTCCTCACAATGGTGTCTTCCCCACTGTTTTTTTAATAATATTATTTGGTCTCCCCTTCTGTTTCCTAATAATATTAGCAATAACATTAATAATAATATTAACGAAGCTGGTGGTGAAAAGTGTTTCCATGGGTTTCATTTTCTTAACAATAATATTATTCCATCCCTGTTATCACTATTACCATAAACAGAGCTTAAATTTTTGAAGAATTTAATGTGCTGATTCTTTGCAAATTTGTATACAGATGATAAAAAGCACATTTGAATGTAGATTTGGACAAAATAAGATGACAAAAGAAGGTTAGAAGGTGACAAAAGAAGGCTCTGCACATTTGAATATGCATTTAAAGAGTCCAAGTGCGTTTTAGGAGGAAAAGTGAGGAAAATGTGAGTTTTATTTATACTAAATGCGTTTTACAAAACCAAGTGCGTTTTACAAAAACCAAGTGCGTTTTACAAAAACCAAGTGCGTTTTACAAAAACCAAGTCCGTTTTACAAAAACCAAATGCGTTTTACAAAAACCAAGTGCGTTTTTTTGTAAAAACCAGTTAAAATGGTGTTTAAAAAACCAAATGCGTTTTATAAAAAAAACCAAGTGCGTTTTATGATTTCCTGTTTAACAGTTTCTGATCTTCATCGTCTAAAACTTTTTTGAAAGCCATTTTTTTTCTTCAATTCTTCTTCTATTATCAACATCGTTCGTTTCTGTGAATAATACATGCGTTGATAGTGATTTTTGAATATGATTCGACTAGTTTTATCAATTGAATTATCATACTCTGGTTTTTTCTATTTCTGCAAATACATTTTGATTTTGTTTGTAATCGAATGTTTTTTATTGTTTAATCATTCTGAATGTTTAATCGAGTTGAAAACGATGAAAAATCAGGTTCAATCGTTGAAAGTTTTGCGTCGATTATGTCTGTTGCTACGATTTCCTAGAAACTTAAACGCGTTTTTCCTAATTTACCCTTGGTTAGATTAACCCAAATATGATTAGGATTGTTAATTACCATCTTTCCACCGCCTAAATCTAATGGCTGAGAATGCTTCTTACACTTTGTACGTTAAGAAACTTTGTGCGTTATCTCTTCCCATGGTTTATCTATACTTCTGTACTACATTATAAAGGATGAGGCATGGGTAAATACGTTTAAATTGTCCAAAGTTAAGATGGTATACCAAGGGTTTCCTTACAATTTCCTAAATTTTACCATTTTTCTTCCTTAAATGCCCCTAGAAGATAATCACTTATATTAAAAATTAACTCCTTATCTTTACAAGATTTTTGTTCCAACCATTGACATGTACGACTACTTTTTTTTCTGGTGATGATTAAAAGAACACGCATAAAGATAAACGAAGAAACTTTGCAAAGCGTTAATGGTGGTACGAAGTGACGCACACACAACGCCAAGTAGTACGTTACGTTTTGATTTTATGTTGATAAGGTTTTTTTTTTATTTTAGTTATTTAATAAGAACGACAAGGTGCGACCGAGGACGCTGAAAAGAGTAATCATGTTGTAACGAATCTGGCAAAACGTCGACACAATCTGAAAGTGGACTGTATCTGCAAGTTAATCTTCCAGGTTAAACTTAATTTGTTTATTAAAATAAATGTCTTGTTGATACTTCTTTACTTCTCTATTTACTTTTTTATACAGATATCGAATGGTTGTGTTTTGGTTTATCTGCTCTGTTTTGGTTTAAATTTGTGAAAAATTATATAGAAAGAATTGAGATTAAAAGTTATCTATGCTCATGTTTGGTTTTGAGAATAGTGCTGATGACTAAATTTTGATGGTCAAAAGTTCATTTTCATATATAGTGAAATCTTTTTTTATACTTAGGTGTCCTGTGTACACATCATTCCTTAGATGTTGGAAGTTAAGGACATATGGTTGGATAATTTAGATAGTGTGACATGAAAAGTTATAAGAACTTATATGTTGGATCTAAAAAAAATATAGTTTCTTTTCAAAGTTTAAACAAAGAAGAGAAATGGATTAATTTCATATACATCATTTTGCATTCATAAACAATTTCATATACATTATTTTGCTTTTATAGACAATGGAAGGAAGACAGTATGTTTTTACACTTTTCCTACAACCTCGTGGGCTAACACGGCTACGCTTGTGCATTGTTCAAAAAAAATATATTTATCTTAACCGTCCCGCAGCAACGCGCGGGTTTCCCACTAGTTATATACTATATGTTAGAGTCTCGTGGGGACTCACGGTGCATTTGTAAGTAAAATGAAAGAAATTCTTTAAAGATTGTAGTTTGCAAGTTCTTTTATTTATTTAAAGTTACGTAATACAATTCGTATGGATTTTGGTTGCATGCAAAATATCATAAAAAAGGCTTAATGTAACGCAACAATGGATATATCGATTAACAACTATTTGATTTGACGTGATTTAAAAACAAATAATGAAATGAAATGAATAATAACATATTTATTCTAACAAAATTAAAATGAACATTAACGTTCAAAGCAATTAAATATAGTTTAACAAAACATAAAATTGCCCATAGGTAAATATAATAACATATTTATTCTACATACAGCTGTCCATGTGTAAAAGCAGGATTATTCAAATACAGGCCACCTCTAGATACGTCTAACATGTTGCAAAGTCATGCTTTACATTTTGATTTTTTTATAATCTATTTATGCTCATTAGTGTCGCATGTCTTCAAATGTTTGTAGTTTAGTAGTTACCTGGATTGGACGATTATTTTATTTGAGTACTACAATCAAATATTTGCTAACATAGGTAACTTTGGGTGTGTGATAATGAATAATGCTACTGTTTTGACAAAGTTTGATTCAAGAATGTTAACAGTGTGTGGTGAACTTGTGATGAAAGTTGATTATACACTTTGAATTAACATGCAAACTATTTTATATCAATTTTTTTATGTTGTGGAGTTAGTTATTAGTTTTCCATTGCTATGAATAATTAGTATCAAGAGTAAAGACATGAATCAGTAATGTCATATAGGTTAATGATTAACCTATAGCTAGATAAGAACCGTTTTTTTAATTATAAGCTGTTTAAATAAGAATGAATTAAAACACATCCAAAAGTCATATATGTAACAATATATGATTCCTATTATTATATATGAAAAACCTATTGACATTATTAATTAGTGGTTATATATTACTCACAGATAAGCAAAATTCAATTAGAAAACATGTGACCAATTGGTGTAAGGCTCTTAAACAACATGATAGGTGGGTAATGTACATTGTGATTTGTTTCTAACCCTACATAAATATTCCATCTGAGTAATTTTTTAAGGTTGGTATGTGTAATTCATTGCTACTAACTGGTAGTAGCCATCATACTTGCTAAAGTATTAATGAAAAATATAAGATATGGAATGTTGACGTTGATGTTGTGATCTGAATCTATCACCATACACAAATCTAATGTTCTAGGTAAGTGAATTAGTTTTTCGAGGATAGTCAACGTAATTCATCAGATACTAACCATCATATCTCCTAAAATTGAAATGAACATTCGAGCATTATGCTACACTGAGCAATCTTAGGCAAGCCGCAATAGTTAAAACAAAACATATAAAAATAATAACTTATTAAATGATTCAATTTGAGGAAGTTTGTGCTTCGTCTCAGATTTATATAAGAAACTTACGAACAATATGTGGACTATTGTGGTTCTATGGTGTAGAGAAATTAAGTAATTGTTAAATGTTTAATTTGTGTAACTTCATATGTGCTTCGTCTCTAATTATATGGACTATTCTGGTTCTCTTTTTTATCTCTATTCGAATGTATTTGCTTAGTGTGTGTGTGTATGTATATATATATATAAACCTTACTTGTGACAACAATCAATGAACCATGTCAATGTCCATACGCATTTCATTGATTACTGTCATTATATGTGCAAGTTTAGACATTTTGCACACACAATACCCCCTAGTCTAGTGAAGCATGAGTTATTCAGAAAACTCAACAAAGAACACTTGTTTAGTCATACAACACCCAGACAATCACCAAACGAGTATTCAAAGAGATTACCACCCTCTAACACATGGTAAATTCTCTCGAACACATGTATACGAAACTCAAGAGATCCCAAACATTTGACAACATGTGTTCATAACTAATGGGCACCAATACATGTTAATATCGTCATCAAGCACCCTTGCTATTTGTGCCACCAGGCAAACTCAGGTTAGTAACATTGGTCAAACTAGTAGGTCTACCTTAGCGAGTCATGCATATTACATACTTAACTGGTTCAGTTGAGTCATTGTGATGGTTCGGGGAATCATCGGGATTCGTTACAATGATCCACGGGATCATTGGGAGTCGGTCCATAACCATGTGTACAAGGATTTGTGATTTGTAGAATCGCCGGGTTTAATGCACACACGCAAGTCACGAGTCCCTGGAATTGGTGAACGAATGTGAACGTGTTAGTTATGGTGCATTATATGTTTATAATCATTATATGACTTGTCGGTATGTGAATGCGTGCTTATATGTGTTAAAATAGTGTTTAATGCGCCAAAAACCCAAACTGCCCTACAGGGGGCGATTAGGAAGTCATGGGGCGAGTAGGAGGGGCGAGTAACCCCTAATCGCTATTAACAGGGGGCGATTAGACCTAATTAAATGCCCTAATCGCCTGTAACTGGTCCTAATCGCCTGCTGCAGCTGAAACGAATATAAACACCTATAAATACCACCATTGACTTGTAAAACACCATTTGTGCAACCCTAACTCGTCCCAAGCCTCCCTCACACCATAATACACCTCTGGAACTCGTTTTTGCCTTAAAACCCATCATCCCTAAGCTTACACTTCATTATTAGCAAAATCCATGGTGTGTTATCTATCCTAAACCTTTGTACTGTTGATATTTTTGTTCCCAAAGGTCTAGACCTAGTATTATCAAGTTTGTGTCTTTTAAAACCTTTGAAATCAGTTTCTAAAACAAGTCTAAACCTTCATAATTGTTTTATGTGGAGTATTCATGCAAGAAACAGTTTTTAATGATTAAAACATGAATGTTTTCATGTGTTTGATGTTTTACTAATGTGTATGAGTTGTTAAGATGATTTCCTAAGGTTTTGAACAATTATTATGATGCTTTGATGATGATATGCATTTTGACCCGTTTGAGTGATTCTTGAGGATTTATGGTGTTATGATATGATTTGCTGATTGTTTGATGTTAGGGTTTACACTAGGATGATGTAATAGCAGTGGAATGATGATTTGCAAGGTTGTAGGTGATGAGATCTGGTTATTTACCATTTAGGGAAAGACATGCATGCTTAATGTTTCATAGTACTTTGGCAATTTGGGAAATAATTGCAATTAGGGTGTTAGACCATTGATAAATTGAGGGTTTTTACTTGGAATAGGTTGTTTAATGATTTGGGTTTGATGTTGGGTGTTTTTACATGTTTTGAATCTGATTTGGAGGGTTAAACGCACGAAAAGTGGCATTCGGACTGCACGGGGGTGAGTAGGAAGCCTACTTGCCTGGTAAGGGGGCGATTAGCCCCCTACTCACCTGATGTGATTGGAATTAGCCTTCCTAATTGCTTGTTTGATTCCTAATCGTGTGTTTTGTTGTTGTAAGTGTAATTTGACATCCTGAAACATGGTTTGACACTTAGGAACATGTTAGGAACCCCGTGGCATGTCTAATGACTTGATAGCACGTGTTCAGACTCGTTTATTGTAAGGACAGAAAGGATTGAAGAAACCACTTTTTGCCAACCTTAGTCTAATTCATACTTCTGCCAAAATATTCTAAGTATAGAATTACTGAAGAAAGAAGACACAAGTACTGAAGAAGGATTCAACAAGTACTGAAGAAGAAAAATCAGAAGTTCTAAAGTCAAACCAGACAAGGCTACTGAAGAACTACTGAAGACAAACTATTCATCAATAGTTTGTCATTCATCAGCACTTATAATAGAATCTTTCCACCGCCCTTATGTTTCAGTAGTTTATTAGTTTATTATTACTTTATCATTTTGTACAAGTTCCAAGACTACAACCTGTTGTAGTATTGCTTTTGTGTAAAGTTTTGAACAAGTTGTATGTACCTGTTCATCTATAAATATATGGGTTCATCCCTCTGTTTTAGACATTGATTTTAATAGAAAGCTAAAATCCTTCAAAACTTTTACTTGTTATTCCATTTCATTAACTGAGAATCTATCTGCTTATTTATTGTCATTTACATTCAATACTTAGATTCTCATTAACTATCTTTAGTTTGCAAACATCCAGGGGGAGTAATAACTCCAGTTGATAGTGATACTTTATAAACTCATTCCGCTGTGCAAAACTGATTAAACTTGCAAAACACATAAGTGTTCATAAGCAAGTAAACTGTTAAAGAGCATACTGATCCAACATTTATGCTATATATGACCCGTATGATAGATGTAGTGAACATGTATGTGTGTTAAGTGCAAAGTTGCATGTGATTGCTTAATTTCTCGTTCTTGGTTAACACGTGGGATGTCAGGTCTTGTCTTGTGCGGTCGGTTTAATGGTCAAATGTGTTTTCAAATGTACATGGTTATGGTCTGGACATTCGGGGACTAGTTAACCTACGGGTTATTAGTCTGGGTACTTATATACGTCTCATGATAGGCCGCCGCTATTTGGGGCTATCTTAGCTTGTTGATTTAACTGTTTTTCAAGTAACGCAACCTAAGGTGAGTGTCACAGCCCCGCTTTTACTGTTTTGCTTTCGGGGGAAAACATGCTACATACTTACATTTCTTAAAGGTCATGTTATACGATGGTTATTGTTGCTTACTATATGGGCGTTTCATCAGGAAGTCCCAGGGGGAAACCAGAGTATGTGAAAATATCATAACAGGGAAATGTGGATAAATCTATTGGGCTTGACTAACCCCACCCTACGGCAGGATGCCGGGCGGGTGCATATTGTCTCTAACTTTCATAGTCACCGATGATAACGGTGATTCATACATTCTGGGCATACTTATCGGGGTTACATGTCAGTAATGGTTTCCAACTCGTAGTAGTAAAAATACTTAACGTTTAGCTAATGTTCTTATAACATAGTATTAACGGGAATGATCTTTTCAAACTTATGGAAATTCTTTTGTAAAACCTGTGAACTCACCAGCATTATATGTTGACATTTTTGGCATGTTTTCTCAGGTCGCTAAGGTAGCAGTCAATGGATTAGGCGCACGACGTCTAGGGTTCTAGTGCATGTTTAAATAATGTTTTCAGACTACATTATGTCTTTTGGTTGTAAACAAGATTATGCTTCCGGTGTTGGTTTATGGTTCAAAACTTAATGTTTTGGTTTTCGTATATTACATTTAGTGTTTGTTTATTGTGACCGTTGACTTGGATCCTGGTGTCTCACGCGCCTCGTGGTAAAACCACGCAAGTGGAATTTGAGGGTGTGACAGATTGGTATTAGAGACAATGGTTATAGTGAACTAGGACTGCATGTAGAGTCTGGTCTATAGCCGAGTCACACACACTAGACGGTCACATATGGTTGAGTCTTAACATGTGGGTAACATATTGAATTTGTCGGGGTGTCGGTGTCATCATCTTTTATGCTGCATCATCTGTTTAATTTTGGATCATTCTATTCCTTATCTTATCCTTTCGTGATTCGAAGGTGAGATACTCATTGTTGATCCTTCCTCGTCGATGGTGTACATTGGGGTAGCTTCAGCATATCCTTGAGATCTGTCCAGGATTCAGACATCTCCCTTCTATGCCCCAATAGACACCCTTGTCCTCACACGCATTAACTTACACTCGTACTCATAGTAATACTCTTTTAGGTGCTAGTATTCGGTGACTTGAACTTCAGGCAAGAAGTGCACTTGGAGGACCATGTAAAACAGTTTATCATCTCGGGTGCACACAAAATCATAAACTGGAATGCATGGAAATCCTAGTGGGCTTTGTGTTTGGACGAATGGACCTGAATTGGACCTAGATCTAATTTCTTGTGATTCCTAGTGGGTTACACTACTAGTGAGTCTAAATCATTTATTCTTGTTTTGCAGAAGATATCTGGTGCACGTGGCAGTCGTAGGGGTGGCCGTGCTGGCGGTGGTCGCGGTGGGGTCGTGGTAATGTTAACATGACCCAAGAAGAACTGAATAACCTGCTCCAACAGCAGGTGAATGTCGCCCTGGCTGTTTTCCAGGCCGCACATCAGGCTCTTTGTGGTAATTTGTTTTCTACCTTCTTGTTTTGAATCTTGGGTGTTCATTGTTTGTTGTTTGACCGGGTGTTTTTTGTTCAGGTGCTCATGTTAATCCACCACCACCTTAGTGCACCTATAAAATGTTCATGGATTGCAAGCCTCATAATTTTCGAGGGACTCAGGGAGCAGTAGGACTGCTTCGGTTTTATTTGATTTTGGTGCTGATAAAAGTTTTATATCTCTTGGGTTTAGTCAAATGCTGGATAGGGTGCCTACGCCTTTAAAGGCTAATTACTTGATAGAATTGGCTAATGGTAAGAAAGTCGAAGCGACGCATATCCTTAGGGAGTGTCGCCTTGAGTTTTCAGGTTTATATTCCCCTATTGACCTTATCCCGGTGTCCTTGGGTAGTTTCGATGTTGTTGTGGGTATGGATTGGTTATCCTTGTATCGTGCTGAGATCGTCTGTTTTGATAAAGTCATTCGACTCCCTCTCCCGGATGGAGAAATTCTTTTGGTGCGTGGTGAGAAGAGCGGTATCCCTTTAAGTATCATTTCGTGTACGAAAGCCTATAAATATCTTCGTAAAGGGTATTCTGCTATTTTGGCTCTTATTTCAGTTTCGTCAGAAGAAGAGAAGAAGATTGAAGATATCTCAGTTGTCTGTGATTTTCCTGATGTGTTTCTTGAAGATCTACCTGGCCTTCCGCCTTATTGTCAAGTCGAGTTTGGTATTGAACTTGCATAGGGTGCAGCCCTATCGCCCGAGCCCCATATCGTCTTGCACCTCCCAAGATGCAGAAGTTGTCCAATCAGTTGCAGGAGTTATTAGAAAAGGGTTTTATCCGACCTAGTTCATCCCCGTGGGGATCCCCTATCCTCTTCGTTAAGAAGAAAGACGGAAGCCTGCGTATGTGTATCGACTACCGTGAATTGAACAAGGTTACCATCAAGAATCGCTATCCTCTTCCTCGTATTGATGACTTGTTCGATCAGCTTCAGGGTTCTAGTTTCTACTCGAAGATTGACTTGAGGTCGGGGTACCATCAGTTGAGAGTCTAGGAAGCCGATATTCCGAAGACCGCCTTTCGAACTCGCTATGGCCATTTTGAATTCTTGGTCATGCCTTTTGGCCTCACCAATGCGCCCGCAGTATTCATGGATTTGATTAATCATGTTTGTAAGCCCTACCTCGATAAATTCGTGATCGTATTCATTGATGATTGATAACTCACATTATTAACATATAAAACTAGCATAAACAGTCTCATAATGGGATTCAGTTAGGCTTATATTATTGATATTTGATGCTTAATTCATTCCTATTTGTATTTCTTATGAAACTGGAGCTCCAAGACATAAACAAAGGATTTCCAGGGAAAAACTAGCAAAAACTGGAGATTCCTGAAGATACGAGACTTGCTACATGTTCACTGTATGTTTGAAGACAATCCCAGGGCTTAGACAGTGATAAAACCAGTACGGGAGTGACCCTGCACGCCCATACACACTTGCACAAAGGCCCTGCACGCTAGAAGACAACGCGGCGAACATGGAAAACGACGAAACTTGGGGAACAGGGCAAGCACGCCCGTGCTGCACTACATGGCACGCCCATGCTCAGTCTGAATTGTCTATAAATAGCAAGCTACCCCTTACCATTTGTTCATCCCTTCTTGTGCTCTCTTGGGAACGATTACCAAGCTTCTTTCAGAGATTATGGGGTCCTTTGGGAGGCCTTATGGCCCTCCTAACATCCCACAAAGGTTAGGCCTCATCCTACCTTGATCGGCTTCGCCAAGAAGAGGATCGTAGAGTAGTTCGTATGTAATGAAACATCGACGGTCGTGAGGTTGTTAGATACATAACACTTGAAGATGGAGATCTTGTCTATGAGCAACCATGTTCTTGGGTTGATCATTCGATATGGTTGTATCTTTCTATTATCATGAACCCATTTCGATATGTAGACTTTTATTATTATCAGTAGTAGTAGCTTATTTTTAGTTATTTGTGGTGTTATCTTCTTCTAATCTTTATTTGTTTATCTTGGTGACAGGTTTGAATGATGATTAACTTAATAACAACCTTAACTTAATCAAATAACTAAGGGTATAATCAGCTTCTGGTAATCCCGAGCTAGTTCCAAGGCGAGAAAACCGGTAGTGAGACAGATCCTTCGGGCTTCTGATATCCAAACTGGGTTCTAAGCAATGGCTTCCGAAGTGGACCAGATCTGAGTGACACATTTCTTATACTCATCAGATGATTGAATGATCTTTTTGGTAAAAGACGGTTTCCCTACGGGCGCACCAGTGATCTTCGGATTGCACGCTTTTAGGATTATGTGCCACCTTTAAAAAGGATTTCGTTCAGTTCGGAAGGTTAAGGGTTGGGTAATTAAGTCATCATTTATTTAAAACCAACTTTATATTTATTAGGCCTATAAATATTAAAGTGTCACTAAGATAAATAAAATAAAGATTCTTTATCTAGTTGTCGTTAGTAAAACGCCGTTAGCCAATGGGGGCCCGCCTTCCTGAGACAACCGTAAGAGAAATCATTCGGCCTTGACCGTTAACTAATGGGGATGAAAGGGTGCCAGGATAAAGAGACCATTCGGTACGGAACGCGAGAACTAAGGTGAGGTGTACGGTGTTCCAAATCGGAAGTGAAGCCTCCATTCTAAGAAGATGATAAGTTCAAGGACTCGAAGACTTGACGCGAGGACCTGGCGAAGTACCCCTGGTGGACGCACGCTGGAGAGGTTCTGCATTCTACTTAGTAGTCGCCTTCGCTTCTCTATCAAGGAGTCAACACTTCAAGATCGATCTCGTCTTCCGCACAATTAACTAATCTAAATTATTAATTTTAATAATAAACTTAACTACTTATTTAAATGGTCCCGAGATGTGCATATTTGATCTCTCTACTATTTTATCGTTTTCTTTTATAAAACCAAAACCTTTTTCAAAACCATTTTTCTTTAAAAGAACCCCTCCGTTTTATTTTTCTTTTTAAAACCCGATCAGTTAATGGATAAAAGGTTGAGTAGGGGAAAGTATGAACTCTAGAATACGATACTCAATACTTACCCTAGAAGCTATACTATGCACGTCAGGTTCTCTGCCTATGTGTTGGTTTTCGTTTCGAAAGTAACTATTGTTTACTTTATAAATTTAAAACTTGTTAAACCGGTTTATTAAAAATCAGTCATTTACCCCAAAACCAAAGTTTCGGATTTCAAACCTCAAGTTTTTGGCACCGGGGAAATGACATCTTTTTAATTTGCTAAAACCACGCATATCAAGTTTTTGGCGCCGTTGCCGGGGAACACAATGGTTTCAAAAGAAAGACCCTAGTCACTTAATTGATCGGTTTATTTTTATTTTTCACTTTATTTTTCTTTTTGTTTTTGGTGTTCTTTATTTTTCTTTTTCATTTTATTTCTGCTTTATATTCGATGACTGCGGTTGTTTCGAGTTTTCTTTGCAGGTTTCCTTCGAGATTTGCGACCTTGGAGAATTCCCAAGAAGGAAGTTGAAATCGCCAAAATTATCAACTTTTATTTTGGAGGGTTTTTATTTCTGCTTTATTTTCGTTTAGAAGAGGTTTGTCATCCGTGAAGATCGGCAGGTGAGTTTACTTAAATGCGGAAAATGAGCCGGGTGAGATTTTCAAAAATTTTAAACTTGAAATATTTTCGGGGCATGAAATTGGGTTTTAAACTTTAAGAGGTTTTTTCACGAATTTTAAAACCATATTACGGAAAACCGTTTAAAAATTTAAAAATGTAATCTCCACCCTTAAAACCGCCATTTTCCGTCATTTTTTTACAAGCTCCCATCTTCACTCTAAGGTATGTATAAAACTTTTCTAAACAACTTTCTTTTTCCTTTTTGGTTACTTTTCATGCACGCGAATGCATGTTTGGAACGTGTTTGATCTAAGATTGGACATGTTCCACCCCGCTAGTGTTTCAGCACTTGTATTCTATCCCTAGTTTTAGTATTTTATCTATCTAGTTTACTTTTATTTTAGTTTTTAGGACAGGTTGAGGAAAGCTTGCTAGGATGAGGCAAATGTTTTGGGCAATTTCGCAAGGCGGCCGTGGGTATCGACCACACGTTGGTGGATTCGTCACTGTCAGAGGAGTATTAGTTTCTCTTGCCTCTTTCTCCAATTCTGCACTTAAAATTTTTACAAAAAACTTTAAGTGTGGGGTGGAACGTTATTGCTGCTTATTTTATTTTATCTTGCGGGTCATTTGTCATTGATTGTGCGTTATCCGGTACCCTCTTAGCAGCTTGATACCCGTAGCGTCATTCATGGTCATTTTTGATAGATTTGTATAGTCTATTAGTCCCGTCCGGGTGATCCCTATTAGGCATTTATGCTAAACAGTTCACATCAAAGACGGTCGAAGTAGGTGATGTTAATTAAACCCAATAGATCCGTTTATATAAAATAAAATCAAGTAGAAAAGTAGGTTGCATGGCACGTAGAAAAATACCCTGAAATTTATGCCTAAAACCGATACCTTATCTTACTCGTTTTTTCGTATGAGAGTTTTGAGCCTTTTCACGAGCACCATGCTTGCAGATATATATCACATACTGCTCGTTTTGTTTGACCATGAGAGACGTTCATCCTTGGCAAGTTACAGCTAGAACTTGTACAACTTATGCGTTTCGAGACCGCACTTGAGGTGAGAGTTTGTAAAAGTGATCAAGGCACCTAGGACATACCCCTTCCATTTTTCATTAGCCTTCCATAAATTTATCCCTCACCTAGTTACCCCTCTTGAGCCTTAGCCTTTTTCATTTCATTCATCACACTTAGCCCTTGTCGTGATCTTGGAAAAGAAGGCGTGTCGCAGGCTATTAGGACACTCTTGGGCAGTTTCGAGATGAAGAAGAATAGACCAGACGTCATGGTGTCCACCGAGAAAAGTTTTGGCAACTGAAGAAAAACAGCCAACCAGAGTTAATAGAGAATAAGCTTCACCAAGAGCAGTATTTTTAGTTAAAAAAAGGTTTTGAAGAATAAGTCATAAAGCTCGACAATAAACGGGCCGAGAGAAAGCAATTATATTTGAAGATTGATTTCTAGGACATTCCTAGCAGAGGTGATTAGGTGTGAAGCCTGAAAAAATTCGCAGAGTAGGGACGTCAGAGCAGTAAGTTTTCGGGAGAGGAGTTTCATGAAGCCCATCATTAAGAGTTTGATATTTACCCATTACGTCACAGCCGCTGCCCAAGCCGAACACGACAGTAGACTCCCTTCCTACCCATTTGCCACTAAATCATTTTCACGCCTCAAAAGACCTTGTGATTTGCAGTTTCTAACCATTTTATAGCGGTGGAGATTCGATTTGTGTACAAGCCTATGGTCTATGCTTGCCTTGGATAGAACTTGAGTTGTTCACCCCCAAAACTCACCAAAATGATAAACCCGAGTGATGAGTGAACATTGTGAGCAGGTATAGGTCTGGGCATAATCATATGGGTTAAGTAGGCGTGTCATGCAATTTTATTTTTCTCGTAACATAAATAAATAAGTGGATTGAGGGTTTGTTAATTACAGTCTGCCTTAATTGTACTTGTGTTTGATTGCTTGAGGACAAGCAATCGTCTAAGCATGGGGTATTGTGATAACTCGCATTATTAACATATAAAATTGGCATAAACAGTCTCATAATAGGATTCAATTAGGCCAATATTATTGATATTTGATGATTAATTTGTTCCTATTTGTATTTCTCGGGAAACTGGAGCTCCAAGACGGAAACAGAGGATTTCCAGGGAAAAACGAGCAAAAACTTGAGATTCTTGAAGATACGAGACTTGCTACATGTTCACTGTATGTTTGAAGACAATACCGTGGATTAAACAGTGATAAAACCAGTCCGAGAGTGACCCTGCACGCCCACGCACACTTGCACGAAGGCCCTGTAGGCTAGAAGACAACGCAGCGAACCTGGAAAATGACGAAACTTGGGGAACAAGGCAAACACGCCCGTGTTGCACTACATGGCACGCCCATGCTCAGTCTGAATTGTCTATAAATAGCAAGCTACCCCCCACCACTTGTTCATCCCTTATTGTGCTCTCTTGGGGCCGATTACCAAGCTTCTTTTAGAGATTATGGGGTCCTTTGGAGGCCTTATAGCACTCCTAACATCCCACCAAGGTTAGGCCTCGTCCTACCTTGATTGGCTTGGCCAAGAAGAGGATCGTAGAGTAGTTCATATGCAATAAAACATCGAGGGTCGTGAGGTTGTTAGATACATTGCACTTGAAGATGGAGAGGTTGTCTATGAGCAGCCATGTTCTTGGGTTGATCATTCGATATGGTTTTATCTTTCCATTATCATGAACCCATTTCGATATATAAACTTTTATTATTATTATTATTATTATTATTATTATTATTATTAGCTTATTTTTACTTATTTATGGTGTTATCTTCTTCTAATCTCTATTTGTTTATCTTGGTGACAGGTTTGAATGATGATTAACTTAATAACAATCTTAACTTAATTAAATAACTAAGGGTATAATCAGCTTCTGGTAGTCTCGAGCTAGTTCCAAGGCGAGGAAACCGGTAGTGAGACAGATCCTTCAGGCTTCTGATATCCAAACCGAGTTCTAAGCAATGGCTTCTGAAGTGGACCAGATCTGAGTGACACATTTCTGATACTCATCAGATGGTTGAATGATCTTTTTGGTAAAAGACGGTTTCCCTATGGGCGCACCAGTGATCTTCAGATTGCACGCTCTTAGGATTATGTGCCACCTTTACCAAGGATTTTGTTCAGTTCGGGAGGTTAAGGGTTGGGTAATTAAGTCATCATTTATTTAAAACCAACTTTATATTTATTAGGACTATAAATATTAAAGTGTCACTAAGATAAATAAAATAAAGATTATTTATCTAGTTCTCATTAGTACAACGCCGTTAGCCAATGGGGGCCCGCCTTCCTGAGACAACCGTAAGAGGGATCCTTCGACCTTGACCGTTAACCAATGGGGATACGAGGTTGCCAGGATAAAGAGACCCTTCGGTACGGAACGCGAGAACTAAGGTGAAGTGTACGGTGTTCTAGGTCGGAAGTGAAGCCTCCATTCTAAGAAGATGATAAGTTCGAGGACCCGAAGATTTGACCGCGGTTTGAGGAGCCCGCTATACGCGAGGCCCTGGCGAAGTACCCCAGGTGGACGCACGCTGGAGAGGTTCTGCATTCTACTCAGTAGTCGCCTTCTCTTCTCTATCAAGGAGTTAACACTTCAAGATCACTCTGGTCTTCCGCACAATTAGCTATTCTAAATTATTAGTTTTAATAATAAACTTAACTACTTATTCAGAAGCCCCGAGATGTGCATATTTGATCTCTCTACTATTTTATCTTTTTCTTTTATAAAACCAAAACCTTTTTCAAAACCATTTTTCTTTTAAAAGAACTCCTCCATTTTATTTTTCTTTTTTAAAACCCGATTAGTTAATGGATGAAAGGTTGAGTAGGGGAAAGTGTGAACTCTGGAATACGATACTCAATACTTACCCTAGGAGCTATACTATGCACGTCAGGTTCTCTGCCTATGTGTTGGTTTTAGTTTCAAAAGTAACTATTGTTTACTTTATAAATTTAAAACTTGTTAAAACCGGTTTAGTAAAAATCAGTCGTTTACCCCAAAACCAAAGTTTCGGATTTTAAATATCAAGTTTTTGGCACCGGATGAAAGAAATAGCTAGCCCGTGATATTAGTGATAGATGGAACTTCAAAATCAACAGCACCATGGGAGAGGGCAAAGAAGAGAAAAAGAAAGGACCGGAACCGGAAGAGGATGAACGGCTGGCATGAGTTGGAGAAGAAGAATCCAGTGAAAGTCAAGCACGATCAGTCTTCTTGCTACATGCCACGCATCCGGTTCAATCTAGGTAAGTTTAAATTTTGGTGGTTTGACCCGTTAAGAATGCTTAGATTATTTTTCAATTCCACTAAGAAATATTCAATTGTTAACGAGGACCGGGTGGAATTAAATGGGTTAGATCGGGCCCAGATAAAAGAGAAGCCCCCTGATTAACTTTAAGTGTTGCGAGGCTCTGTAAAGTTTGTAAATTTATTTTTATACTTATTTTTTTTTCTAGCTGTTCATTTTTTTTATTTGTGGTCCGTCTTTCGGTAGTGGTTCATAGGTTTTTATCTTTCTATTTTATTTTTGTTTTTGTGTCTTTGAGTTTGTTTGCAGGTTTTCGTGTTTGCGTGGGTGGAGGAAATTTCACCATGAGCGGATCCCATGTATTTATCTTTATATATATTTTATGATTGGGAGTTTTGGTAGAGGTTTGGGTAATAAAAAATATTTTTTCTTAAAAAAAATAAAATAATAAATAGTCTTTCTGTGAAAAAAGTCTTTTCACGTAATGTGAAGAGTCTGGGTTGACCTGTTCGCCTTATGCGACCAGCTATTACCCCGGAAAGTTATTTTTTTCTCTTGCAACGCGTGTTGTGATCACCAGTGTCCTTCACGTTGAGCGAGAACCGGAATTTTCTTTCTTCTACCCATTTGGTTGTACCACCATTCACCGCCATTTTGCCAAGCAGGCACGTCTTCTTGTTTGTTGTTATATTATGAGTCTAAGTTAGTAGTTTGAGTCTTTTTATTTTTGTGTGGTTCGGTATTATGTTCGGGTTTTGTTTGTTTCGTTTTGCGTAGGTTTGGATTGCACCACCCTTACTCAATCTCCATTCGGGTGATTCCGGAGTTGTTATTATTTATCAAGGCAAGCCCAGAGTTTACCATTATGTCAGAGCCGATCGCGAATGAAATGCTATACGATCGAGCTGGATTGGACTAGAGTTTTTGGAGCTTATGCGTTATTTAACCAGCTAAGTCCTTTCCAATTTGCCCTTATCTTTTTAATTTTTGTATTCGGAATTTATTTTTTGTTTTGAGTCGTTTTCTATTCCTACATTGAGGGCAATGTAGAGTTTAAGCGTGGGGATGGAAACTGTCGTGTAGTCTGTATATAGAGTCGTTTTGAGTTCAAAAAAAAAAAATCAAAAAAATGAAAAAAAAAAGTCCCTGATTTTGAAGTTTGCATTATATAAAATATGGAAGATGATAGGTAAAGTTAGGTGTCCGGTTTTCAAATAGTATGTATAATAAGAGATTAAAATTGATTGAAAGCGTGTCTGATTTGGGATATGTGGGTAGGCTCAACCGGTAGAAAGGTTTCCTTTGAAAAGTAATAAATTAATTATGTTAGGCTATTTTGTGGGTTCTCATCTAGGAGAAACGGGGAGACCGAAACCGCCAAAAATAGTATAAGAAGCACCGTTATAAGTTTAAAAGCCGTTAGAATTTCTAATCACTTTGGAAAAAAAAAATTATTAGAAATCAAAGAAAAAATGCTGAAGCTTAAGGTGCCTGGCCACTGGGATAGCGACTTGGATTGGTCACACCTCTGAGTTAAGTATGCTGAGATGAAAAAAAATGCGGAAGCTTGAGGTGCCTGGTCACTGGGATAGCGACTTGGATTGGTCACACCCTCTGAGTTAAGTATGCCAAAAAAAGAAAAAAAAGTGAATTTAAATTCTCTTGGTTTTCTACATAAGACGGTTGGGAAATGGTCAATTGGTCGTTCCTTTAGCTTCATAAGCTTGAGGCGGGATTAGGAGGAACTGTGGCTTACTTTAAGTGAGACCCTAGATAGACTAATCAACATGAACTTAACATAAATAAAAAGGGGCTTGGAAACCGGTGTGGGTTTAAGAGGATCAATATACCTGCAATCGCAATCAACATGTTAGTAGATTATTAATTAAGTAACCTATGTTTCGAAACTGGATGTAAACCTAACTGTGATTTCATAGCATAATTCTTTTTCAGGGACGAAAAAAAGATAAGTGTGGGGATATTTGATGTATTGTAAAATACATCTATTTCCAATGTAAAGTTTGTATAGTTTTCGAGTCATTTAGATAGTGTTTTCATTAATTTTAGGCTTATAGTTGTCTATTTTATTTAGTATAGGTATTTATAGATTTTTATTAGTTTTGTGTCATTTTTAGTACTTATTTATTTATTTTATATTTTGGTAGGTGTTTGAATAGACGTTGGAGCGTAAACGAGCAATTTTGGTCAAGTCAAGAACACCCGAGTTTAAAACACGGAGTTATAATACTATATATAATAATAGTATAATAATAATAATTATAACCTAATAATAATAAGAAGTGACTTTGGAGTCACGTTGGGAAGACCCAAGCCCAACTTGGTTGGGTATTTTTATTAAAGCGGCGCACAATATTAAGAGGGAGGGGATTATTTATTGAAACAAGCGCCGATCATTATGAGGGGGGCAGAACCATTTTTTTTGAAAGAATCGACATCGAGCAACTAAGAGGAAGGCTGCACAACCACTGAAGAACAACACAGCAGCCGCATCTAGAGGAGTGGAGGTCAAGGGTTGAAGCATAGGTGTCAGCACGGGTCGGTTCTAATTTATTTATTTATTATTTATTTATTCAAACCCGTTGTGAACGCCATGAATATGTTTAGTTTTTATTGTTTTGATTTTATCATGACTTTTATTGGCTAAACCTTGACGCTACCTAGGTTAAAGATGACTGCACTAGAATGATTTATTTTCTTTTGGTTTTAAGACTTTTGGTTGTGGGTGAATTTTAAAGTAAAGAACTCTTTATTTTCTGGTTTGGTGTGTATGCGTATTTAGTTTTGTTTAATTAATTTTTATAAACTCCACTTGCGTTTTTGTGAATGTCTTTCATGTATGAATGCGGGTTAGGTTGCGGACTGGGTGTTAGCAGCTAGTTTATGGTTAATTGCCTAGGATTATCCATAGGAGTTATAATTGTTAGTTAGGTAATTCTAAGTGTTCTACCAATTCTCAATAGCTGTAAGGTGCGAGATTGTTGGTCTGTCTAGGGTGTTAAATTGCTAGTTCTAGAGGCTTTGTAAGAAGATCTTCCTAGTTTCCCTAGCATTCGTTGTAGGCCAAGTCTTATCAGAAATATTGTAGTTACCCCTTGCACTTTTGGGTGTATTGTGACTTTCGCGCTGTAAGGTAGACTGTCTAGCGGGTACTTTAAGATTCGAGTAGGTAAGCCTGTAAGGGTAACCTCTCAACCGGTGGTTTAACGGCTTATAGGTAACCTTAGGTTTCTCCTTGAGAAGGGTTGAGGGTCCTCTAGTTTATCCTGTAAGTTTAGTATTTTAAGATCCCGGTTCCACACCAGTTCCATGGCCATTAGAAGTTTGTCATTCATGTGTAGGATTCTAGCCTAGGTAGTGCCTTCCCATCATCTGATCTCAGTTGCGGTTTTCAGTTTGTGTTTATAGTTTATTTAAGTTTTATTTTATTTATTTGCATTAGTTTGTTAGAAACCCCCCCATTAAGCAACAAAATATTATTAAGTCGGTTTGTAGATAAGTAATCGAGTCTAGTTTACGTTTTTAATTAGAGTCTCGTGGGTTCGATACTCGGACTTACTTTAGCTGTACTGCACTGACCGGTACACTTGCCGGTTGTGTGGTTTAGGTTTAGAGAGTCTTAGGTTATAAATTTAAAACTTAGAGTGTCTAGTTTAGGTTAATTTAGTTAGTTATTACTAAACCACTTTGAGCACATCAAGTTTTTGGCGCCGTTGCCGGGGACTCTTGGCGATTGCGTTTACTAGCTTTGATTACACTTATCTGCTATATCTTTGCTACTTGTGTTTTGTGCTAAGTCTGTCTTTTTGTATAGTGAGTCGTAGGAGTCTAATTGTTTGTGTATTTTAATTTCTGTCGAGTCTGTAAATATGTTTGAAATTTGTGGAGGACCCTATTTTACCGTTAGATTTCCACAATATGCGGGGTCCTCTGCACATTATTGTGCTAATTCCTTTGTGCAGCCGCATCCATATTATTCACAGGGTTGTCCTACAAATTATTATGATGAATCGTATCAGCAGCCACATTATAATCAGTATCCTGATCAATTTTCTGGAAGCACTTCTTGTGAGGATAGTGGTAATGATTGGAGTGAAATCAAAAGTCTGTTGACATTATTAGTTGCTAAAGATGAAAATACCCAGAAAATGTTAGCTGAGCACGACACCATCCTGAAAAACCGACAGGCTGCTATTTTAGATCTTCAACGAACACTAGAAGACATAGCTAGGAGATTAGATGAAGAAGAAGAGAAAGAAAAGGTTCAACAAGAGCAGCCGCCGAAAGTCGGTTATACATATGATGAGCAGGGCAACTACCTCGGTTACATGAATGCTCTGGGGGAGTTGTTCCCAACGTTTCCAGAAGAAGGGAAAGAGCCGATAATGGAATACGAAGATGAGTCAGATGAGGAGATCATCCCAGTCACGGAGACGAAAATGGACATTGAAGTCCCACCTCCGGTGCCACAGGTTACTATATATGATTTTGGGAGTGACTCCGATGAAGAGGACGACGAAGAAGAATGGGCGGCGTATCAGAGGTTGTTAGTGAATAGAGAAGTGATTGAAGAAGAAGCGAAATTGGGAGATTCCATAGGTATAACGTTTGGTGCAGAGGAAGACAACGAGGTGAGTGAGAAGTCGTTATCTGAAGATGATGAATTTTTAGATTTGGATATAGATGGTTTACCTGCTTATGAAGAAGTAGGGGAGTCTGATCCCGGTGGGGATATAGCATACCTGGATGCCCTACTCGAAGGTGAACCGACAGACATGACCAAACCTGCACAAGATGAAAGAAATAAGTGTGGGGATCATCCCATGGAAATGGTGGTAGAAGAAGCGCACCATAGCTGGCCCGTGATATTAGTGATAGATGGAACTTCAAAATCAACAGCACCATGGGAGAGGGCAAAGAAGAGAAAAAGAAAGGACCGGAACCGGAAGAGGATGAACGGCTGGCACGAGTTGGAGAAGAAGAAGCCAGTGAAAGTCAAGCTCGATCAGTCTTCTTGCTACATGCCACGCATCCGGTTCAATCCAGGTAAGTTTAAATTTTGGTGGTTTGACCCGTTAAGAATGCTTAGATTATTTTTCAATTCCACTAAGAAATATTCAATTGTTAACGAGGACCGGGTGGAATTAAATGGGTTAGATCGGGCCCAGATAAAAGAGAAGCCCCCTGATTAACTTTAAGTGTGGTGAGGCTCTGTAAAGTTTGTAAATTTATTTTTATACTTATTTTTTTTCTAGCTGTTCATTTTTTTTATTTGTGGTCTGTCTTTCGGTAGTGGTTCATAGGTTTTTATCTTTCTATTTTATTTTTGTTTTTGTGTCTTTGAGTTTGTTTGCAGGTTTTCGTGTTTGCCTGGGTGGAGGAAATTTCACCATGAGCGGATCCCATGTATTTATCTTTATATATATTTTATGATTGGGAGTTTTGGTAGAGGTTTGGGTAATAAAAAATATTTTTTCTTAAAAAAATAATAATAAATAGTCTTTCTGTGAAAAAAGTCTTTTCACGTAATGTGAAGAGTCTGGGCGGACCTGTTCGCCTTATGCGACCAGCTATTACCCCGGAAAGTTATTTTTTTCTCTTGCAACGCGTGTTGTGATCACCAGTGTCCTTCACGTTGAGCGAGAACCGGAATTTTCTTTCTTCTACCCATTTGGTTGTACCACCATTCACCGCCATTTTGCCAAGCAGGCACGTCTTCTTGTTTGTTGTTATATTATGAGTCTAAGTTAGTAGTTTGAGTCTTTTTATTTTTGTGTGGTTCGGTATTATGCTCGGGTTTTGTTTGTTTCGTTTTGCGCAGGTTTGGATTGCACCACCCGTACTCAATCTCCATTCGGGTGATTCCGGAGTTGTTATTATTTATCAAGGCAAGCCCAGAGTTTACCATTATGTCAGAGCCGATCGCGAATGAAATGCTATACGATCGAGCTGGATTGGACTAGAGTTTTTGGAGCTTATGCGTTATTTAACCAGCTAAGTCCTTTCCAATTTGCCCTTATCTTTTTAATTTTTGTATTCGGAATTTATTTTTTGTTTTGAGTCGTTTTCTATTCCTACATTGAGGGCAATGTAGAGTTTAAGTGTGGGGATGGAAACTGTCGTGTAGTCTGTATATAGAGTCGTTTTGAGTTCAAAAAAAAAAAAATCAAAAAAATGAAAAAAAAAAGTCCCTGATTTTGAAGTTTGCATTATATAAAATATGGAAGATGATAGGTAAAGTTAGGTGTCCGGTTTTCAAATAGTATGTATAATAAGAGATTAAAATTGATTGAAAACGTGTCTGATTTGGGATATGTGGGTAGGCTCAACCGGTAGAAAGGTTTCCTTTGAAAAGTAATAAATTAATTATGTTAGGCTATTTTGTGGGTTCTCATCTAGGAGAAACGGGGAGACCGAAACCGCCAAAAATAGTATAAGAAGCACCGTTATAAGTTTAAAGCCGTTAGAATTTCTAATCACTTTGAAAAAAAAAATTATTAGAAATCAAAGCAAAAATGCTGAAGCTTAAGGTGCCTGGCCACTGGGATAGCGACTTGGATTGGTCACACCCTCTGAGTTAAGTATGCTGAGATGAAAAAAAAAATGCGGAAGCTTAAGGTGCCTGGCCACTGGGATAGCGACTTGGATTGGTCACACCCTCTGAGTTAAGTATGCCAAAAAAAGAAAAAAAAGTGAATTTAAATTCTCTTGGTTTTCTACATAAGACGGTTGGGAAATGGTCAATTGGTCGTTCCTTTAGCTTCATAAGCTTGAGGCGGGATTAGGAGGAACTGTGGCTTCCTTTGAGTGAGACCCTAGATAGACTAATCAACATGAACTTAACATAAATAAAAAGGGGCTTGGAAACCGGTGTGGGTTTAAGAGGATCAATATACCTGCAATCGCAATCAACATGTTAGTAGATTATTAATTAAGTAACCTATGTTTTGAAACTGGATGTAAACCTAACTGTGATTTCATAGCATAATTCCTTTTCAGGGACGAAAAAAAGATAAGTGTGGAGATATTTGATGTATTGTAAAATACATCTATTTCCAATATAAAGTTTGTATAGTTTCGAGTCATTTAGATAGTGTTTTCATTAATTTTAGGCTTATAGTTGTCTATTTTATTTAGTATAGGTATTTATAGATTTTTATTAGTTTTGTGTCATTTTTAGTACTTATTTATTTATTTTATATTTTGGTAGGTGTTTGAATAGACGTTGGAGCGTAAACGAACAATTTTGGTCAAGTCAAAAACACCTGAGTTTAAAACACGAAGTTATAATACTATATATAATAATAGTATAATAATAATAATTATAACCTAATAATAATAAGAAGTGACTTTGGAGTCACGTTGGGAAGACCCAAGCCCAACTTGGTTGGGTATTTTTATTAAAGCGGCGCACAATATTAAGAGGGAGGGGATTATTTATTGAAACAAGCGCCGGTCATTATGAGGGGGGCAGGACCATTTTTTTTAAAAGAATCGACATCGAGCAACTAAGAGGAAGGCTGCACAACCACTAAAGAACAACACACCAGCCACATCTAGAGGAGTGGAGGTCAAGGGTTGAAGCATAGGTGTCAGCACGGGTCGGTTCTAATTTATTTATTTATTATTTATTTATTCAAACCCGTTGTGAACGCCATGAATATGTTTAGTTTTTATTCTTTTGATTTTATCATGACTTTTATTGGCTAAACCTTGACGCTACCTAGGTTAAAGATGATTGCACTAGAATGATTTATTTTCTTTTGGTTTTATGACTTTTGGTTGTGGGTGAATTTTAAAGTAAAGAACTCTTTATTTTCTGGTTTGGTGTGTATGCGTATTTAGTTTTGTTTAATTAATTTTTATAAACTCCACTTGCGTTTTTGTGAATGTCTTTCATGTATGAATGCGGGTTAGGTTGCGGACTGGGTGTTAGCAGCTAGTTTATGGTTAATTGCCTAGGATTATCCATAGGAGTTATAATTGTTAGTTAGGTAATTCTAAGTGTTCTACCAATTCTCAATAGCTGTAAGGTGCGAGATTGTTGGTCTGTCTAGGGTGTTAAATTGCTAGTTCTAGAGGCTTTGTAAGATCTTCCTAGTTTCCCTAGCATTCCTTGTAGGCCAAGTCTTATCAGAAATATTGTAGTTACCCCTTGCACTTTCGGGTGTATTGTGACTTTCGCGCTGTAAGGTAGACTGTCTAGCGGGTACTTTAAGATTCGAGTAGGTAAGCCTGTAAGGGTAACCTCTCAACCCGTGGTTTAACGGCTTATAGGTAACCTTAGGTTTCTCCTTGAGAAGGGTCGAGGGTCCTCTAGTTTATCCTGTAAGTTTAGTATTTTAAGATCCCGGTTCCACACCAGTTCCATGGCCATTAGAAGTTTGTCATTCATGTGTAGGATTCTAGCCTAGGTAGTGCCTTCCCATCATCTGATCTCAGTTGCGGTTTTCAGTTTGTGTTTATAGTTTATTTAAGTTTTATTTTATTTATTTGCATTAGTTTGTTAGAAACCCCCCCATTAAGCAACAAAATATTATTAAGTCGGTTTGTAGATAAGTAATCGAGTCTAGTTTACGTTTTTAATTAGAGTCTCGTGGGTTCGATACTCGGACTTACTTTAGCTGTACTGCACTGACCGGTACACTTGCCGGTTGTGTGGTTTAGGTTTAGAGAGTCTTAGGTTATAAATTTAAAACTTAGAGTGTCTAGTTTAGGTTAATTTAGTTAGTTATTACTAAACCACTTTGAGCACATCAAGTGTGCTATAAAATACTATCCTGGCAAGGTGAATGTTGTGGAAGGCGCCTTGAGCAGGAAGGAATCCGCTAAGCCTCGTCGTGTTCGAGCTCTGCAGCTCACCATCCATTCTAGTTTACCTGACCAAATCCGTTCTGCACAATAAGAAGCTTTGAAGGAGGAAAACCTTAAAGCTGAAACCATGTACGGTGCTGATAAGCACCCCGAGCTTAGGTCCGATGGCCTGCATTACTTTGCCGAACGTGTTTTGGTTCCTTTATTCGGGGGTTTGCGGGAGCTCGTTCTTGATGAAGCTCACAAATCCCGATATTCTATTCACCCCAGCTCCGATAAGATGTATCAGGATTTGAAGATACTTTATTGGTGGCCGAATATGAAGGCGGATGTAGCTTCGTATGTAAGCAAGTGTTTGACCTGTGCTAAGAGGTCAAGGTTGAATATCAGAAGTCGTCCGACCTTCTGCAACAATGTGAAACTCCCGAATGGAAGTGGGAACGTATCACGATGGACTTTGTGACCAAGCTTCCGAGGTCACCCAGTGGTTGTGACATGATTTGGGTGATCGTCGATAGGTTGACAAAGTCTGCAGACTTCCTTGCTATCAAGGAGACTGGCCTTGAACGGTTGGCTCGTATTTATCTTAAGGAAGTGGTTTCTCGGAATTTGGTGCCCGTTTCTATTATCTCTGATCGTGATCCTCGTTTCGCCTCGCAATTCTGGAAATCTTCGCCTCGCAAATTGACGGTCAAAGTAAGCGGATGATTCAAACGCTTGAAGACATGCTTCGGGCATGTGTGATCAATTTTGGCAAAGGTTGGGAGAGTCATCTACCATTGGTGGAATTTTCTTACAACAATAGCTACCATTCTAGCATCAAGGCAGCTCCGTTCGAGGCTCTTTACGGACGGAAATGTTGATCCCCTCTTTGTTGGGTTAAGGTGGGTAAGAGTCAACTCACCAGTCCGGAACTTGTGTATGAAACGTCTGAAAAGATCATACAAATTCGTAACCGTATGGCAGTAGCTCGGGATCGCCAGAAGAGCTATGCCGATCGTCGTCGCAAACCTTTGGAATTCCAGGTTGGTCACAGGGTTCTATTGAAAGTATCTCTATGGAAGGGCATCATACGCTTTGGGAAGCGTGGCAAGTTGAATCCTCGGTATGTCGGACCGTTCGCAATTCTGGAACGGATTGGATCGGTGCCATACAGGCTTGATCTGCAAGCTGAGCTCAACACCGTTCATAATGTCTTCCATGTTTCTAACCTTAAGAAGTGTTTGGCTGATGAATCATTGGTCGTTCCTCTCGAAGAGATCAAGGTGGATGATCGCCTGCGTATCGTGGAGGAATAGGTTGAAATTCTTGATTTTAAGATTCGTAGCCTTCGTCGGAGTAAAATCCGCATTGTTAAAGTTCGTTGGAATTCAAATCGTGGACCGTAGTTCACGTGGGAACGAGAGGATCAGATGAAAGCTAAGTATCCTCATTTGTTTCCTATGCGCGCGTTTGAGTCATGACATGTCTCTGCTAAAGGCTGAATGAATCTCGGGTCGAGATTCCTTTCAACAAGGTGATGATGTAGCAACCGGAAAATTTTTCTTTTCTTTCGTCTCTTCCTTTTGGCCTTGGGCAATTTTCAGGACGAAAATTCTTTCAACAGGGGATGATGTGACACCCGGCAAACTCAGGTTAGTAACATTGGTCAAACTAGTAAGTCTACCTTAGCGAGTCAGGAATATTACATATTTAACTGGGTCAGTTAAGTCGTTGTGATGGTTTGGGGAATCATCGGGAGTGGTTACAATGATCCACGGGATCATTGGGAGTCGGTCCATAACCATGTGTACAAGGATTGGTGATTTGTAGAATCGCTTGGTTTAACGCACATACGCAAGTCTCGAGTCTCGGGAATTGGTGAACGAATGAGAACATGTTAGTTATCGTGCATTATATGTTTCTAATCATTATATGACTTGTCAGTATGTGAATACGTGCTTATATGTGTTAAAATAGTGTTTAACGCGCCAAAAACCCAAGCTGCCCTGCAGGGGGCGACTAGGAAGACATGGGGCGAGTAGCCCCTAATCACTAGTAACACGGGGCGATTAGGCCTAATTGCATGCCCTAGTCGCATGTAATTGGTCCTAGTCGCCTGCTGCAGCTGGAACGACTAAATACACCTATAAATACCACCCTTGACTGTAAAACACCATTTGTGCAACCCTAACACGTCCCAAGCCTCCCTCACACCATAATACACCTCTGGAACTCGTTTTTGCATTAAAACCCATCATCCCTAAGCTTACACTTCCTTATTAGCAAAATCCAAGGTGTGTTATCTATCCTAAACCTTTGTAATGTTGATATTTTGGTTCCCAAAGGTCCAGACCTAGTTTTATCAAGTTTGTGTCTTTGAAAACCTTTGAAATCAGTTTCTAAAACAAGTCTAAACCTTCATACTTGTTCTATGTAGAGTATTCATGCAAGAAACGGTTTTTAATGATTAAAACGTGAATGTTTTCATGTGTTTGGTGTTTTACTGATGTGTATGAGTTGTTAAGATGGTTTCCTAAGGTTTTGAACAATTATTATGTTGTTTGATGATGATATGCATTTTGACCCGTTTGAGGGATTTTTTGAGGATTTGGGGTGTTATAATATGATTTGATGATTGTTTGATGTTAGGGTTTACACTAAGATGATGTAATAGCAGTGGAATGATGATTTGCAAGGTTGTAGGGGATGATATCTGGTTATTTACCATTTAGGGAAAGACATGCATGTTTAATGTTTCATAGTACTTTGCCATTTTGGGAAATAATTGCAATTAGGGTGTTAGACCAGTGATAAATTGGGGGTTTTTTACTTGGAATGGGTTGTTTAATGATTTGGGTTTGATGTTGGGTGTTTTTACATGTTTCGGATCTGATTTGGAGGGTTAAACGCGTGAAAAGTGGCATTCGGACTGCAGGGGCGAGCAGGAAGCCTACTCGCTTGGTAAGGGGCGATTAGCCCCCTACTCGCCTGATATGAGGGCAATTAGCCTTCCTAATTGCTTATTTGATTCCTAATCATGTGTTTTGTTGTTGTAAGTGTAATTTGACATCCTGAAACATGGTTTGATACCTAGGAACATGTTAGGAACCCCGTGGCATGTGTAATGACCTGATACCACGTGTTCGGACTCGTTGTAACAACCGGCAAAATTAAGGTAATTCCGTACTAATTAATTAAACGCGATTAACGTAATTAACCGTAATTATGTGCTGAATATTTAATTGAGGCCTTAGAAAGATAGGAATTCCCAAATAATGCATAGGAATGCATGAGTTTAATAGCAAAGCATGATAGGATCGTGCGCAGACAAAACTATCCGGTATGGACACTGGCGATTACCCGGTAAAACTGAAATAAGCGAAACGAACACCGGACACCCGGAATATAAAATAAATAATATTTTCACAAAATATTATGAGTTTTGGAAACCCAAAGCCATACGTAAAAGCTTATTGCACAAATCTCCCGGTAACGAATAAAGTGCGCGTACCGCACCCGATACGCGCGTAACACGTAAATTCACCCGATAAAAACCGAAATAAATTATCAGTAATTTAACTGGACATAATTTTATAAATATTAACGGTATTTTAATATTGAGGATAAACGCGACGAAAATTTGAGAAATACCCGGGCGGTACCCGGAAGGAACTAACTTAAACTTAATATAAAGAGATAATTAGCAAAGTGGACCCCACCAAGCACCCCATAGGGGCCGGCCATGGGCCCACTTGGGTGAGAGGTTGTGTGGGATAACTTCTTAATCCTTCCATATTATTACTAATCATGAGGTTGCATGCAATATGATTGGGCAATGGGATTAACCAAATCATTTCCTCTCCCTCTCTCTTAAAACTCACGGCCCAAACACCCCTTAATCCCCCAAGATTTTCAAAATCATTTCATAAATCTTCCATAATCTTCCTAACCAATCCTTGCAAGATATTGGTGATCTTTGGAGATTGAGTAGGAGATTATAAGGATAACATCAAGATTACACTTAAGCAAAAACACAAAAACTTCTTCTTCTTCTTCCTTGTGGCCGTGGCATTACACCCCCACATCAACATTATTCTTGCAATTTTTACTACTCCAAACTACCTCTAGATCATCATCCTTCAAAACCCCTTCTTGTGTGTTAAGAGCTTGGAGCTTAACCCTTTGGAAGAACACACTAAAACCCCATCCAATCCAAGGTTCTTGTCTTCCCTAGCCTTGAGCTAGTAGTAAGTTTTAATCTTGTTTTGTTTGTTAATGTTCATATTAAGTGTTTATGAGCAAGTTGTACATTGATGGGTAAAGTATGGTTTTGAAACATAAAGAGGATGAATCTTACAAGAATAAAAATAAAGGAATAATAACATGAAGAAATCTTGGATTAACATTAATAAAAGTGATATTGTGAGAAAATGTAATAATAATAACATACACTTGGGTTAGAAGATGAGTGGAACATGATTTGAGAAAAATACTTGAATATGATGAAATATGGTTTTAATCATCATAAGATGACTAGTTAAAGTCATAAAAATATTAAAATGGATTAGAAAGCCATAGATGGAAAAACTAGTTCTTCAAAGTCCACTCACTTAGATGAGTAAAAACTTGATGTTTTGGATAAAGATATGAAATAAACATGTTATTGATATCTAGAATGGATTAGAAGAACTTTAAAAGTAAAAAGGAGTAAAAACAACTAAACATGGTAAAAATGATTCTTCAAAGTCCACTAAAGTGGAAAAGAAAAATATTAACTTTGTAAGGTTAAATGAAAAATGCAACAAGTATGAGTTAAAGAAATAATATGACAACTTTGGAAGTTGAAGGACTAAAATGAATATTTTAGAAAGCTATTGGCCCAAAAACACAATAATAGAAATATTAGTGTCAAAAAAGTGTAAGTAATGATTTACAAGGTTGAGTTGGTAAATAATAATAGCCTACTTGGGCATTTTAAGTAAAAAGTATATTTTTATAAAATGGACGTTTTATAAAAATAAATGGAGTAACGCAAGTATTTTATAAAGTAAGATTTTATAAAATAAATACTTGGAAAGACTTGTACAAAAATAAGGTACTTTTATATAAATGGGAATATAAAAGTATCGGAAACGTTTTTGGTAACAAGTTGGACGAGTCGGACTAAAACGTACATAATATATTTTTTCCGAGAAAATAAACGTTCGGAATCGGAAGTTGGAACAATACTTCCATGAGAACGCACAACGGAAATAAATATGAAAAACGCTAACTAACAAACTTAGTTACACGAACCAACGTAAACGGACTTATTACGTCGAGATAAAAATATACATATATATTTTACGGAAATAAAATATATATAACAAGGGTGAAACGTGCGTAACACTTTCCTAAGTGTAGTAACAATATTCGTGGGAAAGGAGAAACATAACGTAACAAACTAAAAACGCTAAACGACACATGAACTTAACAAGTAGTATCCACGCGATGGTATATGTACATATACTCGTTTCCGACGGAATTCTAGTACATCTATTTAAATGGGAAAATAGATGTGCGAGAAGGAAAACCGAAACGAGTAGATGAGATATATCTACGAACGCGTGAATACCGACAAGATTCTAGTACATTTATTTAAATGGGAAAATAAATGTACGGCGTGGTAAGTCTAGTCGGGCGTTAAAGATTATGTTTCCAAACGACAAAGACTTAGCATATTTATTTAAATGGGAAAATAAATATGTGGCAAAGTAAGTCGGGTCGGTTAATAAGAAAACACTTTATATTGAGCGAAAAGATCCTAAGTATAATTATTTGAATGGGAAAATAATTATACGTTGGGTGGAGTCGTGTCAAGTATAAGGTTGTACAAGTCATAAAGAATAATTATAAGAATAATATATGACTTGTAAGGAAAGGGTAATCCATCGCCATTGAACCTAGGATACGAAACTATTAAACGGGAATTCGGATAAAGACGTGGTCGGGAAGTTGGGTGTACAACTTGCCAAGGCACATACACCATAGGTGTAAGTGACTTATACGCCTAGAACCTTTGTAGGTACGGGATCACAAACTTTACTATTTTCTTTGAGCCGAGCACAGTTACAGGTGAGTCTCACGGCCCCATTTCTAAACTATTTAACGTTTTTACGGGGGAAAGATATGTTGGGATTGTATGACGGGTTGGATACTTGAGTAAAGATCGCCACTCGGGGTTGAGACCTCCCCACTATAATCATTTATTCGGGAATGAGAAACCAAAGGGATATTTGGATAGTACTATTGGTGCCTGACAAGGCCCACCCCTAATCGATAGCGTCGATTTTGCATCGGCGTATGCCTGGGGTGCACTTATTCTGAAATAAAGTCGTAGGAATACCGAGTAACGACTTTGGGCGGGGGCATTATTGATTGTCTTGGTTTGGTTATAGGCTCAAGTAAATTGTAGGACTTTGCAACTCCTATAAATGTCATAACAAGGATATTCCCACTTTATAAAGACTTATTAAATTAAAACCTGTGAACTCACCAATATTTATATATTGACGATTTTCAAACATATCTTTCAGGTAATTGATTGATGGAAGTTAGCATGGCGAGCAGGGTCGGGGATATCTCCAAATCGGGCGTTGGAAATGTCGTGACGGGGTCTTATCTCTTTATTCCATGGATTTAGGGATAAAGGGAGAAGCCTCTTTATCGTTTTCGAAAACAATTTATGATTATGTATTAACAATTTGACATGATTATTAGCATTGAATAAATGCCCGTTTTCTAATTAATATTGTGCTTTGCATTAAACTTGGCTTAATACTTTTGAACCGTCGCGCCACGTGTTTCCGCCTTAGACGTGGTGTGACAGAAAGTGGTATCAGAGCCAAGGTTATAGCGAATTAGCATTTTTAAACAAATCTAAACTATAACCGGATTGGGTTCAAAATCTTTCAATAAATGCGAAACGCAATAAAGTAAATTTTTCCAACGACCATTTGGGTATATGGAGATTCCGACCAAGCTAGCCATGGTAAGTATACGTATTATTGTTGTTAGAAGGTTAGGAAGAGAACCGTAGATATGTGCCTTAACTACCTAACGAATAATACTTAAATATTAGTACGGTTTCTTTTGCCAGGATGTCGAACGCAGGAAGCGTAGCACCGAGCTACGACAGTAGCCTCCAGATCATCCCAGCACCGCCAGCGGAGCCGGTCGAGGTAGTGATACTCGATCCCGAGGATGACGAGATGGATGTTGATGCCGCCATGGAGGGCGCCGACGGAGATAGCTCCGACGAGACGGACCCTAGCGAGGACCCAGCGTGGGCCCCCGCTGGAGACGATATGGCCGCCGTGGCCGACCTACCGATGGCCGAGGCCGACTTGCCTCTAGTGCCATTCCAGGCAGCACCACTGCCAGCACTACCTATCCGAGCCGTCAGGGACTTCCCTGTAGGTTGCGCAGGTCCTTCGAGACCTATCCATACACGGTCGGAGACTGTCGAGTCTCCGTACGACCGACGCGCACCAGTCGACCGTGAGCCTTTACCCACCCCACCTATCCCCGTTCCCTCTGGCATGAGGCTCGTGCCTGTCTGCCGGGGACACAACGGGTGGATCTCCGATGACTCTGACGATGAGTCAACTGCATCGGTGGAGCACATTGCTGTGCCTATCCCACCAGCAGGCCAGGAGGAGCACGTTGCTCCGATGACAGGGCATGCTACCACTACCCCAGCCACCTTACCTACCATGCCCGAGCCCATACCACAGGATGGGCCAGCTTCTACTGGGCACATCCTTGAGGGCAGCTCAGCCCGCAGCTCTGAGTTGCACCGAGCAGGACTGGCAGCTCATGCCACTGCTAGCCCACCTACCCCTACCACTGTGATGTCTACTATAGAGTGGGTCACTGTCACCCAGCCACTCATGGTTCCACTCGCCGAGCTTATAGTCCCCACACCCTTATCCATGACACTACCCATCACCACTTTTCCCACACTACCACCCCTACCCGAGATGCTCCCTACCCCACCACCTGCACCATTCACTATGGATGCAGGAGCCCCATTTGTGACACCTCCATTTGCACCGTATACTTTAGGTGCAGGAGACCCATACCAGGTACCACCCTACTACTTCACTGGATTACCGGGCTTTGCCCCACCCTTCACCCCACTACCCATACCCGATATTGTCGGCCCGTCTCAGCCGACATACACTGACATCCCCGGGCCGTCGCAGCCCCACGGGATGGCCCCACTGACAGGACCCGCATGGTCCAAGGTGATCTCACTGGAGAGGGATTTCCAGACCCTCACCGACACGGTGCAGCGCACCGTGAGTCAGATGGAGCAGCAGGCCCAGCTCATGTGGGCCAGGGTCATTGATGCCAGGGATGCACTGGCACATTACGCTGAGGAACTATTGAGCATGGATGCTCATTGTGGCCTTACGGGCGACACACACTTTGCGCATCGCCAATTCTTGTACGATCGCATTATGGCGATCAGCATGACCATCAGCATGTGCGCACCTCAGTACCAGTACCAGCACCCGCCGCCGCCACCACCACAGTAGCATCAGGGACGTTTTGGGAGATCACTCGCGGACATAGCAGTAGTAGTAGTAGTATGATAGCACAGCATGGGTTATAGCACCCATCTGCATTTTTGCCTAGCCGAGCGGGATTGTGCCGGCATATGACATTATATTTCTAGTGTATTTCAAAGAGCAATGTAAGAGGAAGGTATCCTCGGTTTTTGTTATTATGAACAAATCATTGTACTTGGTATTGAAATTAATGAAAGTTTTGTTATGGTAAAATATGTGTTGTGATTATCTACGATTATTATTACTTATTCTGTTTATGTTGTGATTGCGTGTTGTTGATATGGTGATTATTGTGTTCATATGTTGTGTGGTTGTTTATACTATATATGTGATGATATTGTATGAATGAATGTTGGAAATTAACCTTTGATATTGGTTATTGAAGAAACATGGCACCAGCCACAAGAAGCAACAGTGGGAATGAAAGACTACCCACGACACCTGAAGAACTTGAAACCCTAGTTTCGGGACGCATCGCTCAAGCTCTCGCAGAACACAATGCCACGCGCACCGAAAGGTCGCGAGACCGAACCGGGAGCGACAGACGCGAAACCTCCCCTACTGGTAAGAAGACGTCGGGTATATGCGACAGGAGTCTTCGTGAAACTCCTACCTTATATTTAACATTGCTTTATTATTGCAGAAACGGCCTCACGAGAACGTGGCTGCACGTTTAAAGCTTTCCTGGACTGCAAACCACTGAATTTCAGCGGCACCGAAGGTTCTGTCGGACTAGTCAAATGGTTCGAGAAAACTGAAGCTGTGATCCGTATTAGCAGCTGTACCCCGCGACAGGCTGTCATGTATGCCACCAACCTGTTTCTGGACCAAGTTCTGACCTGGTGGAACAACCAAGTGCAGACACTGGGAGATGATGCTGCTTACTCCTTATCATGGTTGGAGTTGAAAGAACTAATGATCGCCGAGTACTGTCCGGCAAGTGAAGTGCAGAAGCTAGAGACTGAGTTCTGGAACCTCACCATGGTTGGACCGGACGTAGCTGGTTACACGTCCAGATTCCATGACCTCTCCCGGTTAGTGCCTCGCCTGGTCACCCCGGAAAGCAAAAAGGTGGAAAGGTACCTCTTCGGACTGGCACCACAGATACGCGGCATGGTCACTTCTTCCAAGCCTACAACCATGCGTGAAGCTATCGATCTCGCCTTAAGCCTCACTGAAGACGCCATCCGAATGGGCACTCTAATCCGGAAAGTGTCAGGGTTGAAGCTTACTGAGTCCAGCAGTGTTGAGGGTAAGAATCTGGGTACAAGTTCAGCCGTTGGGTCAAGTGAACAGGGAAATAGGCCAAGGTTTGGGAAGCGTAAGCGCGATGAAAGGAAGAAGGATGGATCATCAGGTTCAGGGAAGAAGGGAAAAGGGTATGTAGCCACTGGACGTGGAAATAATGGGAAGCAAGGTTATCAGGGCAAGAACGAAGTAATCTGCGGTAAGTGCCGTCGTTCGGGGCACAAGACTGAAGACTGCAGATCAGGAGCGCCAAAGAACAGTGGAGCGAGGCCCTGTTTCTCATGTGGATCGCTCGATCATTGGAAGAGGGACTGCCCCAAACTTAACAACCAAGCCCGTGGGCGAGCGTTCGTGATTGGTGCCGGTGACGCACGACAAGACCCTAATGTGGTCACTGGTACGTTCCCTCTAAATGGTCATTATGCTTCAGTATTGTTTGATACTGGCGCTGATTTTAGCTTCGTATCTGTCGAATTTAAACGATTACTTGGTTTAAAGACTAGTAAGCTAGACACACCATATTCCATTGAACTAGCTAACGGTAAGACTATAGAAACCCGAGAGGTAGCAAAGGGTTGTAAGTTGGATCTCTGTAGTCACGAGTTTGACATTGATCTATTACCAGTCGTACTGGGTAGCTTTGACATAGTCGTTGGCATGGATTGGCTATCTGCACACCGCGCCATCGTCGTGTGCAATGACAAAATAATTCAAGTTCCCCTCGCGAGCGGTGAAACCCTATCGATCCAAGGGGAAAGGCGTGGAACGCCATTGAGAATTATTACCAGCATGAAAGCCAGGAAGTGCCTAAGGAAAGGTCTCGTCGCATTCTTGGCGCACGTGGTAGACAAGAAGGCTGACGAGCGAAAGCTAGAAGACATTCCGATAGCCAGAGACTTTCCAGATGTGTTCCCAGAAGATTTGCCGGGATTGCCACCACCCCGACAAGTCGAGTTTCGTATCGACCTTGTTCCAGGAGCAGCACCGGTAGCGCGATCGCCATATCGCCTAGCTCCTTCGGAAATGCAGGAACTGTCCGAACAACTGCAAGAGTTGTTGGACAAAGGTTTCATAAGACCAAGCTTCTCACCTTGGGGAGCTCCCGTCTTATTCGTGAAGAAGAAGGATGGCACTTTTCGAATGTGCATTGACTATCGGGAACTGAACAAACTAACTATTAAAAATCGCTATCCTCTTCCCAGGATCGACGATTTGTTTGATCAACTTCAAGGATCCAGTTTCTACTCCAAGATCGACCTAAGGTCCGGTTATCATCAGTTACGTATTCAAGAAGAAGACGTGCCAAAAACAGCATTCAGGACTCGTTATGGACACTATGAGTTTCTGGTTATGCCTTTCGGTTTAACTAACGCACCAGCTGTTTTCATGGACTTGATGAACCGAGTGTGCAAACCATACTTGGACAAATTTGTTATTGTCTTCATTGATGACATCTTGATCTACTCACGCACGAAGGAGGAACACGAGGAACATCTCCGATTAATCCTCGAGGTACTTCGCAAAGAGAAACTCTATGCTAAGTTTTCAAAATGTGATTTCTGGATTCGAGAGGTTCACTTTTTAGGCCACGTGGTGAATGAAAAGGGTATACATGTCGATCCCGCCAAGATCGAAGCAATCAAGAATTGGGACGCCCCTAGAACGCCTACTGAAGTACGACAATTTCTTGGCCTTGCGGGTTACTACAGAAGGTTCATCGAGAACTTTTCTAAAATAGCACAGTCTTTAACCATGCTAACCCAAAAGGATAAGAAGTTTGAATGGACGGAAAAGCAGGAAGCAGCGTTTCAGTTGCTAAAGGATAAGTTATGTGGCGCACCAATACTATCACTCCCCGATGGTACAGAAGACTTCGTAGTTTACTGTGACGCCTCTCATCAGGGATTGGGTTGTGTATTGATGCAGCGAGAGAAGGTCATAGCCTATGCTTCCAGACAGCTAAAACTTCACGAGAAGAATTACACCACACATGATCTGGAACTAGGAGCCGTGGTATTCGCACTTAAGATATGGAGACATTATCTGTACGGAACCAAATGTACAATCTTCACCGATCATAAAAGCTTGCAGCACATCTTTGACCAGAAGGAATTGAACATGCGACAACGGCGATGGGTCGAATTATTGAACGATTACGATTGTGAGATAAAGTACCATCCCGGGAAGGCAAACGTTGTAGCCGATGCCTTGAGTCGCAAGGAACGGGTTAAGCCACTGCGTGTCCGAGCTTTGGGTCTAACCATCCACACGAACCTGACTGACCGGATTCGTGAAGCTCAAACTAACGCTCTTAAACCCGAGAATGTCAAAGGAGAAAGATTGCGGAAAATGGTTGAGTCCCTGGAGTCAAAAGCGGATCAAGCTCTGTATTTTATGAATAGAATTTGGGTACCAGTGTACGGTGGATTGCGTGAACTGGTATTGGCCGAAGCCCACAGTTCGCGATATTCGGTTCACCCTGGAGCAGACAAGATGTTCCATGATCTAAAGGAATTTTACTGGTGGCCGAATTTCAAGAGAGACATAGCGGCTTATGTTGCGCGATGTTTGACTTGCGCAAAGGTCAAGGCCGAGCATCAGAGACCATCCGGATTGCTCCAGCAACCGGAAATACCAGAATGGAAATGGGAAAGGATCACTATGGACTTCATTACCAAATTGCCTAGGACAACAAGCGGCCATGACATGATCTGGGTAATCGTTGATCGATTGACAAAATCTGCACACTTCCTCCCCATTCGCGAAACGGATAAGTTGGAGAAACTAACCCGTTTGTACATTAAGGAAGTTGTGTCAAAGCACGGTGTACCTATTTCTATCATCTCCGATCGAGATAGTCGTTTCACCTCAAGATTTTGGGAAAGTCTGAATAAAGCCCTAGGTACTCGCCTTGATATGAGTACCGCATATCATCCACAAACCGATGGTCAGAGTGAACGAACCATCCAGACCCTGGAGGATATGCTACGGGCATGCGCAATCGATTTCAGCGGAAATTGGGATACTCACTTGCCACTGGTAGAGTTTTCGTATAACAACAGCTACCACACGAGCATTCAAGCCGCACCTTTTGAAGCTCTATATGGACGCAAGTGCAGATCGCCTCTATGTTGGGCCGAAGTTGGCGAAAAGCAACTTACCGGGCCCGAAATTGTTCAAGAAACGACGGATAAGGTCTTTCTGATTAGAGAACGTCTCAAAGCGGCACGTGACCGACAGAAAAGCTACGCAGACATGAGGAGGAAGCCTTTGGAATTCCAAGTCGGAGACAGGGTCCTACTAAAGGTGTCACCTTGGAAAGGTGTCGCGCGTTTCGGGAAACGCGGAAAACTAAACCCACGATATGTTGGACCATTTGAAATCCTGTCCAGAGTAGGCCCCGTAGCATACAAGCTCAAGTTACCACAAGAACTTAACGGTGTACACGACACGTTCCACGTGTCGAACTTGAAAAAGTGCTTATCCGACGAAACCCTCATCATCCCCGCAGACGAAATCCACATCGATGACAAGTTACACTTCGTCGAAGAGCCAGTCGAAGTAACCGACTGGAAGGTCCAAAAACTAAGACGCAGTAAGATCAGATTGGTCAAGGTGCGTTGGAATGCCAAGCGTGGACCGGAGTTCACGTGGGAAAGGCTGGACCAGATGAAGCAAAAGTATCCCGCCCTATTTAAGAAGACCCCTATACCGGAGAGCTCATAGTGAATTCCGGGACGGAATTCTCTTAACGGGGGGAGAATGTAACAACCGGCAAAATTAAGGTAATTCCGTACTAATTAATTAAACGCGATTAACGTAATTAACCGTAATTATGTGCTGAATATTTAATTGAGGCCTTAGAAAGATAGGAATTCCCAAATAATGCATAGGAATGCATGAGTTTAATAGCAAAGCATGATAGGATCGTGCGCAGACAAAACTATCCGGTATGGACACTGGCGATTACCCGGTAAAACTGAAATAAGCGAAACGAACACCGGACACCCGGAATATAAAATAAATAATATTTTCACAAAATATTATGAGTTTTGGAAACCCAAAGCCATACGTAAAAGCTTATTGCACAAATCTCCCGGTAACGAATAAAGTGCGCGTACCGCACCCGATACGCGCGTAACACGTAAATTCACCCGATAAAAACCGAAATAAATTATCAGTAATTTAACTGGACATAATTTTATAAATATTAACGGTATTTTAATATTGAGGATAAACGCGACGAAAATTTGAGAAATACCCGGGCGGTACCCGGAAGGAACTAACTTAAACTTAATATAAAGAGATAATTAGCAAAGTGGACCCCACCAAGCACCCCATAGGGGCCGGCCATGGGCCCACTTGGGTGAGAGGTTGTGTGGGATAACTTCTTAATCCTTCCATATTATTACTAATCATGAGGTTGCATGCAATATGATTGGGCAATGGGATTAACCAAATCATTTCCTCTCCCTCTCTCTTAAAACTCACGGCCCAAACACCCCTTAATCCCCCAAGATTTTCAAAATCATTTCATAAATCTTCCATAATCTTCCTAACCAATCCTTGCAAGATATTGGTGATCTTTGGAGATTGAGTAGGAGATTATAAGGATAACATCAAGATTACACTTAAGCAAAAACACAAAAACTTCTTCTTCTTCTTCCTTGTGGCCGTGGCATTACACCCCCACATCAACATTATTCTTGCAATTTTTACTACTCCAAACTACCTCTAGATCATCATCCTTCAAAACCCCTTCTTGTGTGTTAAGAGCTTGGAGCTTAACCCTTTGGAAGAACACACTAAAACCCCATCCAATCCAAGGTTCTTGTCTTCCCTAGCCTTGAGCTAGTAGTAAGTTTTAATCTTGTTTTGTTTGTTAATGTTCATATTAAGTGTTTATGAGCAAGTTGTACATTGATGGGTAAAGTATGGTTTTGAAACATAAAGAGGATGAATCTTACAAGAATAAAAATAAAGGAATAATAACATGAAGAAATCTTGGATTAACATTAATAAAAGTGATATTGTGAGAAAATGTAATAATAATAACATACACTTGGGTTAGAAGATGAGTGGAACATGATTTGAGAAAAATACTTGAATATGATGAAATATGGTTTTAATCATCATAAGATGACTAGTTAAAGTCATAAAAATATTAAAATGGATTAGAAAGCCATAGATGGAAAAACTAGTTCTTCAAAGTCCACTCACTTAGATGAGTAAAAACTTGATGTTTTGGATAAAGATATGAAATAAACATGTTATTGATATCTAGAATGGATTAGAAGAACTTTAAAAGTAAAAAGGAGTAAAAACAACTAAACATGGTAAAAATGATTCTTCAAAGTCCACTAAAGTGGAAAAGAAAAATATTAACTTTGTAAGGTTAAATGAAAAATGCAACAAGTATGAGTTAAAGAAATAATATGACAACTTTGGAAGTTGAAGGACTAAAATGAATATTTTAGAAAGCTATTGGCCCAAAAACACAATAATAGAAATATTAGTGTCAAAAAAGTGTAAGTAATGATTTACAAGGTTGAGTTGGTAAATAATAATAGCCTACTTGGGCATTTTAAGTAAAAAGTATATTTTTATAAAATGGACGTTTTATAAAAATAAATGGAGTAACGCAAGTATTTTATAAAGTAAGATTTTATAAAATAAATACTTGGAAAGACTTGTACAAAAATAAGGTACTTTTATATAAATGGGAATATAAAAGTATCGGAAACGTTTTTGGTAACAAGTTGGACGAGTCGGACTAAAACGTACATAATATATTTTTTCCGAGAAAATAAACGTTCGGAATCGGAAGTTGGAACAATACTTCCATGAGAACGCACAACGGAAATAAATATGAAAAACGCTAACTAACAAACTTAGTTACACGAACCAACGTAAACGGACTTATTACGTCGAGATAAAAATATACATATATATTTTACGGAAATAAAATATATATAACAAGGGTGAAACGTGCGTAACACTTTCCTAAGTGTAGTAACAATATTCGTGGGAAAGGAGAAACATAACGTAACAAACTAAAAACGCTAAACGACACATGAACTTAACAAGTAGTATCCACGCGATGGTATATGTACATATACTCGTTTCCGACGGAATTCTAGTACATCTATTTAAATGGGAAAATAGATGTGCGAGAAGGAAAACCGAAACGAGTAGATGAGATATATCTACGAACGCGTGAATACCGACAAGATTCTAGTACATTTATTTAAATGGGAAAATAAATGTACGGCGTGGTAAGTCTAGTCGGGCGTTAAAGATTATGTTTCCAAACGACAAAGACTTAGCATATTTATTTAAATGGGAAAATAAATATGTGGCAAAGTAAGTCGGGTCGGTTAATAAGAAAACACTTTATATTGAGCGAAAAGATCCTAAGTATAATTATTTGAATGGGAAAATAATTATACGTTGGGTGGAGTCGTGTCAAGTATAAGGTTGTACAAGTCATAAAGAATAATTATAAGAATAATATATGACTTGTAAGGAAAGGGTAATCCATCGCCATTGAACCTAGGATACGAAACTATTAAACGGGAATTCGGATAAAGACGTGGTCGGGAAGTTGGGTGTACAACTTGCCAAGGCACATACGCCATAGGTGTAAGTGACTTATACGCCTAGAACCTTTGTAGGTACGGGATCACAAACTTTACTATTTTCTTTGAGCCGAGCACAGTTACAGGTGAGTCTCACGGCCCCATTTCTAAACTATTTAACGTTTTTACGGGGGAAAGATATGTTGGGATTGTATGACGGGTTGGATACTTGAGTAAAGATCGCCACTCGGGGTTGAGACCTCCCCACTATAATCATTTATTCGGGAATGAGAAACCAAAGGGATATTTGGATAGTACTATTGGTGCCTGACAAGGCCCACCCCTAATCGATAGCGTCGATTTTGCATCGGCGTATGCCTGGGGTGCACTTATTCTGAAATAAAGTCGTAGGAATACCGAGTAACGACTTTGGGCGGGGGCATTATTGATTGTCTTGGTTTGGTTATAGGCTCAAGTAAATTGTAGGACTTTGCAACTCCTATAAATGTCATAACAAGGATATTCCCACTTTATAAAGACTTATTAAATTAAAACCTGTGAACTCACCAATATTTATATATTGACGATTTTCAAACATATCTTTCAGGTAATTGATTGATGGAAGTTAGCATGGCGAGCAGGGTCGGGGATATCTCCAAATCGGGCGTTGGAAATGTCGTGACGGGGTCTTATCTCTTTATTCCATGGATTTAGGGATAAAGGGAGAAGCCTCTTTATCGTTTTCGAAAACAATTTATGATTATGTATTAACAATTTGACATGATTATTAGCATTGAATAAATGCCCGTTTTCTAATTAATATTGTGCTTTGCATTAAACTTGGCTTAATACTTTTGAACCGTCGCGCCACGTGTTTCCGCCTTAGACGTGGTGTGACACTCGTTTATGCTATATATGACCCGTATCATAGGGCAACCCTTGTCGGGACGGTAGCTATCTCACACTTCAGCTTCACTAGACCACACGTGACACTGTCAGGTGAGTTTTCACGGCCTCACTTTACTAATTTCATGTTTTCGGGGGAAAACATGCTACAACGAGTACATTATAATTTGGGGTGTATATTCTATTTTTGGCTAACATGTGGAACATGAGACAAATTGGTTCATGAGATCTCAATAGTCCTCGTCCTTACATTACACTGTAACCATTAGCTATCAAAGCCATTGAACACTTTAATAAATCTATTGAGTATTCTACTATACATACATTGTCTTTAGTGTACAATGCACAAGGCACAACAGTCAAGAGGTTTGGTTACGGGACTCATGGTTCGCACAGTAATCATTCGCTTAGCTAGCTTATGATTGCTCATACACGAATTACACAAATGTTTACTTGACATATACAAACATGTGAACTCACCAACATTAGGTTGACAAATCTTTTACGCATGTTTTCAGGTAACTGATGGAGAGCAGCGGAGGTTTGAGAGAGGGGTCCAAGCATGCACTGGGTGGTATCATCATGGGTTGGATTTTATTTATTCAGTGGTATTGTGGTTTCATGGTTATTCAGATAATTCACTTGTTTCCAAACAATGCCTCTCTACTATAATTAAGCTATGACAATAACCGTCCTATGATGGTATCTTTTGAATAATTTATGTGTGTTGCTTGTACCTTGTGCTTGAAAACCTTTCGAGGTCGCATCCCCATGTTTCTGCCTTGGCGGGGTGTGACGTTACTAAAAAGGGTTTAACCCTTTAAGGTAATCAAATATACGAAAGCCTTTAAAACTTTACTATAAAACTGCTTAAATTTGGTTATTTTATATGAACTATAATATTGAACTTGAGTGATTGTACTTCTGATTGCTTCTGTTGATTTATAAGATGTTCTAGCATCTTGTCCGACCATTCTTGATTTTGCAGTAACAAGGTTAGTGTCACTAATTTCTTCCATGTTTATCCCCACAGGGATGTGATTGCTTAGGATATGTCAACTACTTTACTACAAAGGGTTTTATTGATTTGTTAATGGATATATATATCAACTACTTTACTGTGTACAAGTACTCACGCCAGTTTTCTATAGGGGCCTGGTTTCGGCACCATTAGTTATTTTGTGACATGGCTTAGGCCCAATTAGGCGTCCCCTGTAAACATTTGATTTTTGCAATAATTTTTTATGCATATTTTTTTAATGCTTCATTTACCTATTTACTAATTTATGTAATATCACTGTTTAGTGTCTTGATGAAAATTTTAGATACCGTAACGAAACTCTTATGGTTTTAACAAAGTATTTGGCAACATATTCAGGTGAGGATGCATAAGTTCCTGGACGACATAGCGAAAAAAACCGCAAAAGTGTTTGTGGGGTGGACCGAGTTTGAATGAAATTTGTTTTTATTATTATTTTTTATGTTTCGCTAAACTATATTTAATCACTTTGAATGTTCATGTTCATTTGGCATCCATTAATACGTAATTAAAGCTTGTATATTACAACCTTTATAAAATAACTTTCTCATTTGACTCGGGAATGTACTGGGTGTATACTTGGGTCTCTAACCTAGTACATATAATAAACAACAATTCATACTCGCTATCCTGCATTTCCATTGTCAACCTCTTTTTATCAGCGATAACCTTTTTCTCTTTATCGTCATTGTTGATGAACTTCACAACATGTCCACTAACATCTATATACAAATATAAACAAACATTAATGTTGACATTAATTATGAACAATATGTTATTGATATAATAAAAAAAAGGACCTAGTAAAGATACAGACCTATTGTCACATTTTCAGAAACCTCATTGTCCCTAATTCTTTTAAAGGGGACAAAAGAGAACCCAAAGGCTGGACCTTGAAAATCAACAGAATTGGAAACCTGAGTGTTCATATTCAAGCACAATTTGTTTGGGTTTGCTGCATACTTGTACTTAGATGAGTTCATGCCAATTCTTGGATTTCCTATAATAACACAAGCATTTTCCAATAGAAACCTCTCAAATTTGAAAAACAAACGCTTTAATACATTCGCCTGAATCGTGTCACCCTGTAAATTATTAGTAAAGAAGAGTAAATAATTAATTTATATAATCTCCCACTATATATTATTGACAATTAAATGATTGATTTCGTTATCATTTATTGACAATCGAATGAGGGTCAATTCTAGTGAATACATTAATATCTTCAAATTACCATTAAGCACAATTATTGCATGATTTAATTCGTAAACATTTATGGACAATTGAATGAGGGTAAATTTATTGTAAAGATAATATGATAACGTTAATTTTAAAATGAAAATCATTTATGTTAATGAATTGGTTTTTAGTTCATATTATTACTTATAATAAATTATAATAATATATATTATAATATAAGAATATATTAACATATAAATAAAATAAGATAAAATGATATTTCATTACTAATAAGTCTAGTGTAAGACAATGAAAAATAAATAAACTCAAACACTTTACCATCATCAAAGTTCCACAAATTAAAAACGGATAAAGTTTTTTTGTTAGGCTCAAGGATCAGTTAGATTGTATTATGGTTTTAATTTGTTATTTTTTTATTTATATAAACATTGGATAAAGAAAATGTCTTAAAGTTTATTAAAGATATTTAAATGAAAATAGTTATATTATTGAGCAAAGTTAAATTAAAAGTTCAATCATTTTCTAATTTATTGACAATTGAATGAATGATTTCGTTAGCATTTATTGACAATTGAATGAGAATCAATGTGAATGAATACATTAATCTCTTTAAATTGCTATTTAGCATCATTATTGCATGATTGATTTGGTTAGAATTTATTGGATATTAAATGGGGGTTAATGTAAATGAATATCATCATTATATAAAGGTTGGATTATGAATTTAATGTAATTTTTGTAATAATAATATAATATTTTTTTGTTGTCTCCGAAGATTTAAAAAACCAAAGAACAAAAATATGAAACTTAACATTGTTATTGTTAATATATATATTGGGAAACACTTTTATTAATAAATACATGTAAATATTATATATCTCATTACAATTGTAGGAAGAATTCCATTACTATTTTGTTATATGATGATGGACAAAGGAACACTAATATAAAATTATATGATTCGTAATAATAATAAGTCTTTCATAACACATATGGTTCGTATGGAATATCAAAAGCTAATTATTTTGTTTTGAAAATACTTATATATAAGTTTATATCCGAGAATAATGTTACAAAATTGCATTCGATCCCAAATTCGTAAAGTTTATTAAAGCTATTTAAAATAAATGAAAATACTAATGATATTATTATTAATTTAAATATCGTATATATTTTAAGAAAGTGATATTCAGATTTTTCTTTATATTAATGATTAACTTAAATATCGTGTTTATCGTAGGAAATTGTTGACCAAAGTTAAATTAAAATTTTCAATCAGTTACTAATTTATTACTAATTGAATGATTGATTTGATTAGCATTTATTAACAATTGAATTATGGTTAATTTAAATGAATACATTCATTTCTTCAAATTACCATTTAGCACAATTATTGCATGATTGATTTTGTTAACATTTATTGACTTTTCTTGTAATTTTTGTAATAATAATATAACATAATTTTTTTTTTCGAAAATTTAAAAATTCAAAGAAAAAAATATGAAATCTACCATTGTTAATATATATATTTTGGGAAACACTTTTTATTAATAAATATATGTAAATATTATACATCTTCTTACAATTATAGGAAGAATTTTATTACTATTTTTTTATCTGATGATGGATAAAGGAACACTAATATAAAATGATAGGTTTGGTAGTAATAATAATAAGTCTTGCATAACACATATGGTTTGAATCGAATATCGAAAAAACAATTAATTTGTTTTGAAAATACTTAATATAAGAAAATACTGATTAAAATATTGAATTCCATCCCAAATTCGTAAATTTTCTTTTAAAAATATTTACATGAATATATTAATAATATTATTATTAATTTAAATATCGCATATATTTTTTGGAAACTGTTAATCAAATTTAAATTATATTAATTATTAACTTAAATATCGTGTTTATAGTAGAAAACTGTTGACCAAAGTTAAATTAAAACGTTCAATCAGTTACTAATTTATTGACAATTGAATGATTGATTTCGTTAGCATTTATTGAAAATTGAATGAGGGTCAATGTGAATGAGTACATTAATCTTTTCAAATAAGTTCAATCAGTTATTATATATCGTAAATTTAAAAAGGGAAGCATTTTAATGACAATAACCATATTTCCATAAAATTCTTAATAAATAACATTAAAATTCATACAATCTCACTACCACTTAGTAATTGCAAAATCAAAATTTAAATTTCAAATCAATGACATTTGTTGGTGCAACCTTAGAAACAAACATCCTGTGCTGGTTTGAACAACATTTGAAACACAATATTGGCCAATGGAAATATCTTCTGATTGAAGCAAATCAGGCCATCCGACCATAAAAAACTTTCACAAAATAATTATGTGTAGAATAAATTAGAATGTTTAACTAATTATAAAATAAGAATATTGTAAACTATCAATTGTATACATTAAACAAAAACAAAAATCAAACAATGAAATCGAATATGATGAACGTACCAAAAAGATTGATCCACGTTAATGAGGTTAATTTTTTGTTTTGTTTATTAAACCACCAATTCAAATGTCAACATGATTTTTAAAACTTTTTTTTTGTTTATTATACCACCGATTGTTCTTCCATTGGATATTAAAAAATTATGTAAATATCCGGATATTGGAAAACAATTTCCTATACTTTTATTCATTTTTTTATTGTAGTCTAATTTTGTGTACCACCGATTATTAATTTAAAAATTGTGTATATATTAGGAAATTTCTGACCTAATTTCAATCAAATTTAAATTCTTCAAGTTTTTTCAAAGTTGAAATTTAACTTTGGTCAACAATCAACTAAAATATATTTAAAAATTTCGATTATGTATCTTTAAAATTTTTTTTTATTTATTATACCACCGATTGTTCTTCCATCGGATATTAAAACATTATGAACAGATCCGGATATTGAAAAACAAAAATATGATTGACAATAAAAATCAAGTAATACATAATAATATGAATCAACGTTATAACAGTAGGATCGATCATTACCTTGTTAAATTTGTATGATTATATACGATGGAAGATATTGAATCGGTTTTGGAGAAACAACATGATATTTTATTGTTTATCTTCGGACAAAGACATAATATTATGAAAAGATCGTGATATTAACAAACAAAAATTGGATTAACAATAAAAATCTAGTAAAACATAATGATATGAATCAACGTTGTAACAAAAGGATTGAACATTACCTTGATAATATTGATTGATTATATAGGTTGGAAGATGTTGAATCGATTTTGGATAAACAATATGATACGTAATCTGTATCAAGGTACAAAGAAATAATATTATGAAAACATCCGGATTTAGACACAACAAAAATAACGTTAACAATAAAAATCAAGTGAAACATAATAATATGAATCAACGTTAGAACATAGAATCGTTCATTACCTTGATAAAATTGAATGATTATATCCGTTGGAAGATGTTGAATCGGTTTTGGAGAAACAAAAGATTATGAAAACGAAGGAGGAGGATGGAAAACTTTCTTAGGAAGAATTGGAGAGTTACTTTTGGAGAATGAAAAAAAAAAAAGAAAAAATGGTTTATATAGGATACATCCGGAGCTCCATTTTTAGTTGGATCCTATGTGGACACTCTCTAAGATCTCCATTCAACCCAAGTCTATTCTTTTATTATATAGATAGATATAGATAGATAGATATAATAGATAATAGATTCTAACTAGTAGGAAACCCGAGCGTTGTCATTGGAGTAATAATATACAGTGGGATACTCTGTATAATGCAAAAGTGGTTTTGGTCAGAAGTGTTTATTGACTTATGACTTTTTGAAAAGGAGTTTTAAAAAAAGTGTTTGGATTAGCTTTTGGGATGAGAAACGTCAAAAAGTCAATAGATTGGTTTTTTTTAATGTTTCTCTTAACTTATTGTGGATATTGGTTGTATGGGTGGTAGATTTGTAATTTTTTACAAAAGCCAGGATTTCTAATTTCTCAAAAACAACTTTTTCACCCTTAAAAGCCAAAAACCAAAAGTTAAAACAGAAAGTGCTTATGGGTTACACAAACAGCTTATTAACTTATTGGCTTCTTGAAAAAATCAATAAGTTAATAAGTTGTTTTGAAACTCAATCCCAAACACCCTAGTTTATTGATCATATCATGCAATGGTGTTCTTAAGAATTTACGTATCACATCTGAGCCTTAAAAAGTATGCCCCCCTAGGTTTTATAAATGGGTACAAATTGATATTGGTCTTATAAATGTTATGGAATGGTTAATGCTTTTTAAGTTTTAAATGAATTATTATTAGACTTAACTTTTAAATGTTAAATGAGTATTCTATTAAAAAGGTGCGCACACACACATATTTAGGAATTTTACAACAACAAAATTGTGCCCCTGATAAAAATGAGCCTAAATTGTGTGGACTCACCAGCTTGGCCTATAGACGGCTATTCCCTCGTATTATATTACATAGTATGTAGATTGGTTTTTTTTTCCTATAATAGTTTAGTAAAGAAACAACTGTGGTTAGAATTAAGTTTAAATGGGTGTTCAAAAAGATATTTTTTTATAGTGTTTGAACTAACCTCAATACCCAAGGTTTAGCTTTCTTGAGACGGGATGTCAAACGTTCATATTGTTTTTGACGCTCTACGCTTGACTCACCCAGAAACACCTTAAAGGAGAAAATCCATCGTTGTGTAAAAACACCACTTGAGTCAGGTTTTCAACGTAAGATTTTAGAGATCTCAAACCTTAACCTATCACCCCTGCCATTAGAAAATAATTGCTTTGATGGACTCTTACAATAATCCTATGACGTAGTCATGTAGAAATGGTGCGTTGTGTTTTAAAATTACGAAGCTATCCCCGCTAGTCCACTCCCACTCCTACTCTTAACCGACTTCACCACCCAACTACTCAACGTGTACCCACCACCCTCCTCTTGTTTTATATATTATTATTATCTTATCTTTAATAATAACAAGTTCACCAATATTCCATCCAACTAAGGTCGATCGAAAAGATTAACCTCTACAACACTCCCACCGCCACCCCTCACGCAACTACATCCCTTTCCGTTTCCGTTTCCCTTCTTATTAATATATATATATATATATACTCCCTACCCCTTTACTCTTCACTCTCACTAAAAACCAAAATCCATATTCCATCAAAACAACTTACATTATTAATTACATGGCACTTGAAGCTCTCAACTCAAATCCTCACACCTACATGGTCATGGATCCACATTCACATTCACTTCAACCCAACCCTTGTAAGCGTTCACGCATCGAAACCGAGGAGGAGGAGGATGATCAACACCTTGCTATTTGCTTGATGCTTCTCGCTCGCGGCAGCCCCTCCGCTGCCCTTTCACTACCCCAACATATTATTAATAATAATATTAATAGTTATTACAAGTGTAGCGTCTGTAACAAGGCTTTTCCTTCTTACCAAGCACTTGGTGGCCATAAAGCTAGTCACCGCAAAAACCCTACCGACGACCAACTCTACACCACCACCACCGTCTCTGTTTTGAAGCCTAGTGGCAAAGTCCATGAATGTTCCATCTGTCATCGATCTTTCCCTACCGGTCAAGCTCTCGGTGGTCATAAAAGACGCCACTACGACGGTAACAACCCTGCAGGAACCACCTCTGTCGACGGTCAACTGCTGCGTGATTTCGACTTAAACATGCCAGCTGCTGCTGCTGTTGCTGCTGCTTTCCCTCACTTCCAAATGGGCTACAACGGCAAGAAAAGTCAACTCTCCATTAACGACCAACAAGTTGAAAGTCCAGTACCTCTGATCAAGAAACCACGTTTCGCAAATTAACACAGGAGGATTCATTACTCATACCCAAAAACAATTATATATTAACATCATCAAATTCATTTCTTTGTTTTTTTTTCGTATTACTTTTTATTTTTTTTAAATATATATTATTTTTAGAATTGATTGGGGATGTACATAGAAGATAGAATTCTTATGTCTTGATCATGTCATGTTGCTAGTATTATACCATTCATTTGATTCGTTAATTAATGATATCAGATTCTATTTTTATTTTATATTGTTCCCAGACGGTTACTGATAACCAAAATTCTTTTCTTGCATTTTCTGAACTATGTGTTGTAGTTTAAGGTGAGCTCATACCCCTCTCATATTACGGCAACTGAACGTTGACGTGACAAGCACTTGACCTTGTTGTGGCTCAAGGTGGCAATGGGATGTGGCCCCAACGAAATTGGCCAATGGCCACTTGCCAACGTTCGAAAATTCAGGGTAGCGTGTGCTTGCTCACGGCCACGTTCACACGTTCACAAGCCACGTGAATCGCGGGTCCACTCGCGCTCCGCAACACACGGCCCTTATACAAATAACAATATTAATAATGAAATCCCAATTGGTGATTGATGTATTGACATTAATTATAAACCCCCTCCCATGTGGGTTCATGCCTAAAAGCACATGTAAAACCCCAAATTCATGGTTCTAGCTAGCTTTATCATTAAATCATTAGTGGTTGTAGAACATATATAGTATTTTATATGTTAAAGTTTTAATTCTATATTGCTTTTGAAGCAGAAAGTGTAAGTTGGTTGTGTAAAGTTGGCGGAAAGTCGTTTGCGTTGGCAAGGGCGACGTGTCATTTGTACAGGCAGAATGGTGTGCTTTGTTAACTGTTTACGTGCTGGAAACACTTACGTACACTGTCTTACAACACCACATCTATCTAACAACTTCATCATACTCATTATGAATATAAAATTTGTACTTTATTAATTAGTTAACGTGTTTTATATAAATTTCAGTTTACTGTTAAGGATATGTACCAGTTACTGCTTCGCATACTTAACAAATTGATTTTTAGGCTGACCGGTATCAGTTTACACACCTCCCTTCATCTCACCCATTTTGTCTTCAATAGCGCCATCTTCTTTATTTCCTGAGCGCTATTGAGCGGGCGCTATTAATCCTTCACTAGCACAACAACGAATGTCAACGGGCAGTTTGGCGGGCCAGGTTGCTTTTCTTATTGTTGAACAGTAATGTTTATAAAAAAGAAAAGAGTTAAGTATGATTTTAGTCCTTGTGGTTTGATTAAAAAAAAAATCTATTTCAACCCAAAAGATTTTTTATGACTTTTTTCATACAATAGTTCGGGTTTTGTATCAATTTAGGTCCATTCCATTAGTCTCATCCAATTTTTTTTGTTAATTTCTTAAGAAAACCCCAAAATACCATTTTATTTAGAAAAAAAAATTAATATATAAAACCCTAAATTATGTTCTACAACAATAATATATAAATCCAATAATACTAAACTTTGCCACATTTTGCACTTCTCTCTCGGAAGAAGAAACCAGGTGGGTATTTCACATTTCCTGTCACTCTCACCTTCCTAAAATTCTAGCCGATTTTTATATTTGTATTTAGTGATGGAGATTGTGGATGTTGTGGACTTAAATGAAATTTAAAAAAAAAAAATTAGCAATCTCATATTTCATTCATAGGCCTGTTGTTAGATAATTTTTTTAAAAATAGTCAATGGTCAAACACACAAAAAAATATAAAAGAAAAATCCCTTTGGTTTTAGACTTAGTTGAAAAACCATAGACGATGTGACAGTTTGGACCTCATAGAAATTTCTGTATTTTTTTTATCATGCACTAGTAAATCAATGATTTGTTAATTTTACCATTTATCACTATTAAGATAATAACAACAAACAACTTTATAGCATTTTCTCGTTGTTAATCCGTCAAATTAACTGAATACAAAAGAACAAATAGTAAATATCAGCTTCTTAGCCAGTTAAGCCGGCGTTCTTGTTCTAGACATCTAGTATTCATCGTGTATACGTAAACAGGGGCTCTAGATCTAACAACAAACTAATTCGCAGTATAAACTAACAAACATCCACAATCTCCATTATTAAGTACAAATACAAAAATCCGCCGGAATTTCAGGGAGGTGAGAGTGACAGGAGATGTGAAATACCCACCCAGTTTCTTCTTTCGAGAGAAGCATAAAATGTGATTAAGTTCAATATAATTAGGTTTATATATGATTGCTGTAGAACAGAATTTATGGTTTTATATATTAATTTTTTTTTCTAAACACAAGGGTATTTTGGGGTTTTCTTAAGAAATTAAAAAATAAATGGATGAGGTTAGTGGAATGGACCTAAATTGATACAAAACCCAAACTATTGGATTAAAAAAGTCACAAAAAATCAAAATAATTTTTTTGATCAAACCACAAGGATTAAAATCATACTTAACTCAAAAGAAAAAGAAAAAAAATTAAACCTATATTTGTCAATGTGAAGCTAGCTCACTTGATAGAGGCATATGCATTTCAAAAACAACTAAAACCAGTATGTTTTTTGAAGGTGTTGAAAATGAGACAATTTCATAATTTCAAGATATGAGGACCTATAGATTAAAGTTGGTTGATATATTCATCGTTAAAAGTAGGTAACCAATGTACACTATCAAATGTAAATATTGTTTTTGACTATCTTATTTAAATTGCTATAACGTTAATCGTCATTTAAAATAAGTTAATTTATATATTTTGTTAGGGCCTTTTTCCGACTCATACAAGGCACTTGAATTATCTGGACCGGCTTTGCACATTAGACACAAAACAATATGTAAGGTTAAAAATGTCACGTTGTACCAAAACACCAGGATTATCAAAAACCTTACATTGTTCACATAAACGCAACTGGTCCATTATATTATATGCATATTTATAATAAATTAAAAACATGTTTTGTAGTAGGAAATCCTCCTGGTATCTCTTTGAGTCGTGTATGAATACTATCTATAATACATTATAAAGGAGGAGTGATGGCCAACATGGTCATTTTCACTTCCATACAACTTAAGAAGCACCATGTACAACATATTTAAGCAAGAAATTTAAGGGCATTATGGGAATAATTGTGACAATTAAGACACTTAGGAGGGCATGATAGTAATTTTATCATGATGTTATAGTTAAAACAAAAAACTTTCTTCCATGTCTGCCCTTCTGCACTAATCAACCCTTCAATTCCCCCCATTAAATTCTTTTAACAATTATTGTGCAATTGTAATCTCTAATTCAAACCTACAAATGAATCGTCTGACCTTCAAATTACCCTTGCGTTTCCACTCCACCCTCTGTTAAGAAGTCTAGATGAACGAACATGGAGTTATCCCAATGACTTAGATGCATCCTGAAGAAGTGTTTGTATTTTTCTAATTTCAATTTTAGGGTTTTGATTTGGGGGTAAGTGAAATCATGTTGATAGTACCGATAATCTCTGCTCTACCCTAGCCTATAAATGAATCGTTTCTCCTTATGTACAGAAACATAATGCTTCAAGAAACATGATGCTTCAGGATCAATCGATCAATGGTTTTCAGTTGAAATTCCCAATTTGCTGCTGCATTTCCCTAATTTCAGGTTTGTTATTGTTTTGGCTTTCAAATAATTAATAAATGCGTTTGATTCATATCAAGGTTCTTCAGCTTAATTTTGATTTGTTGTGTACTTGATCCCACCCATTGCTTATGCCTTATGGACGGGCAGGTGTTTCAGGTTATTTTTTATTTTAATTGGTTAAATAGGCCAAGAGAATTTGTTAGCTAAAAAGGAAATGGCAACAGAAGCGGCAAGTGATTGCGTTGATTGTGGTGTCAAAACCCTAGGGTTTATACAGAGACGCAACTAGATGTGCGGAATAGCGCTTATCATCTCTGGTGCTCATGTCGGTTTATCGTCTTCTTCCGAATGTAACTGATTATTATTCACCTCTTTAATGATTGTTAAGTTGAGTTGAAGTTATTGGGGCTGGTTTTGAATCTGTTGATGACTACATAATGTTCTTATTGTTGGTGCAAGAACTCCCTATGCTCATCTGAGACGAATATGGATGGAACTAGAGGCTTGCAGTACGATCTATATTGCCATATTGAGGCTTGTGTTGTTTTACATCCACAAGAATTAACAAACACTGTAAGCATCTATTTTAGTTTTTTTATATTCATATAAGTGTGTATTCCAATGGAGATGCACAATGGATACTCTACTTTACTTTATATATAGTTTGGTATGTACAAGTATCTAATATGCTTATATATGTATTGTTTTATAAGGGTGGTGAGCCTGTGGGTTGGTAGGCTAGGAGGTTGAATTAAAGAATCTGGACGCAACCTGTTAACCTGGTCACTACAAAAATCTTGTGACCCGTTTATCTAAATGAGTCAAATGGTTTGGCGGGTTGTAATAAATGGCTTAAAAGGGTCGTAAACTAGATTGCGGGCTGACATTATAACATATACTTAGTTATTCTAATTTTAAACCAGTTGACGGATCGATCTATATAATTAACCAATATAAGAAGAATTCATTTTTGTTTCTTTTGATTACAACTCGGTAGTCGTTTGCCAAGATCATTTTGTGTGTTTTTACACATTCCTTGGCTCAGAATAATGTTCTGATCTCACATTGGCTATGTAGTTGATTGTTTTCTTAATATCTTAGACTCTTGGTTGGTTGCTTCAGTTGTATGATTATGACGGGTGTACTGTGTAAACCGGAAACCAACTCGTTTACACAAAGGAGGACTGTGAGTGTCACCATATGTGCTTTCGTGTTTGTTTAAGGTTCTTGAAGTTTTTTAAAATAAAAAAATATGGTTTTCTCATGTTCAAGTTATCAGTTTAAATTATGGTTAGTTCATTTTATCTTTAGTTTTCTGATAATATTAATCACTTTTAGCCACTTGCTCAGTGTGGTGATTTTTAGTTATACCAATGGTATTTGCCTGTAACACCTCTAATTAGGACTGTATCCAAGTGTACACAAAATAATGCTATTGGTTTGTTCATGATTTGTATGCATTAAAATACTTCCATGCTTGTCTTTCATGATTTTAAGTAATATATATCTAACCTATAATGATGAAGGATTGTTAGAGGACACCCGCCGCAACGCGCGGGCATTCCTACTAGTTTAATTAACGTAATTGATTATACTCTCCAAATTTTAATCCGATTAATTCAGAGAGGTTGAAGTGGTTACTTCTGAGTTGCAGAATAATCAACACATTTTAGTTTCATTAGTATTCAAATGCAAAAGGAAAACAATTACGGGAAACTAATAGAATGAAGATGGGAAGGTAGAGACCGCAGAGCAAGAGATGCGAGAAGAAGATCACACATTCACACATACACCCCATTCATCCTAACCTTTACTCTCCTCTCCCTGCCTTGTATTGAGCATTGAGGTCTAGGTCCAGTCTAGTTTATTTAACTAATTGACTGGGTTCTTGATTGGGCCGCTAGTCTAATTTAGTTGGGCTTAGGACGGTTCATAACAAAGGTCGGGAATGAGCTTGTGTTTTTTATTGTGAAAATGTGTACCAGAAGTAGACTTAATGACTTTTTTAATAGTTACAGACCCATCACATGTGTAATTGAAACAACACAATTCTTAGTTAGATGAAACACCAATAATGTTTCTTTCAGAGGATGATAGTTTAATACTCGAACTCAAAAACTCCACGTTATATATATATAGAGAGAAGTATTATTGAAAAGACAACTTAGCTAGCGGTTGGCCTAAAGGAATTGTAATAAACTAGTATTTTGATTTGTCGTGCATTGTGCGTGTCGAAACTTAAATTAGCTCGAATTTACACCGTCAAATAGTTGACCGGACTCGTTTTCGAACAAAATTTATTTCAAAACATAGACAAGACAAAACGCAAATAAAAATAAGCACAAAAACGTAATATATTTGACATGATTCATTACCAAGAAAAATTTACGTCAAAACATAAATCAACTTGGATTTATAACGAAACATACTTGAAAATAAGACGTAAGTAACAATCTTGTACACTTTAAAGAATGGTACCACGCATTGTGGTAGTGTCAAAATGTAAAGTAATTTGAATTTATACCGCCTAGTGAAAACGTATGACATTTCACCCAACTCATTCCTGAGAAAATTTATGTGAAAATATAAACTAACAAAAAACATACATAAAAATAAGCATGTAAAACTTGAGGAGGTCACAATGACCTTTTACAAATTTTTAGAAAACTGAGGGGTTGTAAAAGCCAATGCTAAAATTTGAAGGACCGAATCCAAAAAAACAACTATATTTTAAAGGATTTTATAGAATTGCTGTAAATATACCAAAGAAAAACAGTAGTAGAGGTATTTCTTGCAATAACTCGAATTTATACCGTCAAGTATTTGACCTAACTTGGTTCCCAACAAAATTCGTCACAATGCACACCAACAGAAAACACACATAAAAATAAGCACAAAACATATTATATTAGACCTGAATCATTTCCGAGAGAGTCAAAATAAACACGTAAAACTCGTGAGAGTCAAAATGATTTTACAAAGTTTTTAGAAAGTTGAGTGGGTGTAACTGTCAATGCTGAAAGTTTAGTTAAATAAAAAGAAAAAAAAACATTGTAGATAAAAATAAGCAAATCGTTACGGGACATTTTATTGCGATATATTGGTTTAGTTTGTTACAACATCAACACTAACCTATTTATGACGGTGTATATAGTATATAGAAAAATACTACGCTGAGAAAACACGAGAAAAAAGAAAATCTTATTTAAGTTGAGGTGCTAAACAAATCATTACCAAAATTGATGGACCGTATTATAAATTTATTAAAGATTAGGGGTATAAATAAAAACTATATAATAAAAAACAAAAAAAATTACTTGGATGACATTCTTGTAAATTTTACTAAAAGAAATAATTTATAAAAGATGATGTGTCTTAGCTGCTATTAAGAAACCTTAAATATTATATTTATAGAGTGAGGCTAACGTAAAAAGAAGGTTAGCGTAAAAAGTATAACTTTTTCATAAATTATTAGCCATAAATTAAATTAGATAATCAGGGACACGATGGTAATTTCTTTGCGTCATTGAAGTTTCACTCCCATTTTTAAAATGACAGTAACTTTTTCATACGACATTAGTTTAAAAAAAAACTATACCATAAAACAAGTTTTTCATCCTCTTTCATTTCCATACCATATTACTATACTTAAAAAAATTGTTGGTTTGATAACTTGCGTTTTATTGAGGGTATACTTGCGTTTTAGAAACACAAGTTATAAAACTCCTGAAGGGTTTCACTAGAATGCCAAAAGTTATAAAGAATAAGACATTAAGATCATGAATATTAATCCGATATTGGAGATAAATTCTCCTCCAATGACTATGCAGTCAAGTCAAAAGTCAACAGTCAAAGTCTCCTCCTTATTCTATGCCCTAACACTTAGTGTATCCAAGATCCGTGCCTCAAGATTTGTTATTTGCCTATTTTATGTATTTTCATTCTTGTATTTAAGGAGGATGTTATCTCCTCATTTTATGTACCAAACATTACAATCAAATAAATCTTTCATATTATATCTCTCTATTCTTGTACTAAAACCACCTTGCTGTTATGAGAGTCGGTGGCTAGAAATCGAGCAGCCCTCAGCTGCAAAGCTGAAACAAATAAACTCAACCCAAACACAAAATCGCTTCCGCATAGACGATATAAATAACATAAAGTGATGTTAAACGACAAAATCAAACTTCCATAAAGTCCAGATCTTTGATCTTATAAGCATCAAGAACCTCATGCACGATGAATATGATATATCTACATAAATCAATCCTTACATGGAAGAAACAGAGCTAAATTAAGCACTATAATACTCAGATCAATGCAATGCAGGTGCTAAAGATCAACTTGCGTTTTATTAAGGGTATACTTTCGTTTTAGAAACGCAAGTTATACCTGATAAGATGACCTGATGAAATGCAAGTTATAAATGATAAAACGCAAGTTATACATGATAAAACGTAAGTTATATCTGATAAAAAGATGCAAGTTATATATGATTAAACGCAAGTTATATCTTATAAAACGCAAGTTATACCCGATAAAAAGATGTTATTTATATCTGGAAAAAAACGAAAGTCGTATCATGATAAAACACAAGTTATCAACCCAACAATTTTTTTTAAAGTATAGCAATAGGGTATGCAAATGAAAGAGGATAAAAAGCTTGTTTTTATGGTATATTTTTTTAGAAAAATAATGTCGTATGAAAAAGTTATGGATGTTTAAAAAATGGTGGTGGAACTCAATAATTGTGGGTTATACCTATTTTGCCGTTCTCTTTTTATTTAGAAACTCAACGTATACTTTTCCCATTTTAATCTTATCCATTGATTTATTTTGATCAAAAGCCCAAAATGCTTCTTATCCTTTTAACGCTAAACTTCTTTTTACAGTAAACTTTCTCATATCTATATACCTTGTTAAAGAAACTCGATTGATAGATAGGTAATTTTACATCAAGTTTATGATGACATACTAAGAGCCATAGTGTAATTCCCTAATTTTTAGTTTTTTACCCATTGTCTTCCCTTTATGTCCCTGTTGTACAAGCTTAAATGGCAATTATATAGCCTACTAATGCAGCCCAAGAACATTAACCCAAGCCATTATAGTATTGAAAGCGTACCATTTACTTCACATATTCCTTATTATGTTCATCAATACTTGTTGATGCACTATTATGTGGACGTCACTGTCGAATAGACTAGGGTTGAGTCGTGTATTGTATTACATGAGATTGTGGTGATCCATAAGGGCATTATATGGATCTGATGCATTTGTAAATATAGACCAAAATCTAAGCTAGATTCGACCGTTTGTGATGGTGCGAATGTGGAAAAGTTCCACATTCGACCTCCTTAAATTGGCGAAGGTGGCTTATGGTTTTGGACTATAAATAGCAATCTCATGTGTTGGTTTTCATTTGTAGATTTGAGTTTATGCTTTGAATGCTCTCAAGGGGGAGGTCATGCCCAACCTCCCCCGGCCCCGAGATAGATGTTTATCCTACTGATGACAGTGTCTGTAACCGTTTCTGAATTAATACGAATCTGTGATGACTTTGTTATCTTATATTTCTGTCTCATCTCGAATCTCTCGTCTGAAACCGAGTTGTTTTCGCTTAATCGATCCTTGAATTCGGTTTTTAACCGGATTCTCAACTGGTATCAGAGCTATGGTACCGATTTGAACGATCTAACAGTCGTTTGAATCAATCACAGCTCGTTTTTATGATTTCAGACGTTAAAGTTCAGTTTTTGATTGAAAGGTTGAAACCCTAGAAACCCTAGATTCTTAATTGAACCCAAAATCATGTGATTTCACCATGTTTTTGTGAATTCGAGGGTTAGGTTTTCATTTCCGCACCTTTCTGTACAAGTTTCATCATCAAATTCGAACAATCAGAGTGTTTATGGGCTGATTTGCAGAAAATATTAAAGAAGAACACGTTTTTCTGCAAACGGTCGAATGTGCAGAAGATTTGATTACGAGTGGTCGAGCGTGGAGTATATTCGGTCGAACATAGGATTTTGAGGACGAACCTAGAAATTTTCACATTCGAACCTTACGACAGGTCGAACCTGGAAATCTTCCACATTCGTACCTCACTACTGGGCGAATGTGGAATTTCAACCAACCATGGTACCTTCGACCTTACTAAATGGTCGAACGTAGCTTTATTTCCACCTTCGCCCCTTCGACATAGAGAATGAAAAATTGGTATTTTAAGGGGTAAAAAATTTCGAAGATTTTTGGGAGAATGGTGATGATGTCTACATAAATTGTTGAAGAAATAATGATGATGAAACGTTTTATTGTGGGGTAGTCATGAGAATCAACATTATGATAATCAGATTCAAATGACTATTATGGGCCAGAAAATAGACAGATTTTATTCCGCAAGATGAAGAACAGTCAACCCAGTTCCAGTGTGATTGAAGGAACTTGTTCAAACAAAGTTGTTATGTACAAGCATATCAAGATAGAGATCTCAATGTTCCGAAAGTAATGAGGGATCCCAGTAGGAGTCATGTGGCACGTAGATACAACGAAAGTTTCAAGGTTACAGTCCTGAAGATTTTCAAGAGCTGTTGGTGGTTATTGTTGGCCCTATAGAAAACTTCAGTTTCTGAAGCATTTCAAGTCCACAATTATACCGGTAGTTACTGCTGAAAGCTTCTGATTGCTTGATTCACTCGTCTACGGCTAGTATTCTATCGAACAGATGAAGTTACTCAAGAACATTTAAAGAGAAGAATGTGTTAATGCAATCACAGTCAGCACAGATGAAGAATTTCATAGAAGTACATGTGTCCGAGTGGATTGTTTTGCACATAGTCACATTTGAGATGTTTAATTGGGTACTGACAGTTAGACTTCTCCAGTTGGTGTGAAGGGTGATGCAAAGGTTAAGTGCAGATATGAGACGTGAATTAGTGGTAGTACCTACGTGTTACGTTGAATATCTGATCGGTCAGTATGGAATCCTTCTAGCAGGGGTCTTATCAGGCTAGTTGGATTGCGCGTGATGTACTTGGTCAAGATGACATTCCTGGGTACTGATGCTACGAGACTGCAGTGCATTACATTGTCAACTTCACATTGGCGTAACTAGGTGATCTGGTTGTAATTCGGCGGCTCGTTGAGTTCGCAAATGATATACGTGGTCTAGCTGACTTCCTGCGTATTGATGCTGAGGGTCCCTAGTGCATTACTTGGTCGGTTCACGAAGGATATTGTATTTCTACTCAATGCAATAGTGCATGTATTAAGGGGGAGACCTGTGATTTTGACTGATGATGTGCAAGAGATTTGTGGATTCGCCAGCAACGTCCAAGGGGGAGATTGTTGATGCACTATTATGTGGACGTCACTGTCGAATAGACTAGGGTTGAGTCGTGTATTGTATTACATGAGATTGTGGTGATCCATAAGGGCATTATATGGATCTGATGCATTTGTAAATATAGACCAAAATCTAAGCTATATTCGACCGTTTGTGATGGTGCGAATGTGGAAAAGTTCCACATTCGACCTCCTTAAATTGGCGAAGGTGGCTTATGGTTTTGGACTATAAATAGCAATCTCATGTGTTGGTTTTCATTTGTAGATTTAAGTTTATGCTTTGAATGCTCTCAAGGGGGAGGTCATGCCCGACCTCCCCCGGCCCCGAGATAGATGTTTATCCTACTGATGACAGTGTCTGTAACCGTTTCTGAATTAATACGAATCTGTGATGACTTTGTTATCTTATATTTCTGTCTCGTCTCGAATCTCCCGTCTGAAACCGAGTTGTTTTCGCTTAATCGATCCTTGAATTCGGTTTTTAACCGGATTCTGTGTCACACCCTCAAAATCCACTTGCGGAGTTTTACCGCGAGGCGCATGACAAACCAGGATCCAAACCAACGATCACAATAAACAAGTCTAACATGAACATAATGCAATTTCAGAACAATGTTTAAAATCCCCGTTTACAGCGGAAGCTTATTCAAAATAATTATTCAATAATAAACCAATGTTCAACATTTGTAAAATCATGCAACTCTAGCTAGACGCCGTGCAGACGCGTGCGCCCTAGTTCCATTGTGTTACCTTAGCGACCTGAGAAAACATGTAAAAGTTTACGTCAGCACAAAAATGCTGGTGAGTTTACAGGTTTTGTATCCAAGTACCAAATCCACCTGTCCATACTATAACAATCGAAAACCAGTGTACGCTAGCTAGGCGTATGTTTTGTTACTACCACGATTGGAAAACCATTACTAACTCGAATACCAAATGTGTGCCCGATGTAGTAACCCTGTTGTTCCTGTTGTTCCTGTTTGAGACAATATGCACCCGCCGACCCTCCAAGTCGACGAGCGGGGTTGGTCACTCCCAATAGCGCTATTCACATTTCCCCGTTGTGCAAACCCGCACATTCATGGTTCCCCCCGGGACTTCCAAAGATCGTGTAGTACACAATAGAAACCCATAGTATGACAGTAGTTACCAAATAATAGTTTTAACACATGTTTTCTCCCCCGAAAGTATGAAACCAGTTTAAAAGAGGGGCCGTAAACTCACCTTAAGTTGCGTTACTCCTTAACCCGAGTAAACTCAGCTGCTATGCTAGTCCCGTAAAGTGGCGACCTAACATATGACAGTTACAAGTACTTAGACTAATAACCTGCAGGTTAATTAGTCCCTAGATGTCCAGACCATAACCAAGTTCGTTTGAAAACACCGTGACTGTTTAACTGACCCAAAGTACAAGACTCGACATCCCATTAGTGACCCGAGACTCCCCGTGTTATGTTTACGCTCTCAGACATGCAATCATGCAATCACACTTAACATACGTTAACGCACACCAAGTTATAGCACATAGTTCACGTATCACCGAATTACATCCAAACATATGTTACCAAGTTATTAGATATGTTACGGGGTTCCTAGCATGTTACTATATGTCAAATCGGGTCTCGGAATGCTAATTTACACTTACAGCAGCAGTACACGCGATTAGGAAAAGTAAACTAGCCTTTAGGACTGATTGCATATAAAAACTAGCAATCAGGGCTGATTGCATGTAAAAACTAGCAATCAGGGCTGATTGCATGTAAAAACTAGCAATCAGGGCTGATTGCATGTAAAAACTAGCAATCAGGGCTGATTGCATGTAAAAACTAGCAATTAGGGCTGATTGCATGTAAAAACTAGCAATTAGGGCTGATTGCATGTAAAAACTAGCAATTAGGGCTACTCGCATGTAAAAACTAGCAATTAGGGCTGATTGCATGTAAAAACTAGCAATTAGGGCTGATTGCATGTAAAAACTAGCAATTAGGGCTACTCGCATGTAAAAACTAGCGATTAGGCCCTAATCGCATGAAAAACTGGCGATTGGCCTCCTAATCGCCTCTAACATAGGCGATTAGGATTGCTAATCGCCTGTAACCTTGCTGTTCCAGTTTTTCGCGCGTTTAACGCTCCAAATCAGATCCAGAACGTGTGTAACTACCCAATATCATCCCAAACACTATTCTAAACATGTTTCAACTAAAACCCTTCGTTTTGCCTCGTATTATCAGCCCTGCATGCAATCACGTAATCCAAACACCATTCACATAGCATGCAATCATCATACTAACATGCGTAACTATAACCCTAATATTAAATTCTCAGATTTTATCATCATAACATCATTATTATTCTGATCTAACAATAATAACATATCATTCATTCACCTTGAATCATAAAAACCCTAGCTTTCTAATCATAAACACACATAACACATGTATACTAGTTAGAATCCGATTATCAATACTTATTAACGATTTTCAGAAAGCTTTTCCGTTTTAGAACAGGTCTGGACCATTAGGGATTGATTAAAAACGTTTATAAAGATTCATGGATGGAAACCAAACCTTAGAATTGTGAAAGAATGAAGGATTAAGCTTGAAACCTTGTGTTTTGATCAAAAATCGCGTTCAAGAGGTTGTGTGTGTGTTGGGGCAGGTTATGGGACGACTAGGGTTTGTATAATGAAGTTTATGAGGTCAAGTATGGTATTTATAGTCGTTTTTAGTCGTCCAGCACGTAACACGCGATTATGCAGCTTTACACGCGATCAGGAAGCCTAATCGCATGTAAGTTCATGCGATTGGGGCCTAATCGCATGAACAGTCATGCGATCAGTCCCCTACTCGCCCCATATGATGCCTACTCGCCTCCCTTATGGGCGATTAGGCTTCCCTAATCGCCTATAGGGGCTGGTTTCGTGCGTTTTGTGCGTTAAACCCCGTTTTAACATATGTTAACACATATTCACATACCGACAAGTCACATAATGATTGTAAACACATAACACATGTAAATACACATATTCACCCTCGTTCACCAATTCCCGGGACTCGAGACTTGTATGTTCCGTATGCCCTGACGATCCTACAAATCGTCACCGTTTGTACACTTGGTTAAGGACCGACATCTAATGAACCTCTAGACCAACATCCAATGATCCTCTAGACAAAACCGATAGTTCCCGAACCATAACCTGACTTAACTAACCCAGTTAAGTACAGTATACGCGTGACTCGCTAAGGTAGACTTTCATCTAGACAACGTTGTTAACCAGAATTTGCCGGGTGTCACATCATCCCCACGTTAAAAGAATTTTCGTCCCGAAAATTGCACAAGTACCAAAAGAACAAAAGAAATAACGAAGGGAACAAACAAAAGATAGAAACCAAAAGAGAGATTTACCCGAGTTGTCACATCATCCCCACGTTAAAAGGAATCTCGCCCCGAGATTCATTCAGCTGCAGAAGAGACATATCTCGACTCGAACGCTTCCTTAGGAAAGAGATGATGATACTTAGACTTCATCTGATCCTCCCGTTCCCACGTATACTCTGGTCCCCGGTTCGAGTTCCACCGAACCTTAACGATGCGAATCTTGCTATGACGTAGGCTACGAATCTTGTAATCCAGAATCTCCACAGGTTCTTCCACAATCCGAAGACGATCATCAACCTTGATCTCTTCCAGTGGAACAATGAGAGACTCGTCAGCCAGACACTTCTTCAAGTTTGACACGTGGAAGACGTTATGTACGTTACCGAGCTCCGTCGGTAAATCAAGATGATATGCCACTGGCCCAATCCGTTCCAGGATCGTAAATGGTCCGACATACCGTGGGTTGAGTTTGCCACGCTTCCCAAAGCGTATGACGCCCTTCCATGGTGAGACTTTTAGAAGTACTTTGTCATTGACTTGGAATTCCAATGGTTTGCGACGCTGATCGGCATAACTCTTTTTCCGGTCCCGTGCCGCTGCCAACCGGTTACGAATCTGTACGATCTTTTCAGAAGTTTCGTACACTAGTTCAGGCCCAGTGAGTTGACTCTCACCCACTTCAGCCCAACAAAGAGGAGAACGGCATTTCCGTCCGTACAGTGCCTCGAACGGAGCTGCCTTGATGCTCGTGTGATAACTGTTATTGTACGAGAATTCTACTAACGGTAGATGAGCTTCCCAACCCTTGCCAAAATCGATCACACATGCCCGCAGCATGTCTTCTAAAGTTTGAATCGTGCGCTCACTCTGACCGTCAGTCTATGGATGATAAGCCGTACTCATGTCTAGTTGGGTACCCAAAGCCTTGTGCAAAGACTTCCAGAAGTGAGAAGTAAAATGGGAGTCACGATCCGAGATAATAGAAACTGGCACCCCGTGCTTAGAAACAACTTCCTTCAAATAAAGACGAGCCAAACGATCCATGGTGTCGGTCTCCTTAATAGCAAGAAAATGGGCTGATTTCGTCAACCGATCGACAATCACCCATATCTTGTCATTCCCGCTTGGTGATTTAGGAAGTTGTGTGACAAAATCCATAGTAATCCGTTCCCATTTCCATTCCGGAATTTCAGGTTGTTGTAAGAGACCCGACGGTTTCTGGTATTCCACCTTGACCTTAGCACAGGTCAAGCATTTGCTCACGTATGAGGCTATGTCCGACCTCATGTTTGGCCACCAGTAAAGCACCTTCAGATCTTGGTACATCTTATCCGAACCAGGATGAATAGAATACCGGGACTTATGAGCCTCATCAAGGACAAGCTCCCGTAGTCCCCCGAATAAAGGAACCCATATACGTTCTGCGAAATAGTGCAGGCCATCAGGCCTTCGCTCTAGGTGCTTGTCGGCACCGTGCATAGTTTCAGCTTTAAGGTTTTCCTCCTTTAAAGCTTCTAACTGGGCAGAACGGAGTTGATCAGGTAGGGATGAATGAATGGTGAGCTGCAACGCCCGAACGCGACGAGGTTTAGTCGATTCCTTCCTGCTCAAGGCGTCTGCTACAACATTCGCCTTGCCAGGATGGTACTTAATGGCACAATCATAGTCGTTCAGAAGTTCAATCCAACGACGCTGCCGTATGTTCAAATGTTGTTGGTCGAAAATATGTTGGAGACTCTTGTGATCGGTGTAGATGGTGCATTTGGTACCGTACAAGTAATGTCTCCAAATTTTCAACGCGAAAACCACTGCACCCAACTCCAAGTCATGGGTGGTGTAGTTCTTCTCGTGCACCTTGAGCTGACGAGAAGCATACGCAATCACCTTCTCGCGTTGCATCAACACACAACCGAGACCATGAATAGAAGCATCACAGTAAACAACGAAATCATCAGGGCCTTCAGGTAAGGACAAAATAGGAGCGGAACAAAGTTTAGACTTTAGTTCCTCAAACGCTGACTCTTGTGGTTCACCCCAGTCGAATTTCTATCCTTCTGCGTGAGAATGGTCAGGGGTTGAGCGATCTTCGAGAACCCCTGAATGAAACGACGATAGTAGCCCGCAAGGCCTAGGAATTGCCGCACCTCAGTTGGCGTCTTTGGTGCTCCCCAGTCCTTGATCGCTTCAATCTTAGCTGGATCGACATGAATTCCTAGTTCATTAACCACATGTCCTAGGAACTGAACTTCGCGTAACCAAAAGTCACACTTTGAGAACTTGGCGTAAAGTCGTTCCCGTCGCAAGAGTTCCAAAACTAACCGCAGATGTTTCTCGTGTTCGGTCTCGTTCTTAGAGTAGATCAGAATGTCATCAATAAACACAATGACGGACTTGTCAAGATATGGTTTGCAAACGCGGTTCATCAAATCCATGAAAACCGCCGGTGCGTTCGTGAGACCGAAAGGCATGACCAAGAATTCGAAATGGCCATAACGTGTACGAAAGGCGGTCTTGGCAACGTCAGCCTCCCTGACGCGCAGCTGGTGATAACCGGACCTCAAGTCAATCTTGGAATAATAACTAGAACCCTGGAGCTGGTCGAATAGATCATCAATACGTGGAAGAGGATAACGGTTCTTAACGGTCAATTTGTTCAGTTCTCTGTAGTCCACACACAATCGGAAACTTCCATCCTTCTTCTTAACAAATAGAATCGGGGCTCCCCAAGGGGAAGAACTTGGTCTGATGAAACCCTTGTCCAAGAGTTCCTGTAACTGACTAGACAATTCCTGCATCTCGGGAGGTGCAAGACGGTAGGGGGCCCGAGCAATAGGAGCAGCCCCTGGTACAAGATCAATACCGAACTCGACTTGACGATGAGGAGGAAGACCAGATAAATCATCGGGAAAAACATCAGGAAACTCGCGTACAACCGGAATATCGTCGATCTTCTTCTCATCACCAGAGGAAACAGATAAAAGTGCCAAAACGGCTGGATAACCCTTTCGAAGACACTTAAGGGCTTTCATGCTAGAGATGATGTTTAGCGGAACACCACCCTTGATACCGTACACAGAAAGGAATTCTCCATCAGGGAGAGGAATCCGAATAACCTTATCGTAATAGACAATCTCCGCGCGATACAAAGATAACCAATCCATTCCTACCACAACGTCAAAGCTACCCAAAGGTACCGGCATAAGGTCGATGGGGAACGATAAACCCGACAACTCTAATTGACACTCCCGAAGGATACTAGTAGCTTCAATCATTTTCCCGTCAGCCAACTCAATAATATACTTATTCTCTAATGGTACAGGTACTACATCTAGCAGTCGACTAACTCCCATGGATACAAAACTCTTGTCGGCACCAGAATCAAATAACACACTAACAGAACGATTATTGAGAAGAAACGTACCGGTGACTGTGTCAGGGTCCTGTCTAGCCTCAGCGGCTCCAATGACGAAGGCACGTGCATTTCTGCCGCCGCCCCCGTTGTTCCCATTACCGTTGTTTCCACCCTGCTTCAATTTTTGGGCAATCCTTCTTGTAATGCCTAGTGTCACCACAGTTGTAGCATCCTTGTCTTCCTGTAGTCCCTTGAGTAGTCGGAGCCGAGTTAGTAGTCGGGGCCTGGGTCGATGGAAGTGTAGCCCGACAATCTTTAGCATAATGCCCTGTTCGCTGGCAGCGATGACAACGGTTACTGTCGCAGTTCCCTTGATGATGACGTCCACACTTGTTACATTTGGGCAGTTTCCCCGCATAACCACCCTGCTTGTTACTCGAAGAAGAAGAACCCCCATTATCAAACCTCTTACCCTGCTGTGTTGGCCCAGATCCTTTCCCGTCATTTTCCCACTTGCGATTGTTGTTCTCTGGGGCCTTAACAGTCGAACCCTTCGCAGGCAAAATACCCTCATTCACCTTTAAGTTGGTCATCCTATGAGCCGATCGAACCACCTCTGCGTATGTAGGATGATTTCCCGCAGCCACTAATCCTGCAATTTCCGGTACTAACCCCGAGACATAGTGTTCAATCCTACGGTATTCTGGCACATGCAGATCGGGACACAGCACTGCCAACTCATTCCGCCTCACAGTATACTTCTCAATTTCCGACCCAGTCATCTTGAGGTTCCACACCTCGTGCTCCAGCTTTTGTACCTCTTCCCTCGGACAGTATTCACGCTTCAGCAGTTGCACGAAATTCTCCCAAGGCATAGCATATGCCTCCCCGATACCCATATTCTGGGTGATGCCATTCCACCAATTCAATGCCACATCCTGGAATAACGCAGCAGCATACTTAACCCGATCTTCTGGGAGACAGTTACACATCAGAAATACTGACTCCACTTTCTCCAGCCACCTAAGCAAGCTCACCGCACCCTCAGTGCCAGAGAATTCCTGGGGCTTACAGTCCCGGAACATCTTGTAGGTACACATGGGTGGGGGTGGGTTAACAGGGCCACCTGAAATGAAACGCATGAGAAACCACGAAGAATGTGAACAAGGTTCACCAATGAGGCAAAGAAAATGGATAAATCAACTTACCACCACCGTTGTGCCCTAACTGGAAGGCAGCTTGGAGTAAGTTGTTCAGATCATCCTGCGATAGGTTAATACCTCCACGACCACCAGCACCACCGCGACCACCTCCACGTCCTCCTCGTACTCCAGACATGATTCTGGCAGAAAGAACGAGAAAATTTAGTTTCGCAGATAAAGATAACCACTAATGTTCACAAGATCAAAGCTAGATCCAATCCAGGACTATCCCCTCAAACCCAGAGCTCACTAGGGCTTCCATGCATTTCGGTTTATGATTTTGTGTGCACCCAAAATGATAAACCGCTCTACATGGTCCTCCAAGTGTTCTCCTAGTTTAAAGTTCAAATCACCGAACATAGACTCTTAGCTATACACCGTAATACTACGGTAGTTTATGGCAAGTGTTTCTATTGGAATACGAAAGGGAGATGTCCGAGCCTTGGACAAATCTCAAGAGTACACGATTTACTCCAATATACTACCCCGCCTAGAAAGTACGTAACCCGACCTAAGATAGAACGGATGATGTAACGTAGAAAGACCAACGATTTAGAGACACCCCGACAAAACCATACGTAAACCACCATAATGTTTAGTACCATGTGATCGTCTAGTGTGTGCGACTCGGCTATAGACTAGACTCTACATGCAGTCCTAGTTCACTATAACCATTGGCTCTGATACCAATCTTTCACACCCTCAAAATCCACTTGCGGAGTTTTACCGCGAGGCGCATGACAAACCAGGATCCAAACCAACGATCACAATAAACAAGTCTAACATGAACATAATGCAATTTCAGAACAATGTTTAAAATCCCCGTTTACAGCGGAAGCTTATTCAAAATAATTATTCAATAATAAACCAATGTTCAACATTTGTAAAATCATGCAACTATAGCTAGACGCCGTGCAGACGCGTGCGCCCTAGTTCCATTGTGTTACCTTAGCGACCTGAGAAAACATGTAAAAGTTTACGTCAGCACAAAAATGCTGGTGAGTTTACAGGTTTTGTATCCAAGTACCAAATCCACCTGTCCATACTATAACAATCGAAAACCAGTGTACGCTAGCTAGGCGTATGTTTTGTTACTACCACGATTGGAAAACCATTACTAACTCGAATACCAAATGTGTGCCCGATGTAGTAACCCTGTTGTTCCTGTTTGAGACAATATGCACCCGCCGACCCTCCAAGTCGACGAGCGGGGTTGGTCACTCCCAATAGCGCTATTCACATTTCCCCGTTGTGCAAACCCGCACATTCATGGTTCCCCCCGGGACTTCCAAAGATCGTGTAGTACACAATAGAAACCCATAGTATGACAGTAGTTACCAAATAATAGTTTTAACACATGTTTTCTCCCCCGAAAGTATGAAACCAGTTTAAAAGAGGGGCCGTAAACTCACCTTAAGTTGCGTTACTCCTTAACCCGAGTAAACTCAGCTGCTATGCTAGTCCCGTAAAGTGGCGACCTAACATATGACAGTTACAAGTACTTAGACTAATAACCCGCAGGTTAATTAGTCCCTAGATGTCCAGACCATAACCAAGTTCGTTTGAAAACACCGTGACTGTTTAACTGACCCAAAGTACAAGACTCGACATCCCATTGGTGACCCGAGACTCCCCGTGTTATGTTTACGCTCTCAGACATGCAATCATGCAATCACACTTAACATACGTTAACGCACACCAAGTTATAGCACATAGTTCACGTATCACCGAATTACATCCAAACATATGTTACCAAGTTATTAGATATGTTACGGGGTTCCTAGCATGTTACTATATGTCAAATCGGGTCTCGGAATGCTAATTTACACTTACAGCAGCAGTACACGCGATTAGGAAAAGTAAACTAGCCTTTAGGACTGATTGCATATAAAAACTAGCAATCAGGGCTGATTGCATATAAAAACTAGCAATCAGGGCTGATTGCATATAAAAACTAGCAATCAGGGCTGATTGCATGTAAAAACTAGCAATTAGGGCTGATTGCATGTAAAAACTAGCAATTAGGGCTGATTGCATGTAAAAACTAGCAATTAGGGCTACTCGCATGTAAAAACTAGCAATTAGGGCTGATTGCATGTAAAAACTAGCAATTAGGGCTGATTGCATGTAAAAACTAGCAATTAGGGCTACTCGCATGTAAAAACTAGCGATTAGGCCCTAATCGCATGAAAAACTGGCGATTGGCCTCCTAATCGCCTCTAACATAGGCGATTAGGATTGCTAATCGCCTGTAACCTTGCTGTTCCAGTTTTTCGCGCGTTTAACGCTCCAAATCAGATCCAGAACGTGTGTAACTACCCAATATCATCCCAAACACTATTCTAAACATGTTTCAACTAAAACCCTTCGTTTTGCCTCGTATTATCAGCCCTGCATGCAATCACGTAATCCAAACACCATTCACATAGCATGCAATCATCATACTAACATGCGTAACTATAACCCTAATATTAAATTCTCAGATTTTATCATCATAACATCATTATTATTCTGATCTAACAATAATAACATATCATTCATTCACCTTGAATCATAAAAACCCTAGCTTTCTAATCATAAACACACATAACACATGTATACTAGTTAGAATCCGATTATCAATACTTATTAACGATTTTCAGAAAGCTTTTCCGTTTTAGAACAGGTCTGGACCATTAGGGATTGATTAAAAACGTTTATAAAGATTCATGGATGGAAACCAAACCTTAGAATTGTGAAAGAATGAAGGATTAAGCTTGAAACCTTGTGTTTTGATCAAAAATCGCGTTCCAGAGGTTGTGTGTGTGTTGGGGCAGGTTATGGGACGACTAGGGTTTGTATAATGAAGTTTATGAGGTCAAGTATGGTATTTATAGTCGTTTTTAGTCGTCCAGCACGTAACACGCGATTATGCAGCTTTACACGCGATCAGGAAGCCTAATCGCATGTAAGTTCATGCGATTGGGGCCTAATCGCATGAACAGTCATGCGATCAGTCCCCTACTCGCCCCATATGATGCCTACTCGCCTCCCTTATGGGCGATTAGGCTTCGCTAATCGCCTATAGGGGCTGGTTTCGTGCGTTTTGTGCGTTAAACCCCGTTTTAACATATGTTAACACATATTCACATACCGACAAGTCACATAATGATTGTAAACACATAACACATGTAAATACACATATTCACCCTCGTTCACCAATTCCCGGGACTCGAGACTTGTATGTTCCGTATGCCCTGACGATCCTACAAATCGTCACCGTTTGTACACTTGGTTAAGGACCGACATCTAATGAACCTCTAGACCAACATCCAATGATCCTCTTGACAAAACCGATAGTTCCCGAACCATAACCCGACTTAACTAACCCAGTTAAGTACAGTATACGCGTGACTCGCTAAGGTAGACTTTCATCTAGACAACGTTGTTAACCAGAATTTGCCGGGTGTCACATTCTGAATACTCATCATCAATGGTATAATAAATACCTTATTAAAAAAACTCGATGGATAGATAGGTAATTTTACATCAAGTTTAAGATGGCATGCCAAGAGCCATAATGGAATTCCCTAATTTTTACCTATTTTCTTCTCTTTATGCCCCTGTTGTACAAGCTTGGATGGCAATTGTATAACCTACTAATGCAGCCCAAGAACATTAAGCCAAGCCATTATAGTATTGAAAGCGTACCATTTACTTCACATATTCCTCATTATGTTCATCAATACTCATCATCAATGGTATAATAAATACCTTATTAAAAAAAAACTCGATGGATAGATAGGTAATTTTACATCAAGTTTAAGATGGCATGCCAAGAGCCATAATGAAATTCCCTAATTTTTACCTATTTTCTTCTGTTATACAAGCTTGGATAGCAATTGTATAACCTACTAATGCAGCCCAAGAACATTAAGCCAAGCCATTATAGTATTGAAACCGTACCATTTACTTCACATATTCCTCATTATGTTCATCAATACCCATCACCAATGGTATAACAATTGTAAGCATTATTCATCATTAATCATATTCATTCATCCAGGGATTATTCATCTTCTTCCAATCATCTAATCAACAAAAAATCTTCTCTTGGCATGCCGATCAATCCGCATGCTGGTCGAATTAAATTTCACGCATTAATCATCATTATTGAATGCAATTCGCATTAGCCTTGCAAATCTCCACATGGCCTCCTATAAGTACAACTCTCATATCTAATTCTTCTTCTTTAATGGCGCTCTAGGTACGTTTGAATCTCTGTTCATATGAAATTAGCCATCTATCTTATCTATCATACGTGTTCTCTTACATTTATATTTTTTTATTGTTTTAGTAGTTTGAAGATTGTGTAACCTGCTAATTAGACTTTTAATTGGACAGTCGATGAGCACAACAAGAAGCAGTTTTCGTATTTTTTTGTGTAACTCACTTTTTTCTTCCTATGAGATACATTTAGTGTTGTTGTGAAAGGATAAATATGAGATTATGAAATTAGAAGTATATATATGAAATTTTGAACTTAATAGAATTTTATATATTGAAATAGTTATTTTTGTATCTCATAGTGCATAACTATTGTCTCCTACATGTCTAGAGTTCTTTCATATCATTATTTTTTCAGTGTAGCAACTAAGGCTACACCACGGAAGTTTGCATTAGGTACGTATTTGGTTCTCTAATTGAATTTTTAAGTTATAATGAATAAATTAAGCCAAATTTTGTTTGAACAGAGACTGCTTACATTCATGGTCTAAAGCATGTTTCAGGAAAAAAATTTTTTTTTGTAATCATGGATGTTGATCTCTCACACCAAGTAAGTATATTTGCAAGTTTTTCTTAAATTATAAAAAACTTAGTATACATTGAAATGTTGTAAGGAGAATCTATCTTATAATAATTCCTATACATTTTCTTAGTTCATATAAGTTTTGCTTTCAGCCAACAAGTTATAATATTTCTAAACTTTCTTCTTACATTTATCTACACAGCCAAAGTACGTCCACACTTCATAAAGTAAGCAAATTCCATCTAATCTTGATGTTAAGTAGGTGCAACTTAGATTGTATAAAAGCTTATGAATTTGCTTCTACAAACTTGAATTGAGATGGGATTACTGTGTAAAAGATGTTGAAGATGGTAACGATAAGGAAATGTTCTGGTTTTGGTATTCACAGCAGAATTAGAACAAAGATGAGAAAAAAAAAAGCTTGTTATTTTCAGGTGTAATGGATTTAAATAATCCCAACTATTGACTATCGGCCAATAACAGTCCCAACTACGAAAATAACCACTAGCGGTCCCAACTTTTAGACATTTTGCTCTCAATGGAACCCCCGTTAACTCACACTAACGCCGTTAGGTGAAACTCACAATTCTAGGCGATTATTCATGAGATTTGAAAGAGGGAATCGAGACAATGATATTGGTATGCTCAATTGCATAAATAAGCATTGTTCGTCGGTTGTAGGTTGATGTTCTCCTCGGATGGGATGACCGGAACTGATAATTAAACCATCGAACCATATTCATTTCTGTAATTGAACATACCAATATCATCGTCTCGATTCCCTCTTTCAAACCCGGTGCAAAATCGCCTAAAATTGTGAGTTTCATCTAACGGCGTTAGTGTGAGTTAACGGGGATCCATTGAGGCCAAAATGTCTAAAAGTTGGGAACGCTAGTGGTAATTTTTGTAGCCGTGACTGTTATTGGCCAATAGTCAATAGTTGGGATTATTTAAATCCATTACTTCTTATTTTCATTAAGAAACTAACAGTTAAGTGAAGAATCATAAAGTTAGTAATTCATAACTATATATAATATCTACTAAGCAAAAGAGAAAAAAAAGAAAAGAAAATGATTAGTCACTCATAAATCTGAATTAATTTATGTAGTATAGTGATGGACTTGTGTTTATACGGTAGTAGAAATATATATCCATTTCTATTTATTTTTATGGCAAGAAGAAGATCTACACTGTGTTGTTTTATTGTTCTTTATTGTTTAGTCTGGATATTGTTACCATTGCAAGTTCAACTAGATTTTTGGGACTTGCTCCAAAAACTTGATGTGTGTAAATGTATATACAAAAAAATAACACAAGCTTTAATTAAAACGACTCACCTAAAAACTACACACGCATGGCAAGTGTACCGGTCGCAAAGCAGTAAACAGATAAGACCGAGTATCGAACCCAAAGACGCGAATGCAACTCTAGATCACAACCTCTACCGAATACTAGCCTAAATAAATATATACTTAAATGGGGGGGGGGGGGTATTTTAAACTACTAAATATAAACTTAAAATAAAATAAATATAAACAAAATAACCTCAGCTGCTTATACGAACCTAGGAACTTGGAGAAATCGGATAGGAAGAAGGCTGGTTACTTAGGTAAAATCCCTAGACACTAGCAATAAATCCTAAATCTGGTAATTAACTTGAGACCCTATTCTTATCTAATAAACCTCCTGTCAAAGATAGCTCACTAGACTCAAAGCGGGACAAGTGTAGAAATGCTAAGATGGACCTGGATCGCCCTAGCGTACCAAAATCCCACAGAAATCAGATTAAAACCTCTCCTGGATTAAAACCCTCAAACTATGAAGCAGACTTAAACTCTACTGAAGAAAACCTAGGAAAACTCTAAACACGGACAAGTAGCGACTCCCGCCCTAGCGCTTGCCAACTACCGAACAATGCCTAGTTAGTTACCTAGCAAACTCGAGTTAGATTTCTCACCCTCAAGAATGGACTGCACGTCTTAGTTAATTTATTATATTAGTTTGTTATACTTGTGTCGTACTCCAACTCCAAATACTAGCACGCTAACCTAAGTTGACGAACTAGATTGATTTCAAGACCTAGGGGGTATCTCTACATGCCTAGCTCCACAAAACCAATAAACAAACTTCAAATAAAAATAACACCAACACACATATATCAAATCCTACAATAAAATTAAAGTCATGTAATCCTACACATCAAAACCAAAAACCAAAAATCATTAAATATTGCATAAAACGTGTCTAGTTCATAAACCTAAGCAACCATAAAAGTTTTAGTTCATAATCTTTATAAACATCACAAAATAAATAAAAATAGTTGTAACCATGTCTATAAAAATAATAAACGAAAACTAAACCTAACCCAAGGCTCGTTGGCTATTGATCTTTAACGTGCCCGTGGCCTTTTCTCCTTTCGTGCCCTTTCGCTCGTCACCGCTTACGGCCGGTTGACTTTTTGTCTTTTTGCGATTGAATAAATTGCAAATTGTAGAATGAATCTTCTGCTCCGCCGCTATGCTAATGAATGGATGTTATATTTTTTTGAATGAATAATTATTCCCTTTTTGTTCGCTGCTGGCGGCTCCCCTTTTGCGAGTGAATGTCAATGAATGATATATAATTCTTTTTGAATGAATTCTTGTCCAAGCTGTTGTTGAAGCCCAATATAGTATGTTGCCCTCCAATCGATCCGTCAATTGTGCCATCCCCTTTTGGGCCTTGACTTTGTTTAAAGTCTAAATTATTATTATTATTATTATTATTATTATTATTATTATTATTATTATTATTATTATTATTATTATAACTCCATGCTCTTGACTCGGGTGTTCTTGGCTTGACCAAAGTTCATCGTTTACGCTCCGACGTCCACACGAACACCTACCAAAATATAAAATAAATAAATAAGTACTAAAAATGACTCAAAAACTATACAATAATAAAAATAGGCCAACAAACGAATACACGCCTAAAACTACTAAAAACTATATACAAAAGACCCAATTATAACCAAAAATACATAAGAGAATAGATGTGTTTTACGACACATCAAACATCCCCACACTTAAACCTTTTTCGTCCCTGAAAAAGAATTATGCTATGGAATCACAGTTAGGTTTACATCCAGTTTCAAAACATAGGTTACTTAATTAATAATCTACTAACGTGTTGATTGCGATTGCAGGTATATTGATCCTCTTAAACCCACACCGGTTTCCAAGCCCCTTTTTATTTATGTTAAGTTCATGTTGATTAGTCTATCTAGGGTCTCACTCGAAGGAAGCCATAGTTCCTCCTAATCCCGCCTCAAGCTTATGAAGCTAAAGGAACGATCAATTGACCATTTCCCAACCGTCTTATGTAGAAAACCAAGAGAATTTAAAATCATTTTTTTTTTTTGCATACTTAACTCAGAGGGTGTGACCAATCCAAGTCGCTATCCCAGTGGCCAGGCACCTTAAGCTTCAGCATTTTTTTTTTCATCTCAGCATACTTAACTCAGAGAGTGTGACCAATCCAAGTCGCTATCCCAGTGGCCAGGCACCTTAAGCTTCAGCATTTTTGCTTTGATTTCTAATTTTTTTAAGTGATTAGAAATTCTAACGGTTTTCTACTTATAACGGTGCTTCTTATACTATTTTTGGCGGTTTTGGTCTCCCCGTTTCTCCTACATGAGAACCCACAAAATAGCCTAACATAATTAATTTATTACTTTTCAAAGGAAACCTTTCTACCAGCCGAGCCTACCCACATATCCCAAATCAGACACGTTTTCAATCAATTTTAATCTCTTATTATACATACTATTTGAAAACCGGACACCTAACTTTACCTATCATTTTCCATATTTTATATAATGCAAACTTCAAAATCAGGGACTTTTTATTTTTTCAGTTTTTTTTTTTCAAACGACTTTATATACAAACTAAACGACAGTTTCCCATCCCCACACTTAAACTCTACATTGCCCTCATTGTAGGAATAGAAAACGACTCAAAATAAAAAAAAAATTCCGAATACAAACAAAAAATAAATAAATAAAAATAAAAAAATGAGGGCAAATTGGAAATGACTTAGCTGGTTAATTAACGCGTAAGCTCCAAATACTCTAGTCAAATCCAGCTCGATCGTATAGCATTTTGGTCGCGATCGGCTCTGACACAATAGTAAACTCTGGGCTTGCTTTGATAAATGATAACAGCTCCGGAATCACCCGAATGGAGATTGAGTACGGGTGGTGCAATCCAAACCTGCGCAAAACGAAACAAACAAAACCCGAGCATAATACCGAACCACACAAAAATAAAAAGACTCAAACTACTAACTTAGACTCATAAAATAACAACAAACAAGAAGACGTACCTGCTTGGCAAAATGGCGGTGAATGGTGGTAGAACCAAATGGGTAGAAAAAAAAAATCTGATTCTCGCTCCACGTGAAGGACACTGGTGATCACAACACGTGTTGCAAGAGAAAAAAATATCACTTTCCGGGGTAATAGCTGGTCGCATAAGGCGAACAGGTCAGCCCAGACTCCTCACATTACGTGAAAAATCTTTTTTCACAGAAAGTTAATTAATTTTTTTTTTAAAAAAAAAAAAATCTCTTTTATTACCCAAACCTTTACCAAAACTCCCACTCATAAAATATATATAAAGATAATACATGGGATCCGCTCATTGTGAAATTTCCTCTACCTAAGCAAACACGCAAACCTGCTAACTGACTTAAAGACACAAAAACAAAGATAAAAAAAAGAAAGATAAAAACCTACAAACTACTACCAAAGAACGACCACAAATAAAAAAATGAAAAGCTAGAAAAAAAATAGGTATAAATATAAATTTACAAACTCTACAGAGCCTCCCCACACTTAAACTTAATCAGGGGGCTTCTCTTTTATCTGGACCCGATCCAACCCGTTTAATTCCACCCGGTCCATGTTATTTAGTAAAATTACATTAGTGGAATTGAAAAATATTTTATCAAATTTAAATGGGTCGGGCCACCAATATTTAAATTTACCTGGACCAAACCTGATTCTTGGCATGTAATGTGGGGATTTGTTGTCTCTACAACTCCTGACCCTCACCCTGTGTCGGTCCAGGTGCCTCTTCGCCTTCTCCCGTGGTGGTGGCCATGGTGGTGGCACTACTAGCAGTGTAATATCCAATGCCTGCACGGGCCGGCTGTGGTGTTCTTCTTCTTCCACCACTGCTTCTTTCTCATCTTCCTTGTTTGGTGACACTTGTTCAAAATCTTTGTCCACTTCTGGAGTTGTCAAATCAACCAACTCGTCACCAAACTCTGCTTCTCCATCAACTGCTTTTTCAAGCAGGTTAGTGGTGTCTTCCTCTTCCACCACTTCTTCCTCAAACAGCCAGCCTGTGGATTCTGAAAAATCCATATCTTCCTCAGCCTCCCCTATCTTCTCCATCATGGCTTTCCTATGCGCGTCCCAGGCTATCCTTTCTATCTCCTCATCATCACTCCAGACATCTGCCTCCCAAGGGTATGCTGTTGAACTAGAGATCTGGCAAGGCTGCTCATCCTGCTGAACCAAAGGTGGGACTAAGGCGTCCATTATGGTCTCTGGCTCTAACCCTGAATCCTGCAAAATATCATCCTCACAAGACAAGTGTAAAGAATCATATGGGTCAGTTAAATCATGCACAGAATCAGATGAGTAAGGACAAACAGTTTCAGCAACGGGACTAATACAATCAGGTAATCTAAATGTTACCATCTCGTCTGGGTCATCATTTGTGAAATAAACCTGCTGAACTGGAGGTGGGACTTCAACGTCCATTATGGTCTTCAGTTCATCCACCTGAGCCTCTAGCCTTTTAAGTGCCGCATCTTGTTCCCTCAAAGAGTCGGTGCGCTTGGATAGCAAAGAATCGATATCCTTGAGCATGAGCTGTTGTTTAGCAAGTAAGTCGGCAAAATCGGGTCTAGTGTGAGACGAGACATCCCGATAATCGGGATGTTGATAAAAATGTTGGCTAGGTGGATACTCTGACGAGCTCCCACCATGCCTTTCCTCATACATCTTAGCTTGTAGACGATCAGGCCGACTTTTTATTCTATCTAGTGACTCAGATGTTGCAGGGTTAAACCACCGGTTAGCCTGCGGGTATGAAGGCTGGTATGACTGATATGGCTGCGGCTGCAAATACGTGTTAGAATAATAATCCGTGGAATACCCCGATGAATATGAATGAGGGCATCTTATGGTAAAATGGGGTCCTCCGCAGATCTCGCACATGATAAAAAAAATTATTTATTATGAATCAAAAATAATAATAAGAAGAAAAAATGAAAAATAAAAACAAAAACAAAAATTATTCACAAAATAGTAGACCAGAAACGGATCGGATAATTCTCAAGAGTGCTAATTGCGTCCCCGGCAACGGCGCCAAAAACTTGATGCGTGCTAATGTATATATAAAAATGTGCACAAGTTAAAACCCTAGACTCAACTAAACCACGCACAACCGGCAAGTGTACCGTTCGTTTGTAGCAAGCGAATAAGACCAGGTATCGAACCAAAGGACTCAATTAAACACAGAAGATTAAACTGTCACTGAATTGCTTGTTTAAATTAATAACTAAGGGGGGGTTGAAATTGAAAATATAAAAATTGATTAACTATTAATTAACTAAATTACCCTAAATTAAATTAAATTAAAAACTAATTAAAACTAAAATAAAAACCGAACTAAAGTGATGGAAAAATCAAGCAAGGGAAAGACTGGCTACCTAGGTAGGAATCCTTTGACCCACCATTCTAGAGTCTGCTTTTACTCTGATGTTTTTAACCATGACCCATTATTTAAGAAATAGGTTGAAATAGGTTTTTGGGACTTGCATTTCATATGGATCTACAAAAAATATACAATACTTAAAACAAAGTCACTATTAAGAAAGTTTCTGATTTACAAAGGTTCTAAATGAGCCAACCCAACCCACTGCCGCAAATTTGTCACCATAAACAACAGAACCGGTGAACCAATTTTGATAAAAATAAAATATAAAACGACATGTTTCCACTTGAATCCATTTCGACCATGTCACACCCTCAAATAACCACTTGCCAAGTTTTACCGCGAGGCGCATGACAAACCAGGATCCAAGTCAACGGTCACAATAAACAACACTATATGAAATACGTAAACTCAAAACATAGTTCTCAATTTATAAAACCATAGCGGAAGCATTTAACCAGTTACAAAACCATGTACGACAATGTTCAAATTATTTGATTAAAAAACATGAAACTAAGCCTAGACGCCATGCAGACTCGTGCGCCTAGTCCTCTGTTGCTACCTTAGCGACCTGAGAAAAACATGCCAAAAAGACGTCAACATATAATGCTGGTGAGTTCACAGGTTTGTTCAACAAGTTACCAAAAGTTACCAAAATGTTACCATGTTCATACTATACCAATGTCACCAAGTACGCTAGCTAGGCGTATGTTTTATTACTACTACGATTGGAAAACCATTACTAGACACGTTTAGCAATGTTTAGCAATGTTCAGCCCGAATGTTCAGCTTGATACCAATGATACCAGTTCGAGACAATATGCACCCGCCCGGCCCTCCAAGCCGACGAGTGGGGCAGGTCACGCCCAATAGATCTATCCACACTTCCCCCGTTGTGCATCCCCGCACATTCATGGTTTTCCCCGGGACTTTAAAAGATCGTATAGCAATACAAAGTTAAAACCATAGTATGACATATGTTACCAAAATAGTTTAGTGCATGTTTCTCCCCCAAAAGTAAAAGCTGTAAAAGTGGGGCCGTGAACTCACCTTAGATTGCGTTCCTCGGCAAATAGTAAAATGCTAAGCCCTTGATAATCCCTCTACCAGAGATCTATCAAAATGTTCACATAAGTGTTCCGACTAATAACCATAAGGTTATCTAGTCCCCAATAGTCCATATCGTAACCAAGTATGTTTTAAAACGAGTTTAAATGTTCAACCGACACACTAGACCGACCCGACATCCCGTTGGTGACTCATTACCCTAACTAATCAAGTACACATAGATTACACACAAGGTTCAAGCATAAAACACTTAGTTTGTATCAAAAAATATCATTTTTACATCAGAACGGTCGAACCAGACAGATAAATCCTCCTTCGCCCCTTTTTAAGCCACATTCGCCCGTTTAGTGTCACATTCGCCCGTTTGATACCACGTTCGACCGTTTGATCTGGTTCGCCCAAACACTTCCCAGGTTCGACCCTGGAATCTCTCATTCGACCACTCGTTTGGTCGAATGAGCCCAGGTTCGACCCTGTCAGCTAAGTTTCCCCAAAAACGCTTCAAACACATTCAAAACATCGCGAAACATCATCAAACACAGCAGTCATGCATGAATAACTTATCCCTACAAAACCCCACCAATTTTGCCCTAAAACCAGATTGTTTTGACACTTTCCCAAAATGGCAAAATTATGGAAATGTCACATAATGCATGGAATTCTTGCCCAATTTAGAAACTTTTTGAAATCCTTTCATAATCATCTCAATATGCTCTGTTTAATGTGATTATGAAAACCCCCAATACTTCTAATAATAATAATGACATGTAACAATCCTTAGACTTGTCAAAAATCCCCAAAATACCCATAATATCACCATCTATCTAATTGTAACCCTAAACAACAATAAACCAACATCAATAGCAACCCTAGATCATGTTTCTATCATTAGAACAACAGCAAATCATTCAACAACACATAACATCACATAACACACAATTAACATATGTTTATTGATACAAAACCTATGTTTAATGATAGGGTTTAGATTTAGAAAGGTGTTTAAAAGGTTTTTATTGATAAAAACATCCTTAGAACAGATCTGGACATTTAGGGTTAGATGAAAACGAATTAAAATGCCTTAAAAAGATTTAGGATTAAGAACACACCTTGGATTCTTGTTTAGATGTTGTTGATAGGTTAGATTATGAAAAGGAAGAGCAAAAACTCCTTCCTTAGTGATTAAAATCGTTTGAGAGTGTTTTGAGACGGTTAGGGTTTGTGAAATGGTGAAAAATGACAAAGTTTGGTATTTATACTAGTCTACCTTCGACCCTTGTTCCGGGTCGAATGTAGCCTCCTTCGACCCTTTCACAAGGTCGAATGTACCCTGACTTGGTCGAAGGGAGTTCTTTCAATTCCACATGATCCCAGGTTCGCCCTTTTGCAAAGGGTCGAACCAAGACATATTTCCAGGTTCGCCCACTCGAAGTGGTCGAACCAGGACCTATGTTTTCTAGTTTTCCAGTTTGTCGTGTTTAACGCACCTTAACATATGAGCATGCAACCTTAGTCTATGTTTAACATATTTAAGCATGGATGAGTATCTACACATCGTTTAACCACATCTATGCACATAATCCACCACACGACAATTAATCTACACGTACACTTAATTAGTTTATGTAATTTCACCAACAACGGGACCCGGTACTAGTGTATTCCCAAGACGACTCCCAATGATCCTCCAGATCATTGAACCCTGGACAATCCTAATTTGACCCGACTCAACTAACCTAGTTAAGTCCGTTTATAAACGTTTCCCGCTAAGGTAGACATAGATGTTACTAAAATGTTTAAGCCAAATATGCCGGGTGTCACATCATCCCCACGTTGAAAGAATTTTCGTCCCGAAAATTGCACAAAGCCCAAAAATGAAAGAGACGGAGAGAACGAAACGAAAAGAAAATTTACCGGATGTCACATCATCCCCACGTTGAAAGGAATCTCGACCCGAGATTCATTCCGCTTCAGCAGTAACATGCCTTGATTCGAATGCGCGTTTCGAAAAAAGATGGGGATACTTAGCTTTCATTTGATCCTCCCATTCCCACGTGAACTCCGGTCCACGGTTCGAGTTCCAACGAACTTTGACGATGCGGATTTTACTCCGACGAAGGCTACGAATCTTTTAGTCGAGAATCTCGACAGGTTCCTCCACGATGCGAAGACGATCATCAACCTTGATCTCTTCCAGTGGTACAATGAGAGATTCATCAGCCAAACACTTCTTCAAGTTAGACACATGGAAAACCTTGTGAACACTACCGAGCTCCGCCGGTAGGTCCAGTCTGTATGCCACCGGTCCAATCCGATCCAGGATTGCGAATGGTCCGACATAACGAGGGTTAAGCTTGCCACGCTTTCCAAAGCGTATGACGCCCTTCCATGGTGAAACTTTCAAAAGTACCCTGTCCCCAACCTAGAACTCTAAAGGTTTGCGACAGCGATTGGCATAACTCTTCTGACGATCCCGCGCAGCAGCCAAACGGTTACGAATTTGTACGATTTTCTCCGAAGTTTCGTACACATGTTCCGGACCAGTGAGCTGGCTCTCGCCCACCTCGGCCCAACAAAGAGGTGATCGACATTTCCGTCCGTAGATAGCCTCGAACGGAGCTGCCTTGATACTAGAGTGATAGCTGTTGTTGTAGGAGAATTCTACCAACGGTAGGTGGATCTCCCAGCTCTTACCAAAATCGATAACACATGCCCGAAGCAGATCTTCCAAGGTTTGGATCGTCCGCTCGCTCTGTCCATCAGTTTGCGGATGATAAGCCGTACTCATGTCCAACTGAGTACCCAAAGCCTTGTGCAGAGCCTTCCAGAAATGCGAAGCAAAACGAGAATCACAATCAGAGATAATAAAACAGGCACCCCGTGCCGAGCAACCACCTCCTTAAGGTAAAGTCGAGCTAACCGCTCGAGTCCATCGGTTTCCTTAATAGGTATGAAACGTGCTGATTTTGTCAACCTGTCAACAATCACCCAGATCATATCATAACCACTAGGTGACCTTGGCAGCTTGGTGACAAAATCCATCGTGATTCGCTCCCACTTCCATTCTGGAACCTTTGGTTGTTGCAGGAGACCAGACGGCCTCTGATACTCCACCTTGACTTTAGCACAAGTCAAGCATTTGCTGACATAAGAAGCTATATCAGCTTTCATGTTTGGCCACCAATAAAGTATCTTCAAATCCTGATACATCTTATCGGAGCCAGGGTGAATAGAATATCGGGATTTGTGAGCTTCATCCAAAACAAGCTCCCGTAATTCCCCGAACAAGGGAACCCAAACATGTCCCGCAAAATAGTCCAAGCCATCGGTCCTGGGTTCAAGATGCTTGTCAGCACTATGCATAGTTTCAGCCTTAAGGTTCTCCTCTTTTAAAGCTTCCAACTGTGCAGAACGGATTCGGTCAGGCAACGAGGAATGAATGGTGAGCTGTAAGGCTCGAACGCGACGAGGATTCGCAGACTCCTTCCTGCTCAAGGCGTCCGCCACAACGTTCTCCTTGCCAGGATGGTACTTGATAGCACAGTCATAGTCGTTCAGGAGTTCAACCCAGCGACGCTGCCGCATGTTCAACACCTTCTGGTTGAAAATATGCTGAAGACTCTTGTGATCGGTGTATACTTCACACTTGGTACCGTACAAGTAATGTCTCCAGATTTTCAACGCAAAGATCACCACACCCAGTTCCAAGTCATGAGTAGTGTAGTTCTTCTCATGAACCTTGAGTTGACGAGAAGCATAAGCAATAACCTTCCCGCGTTGCATCAACACACAACCGAGACCACGAATAGAAGCATCACAGTACACAACGAACTCATCCGTACCCTCAGGTAAAGATAAGATAGGTGCAGAACAAAGTTTAAGCTTCAGCATCTGAAATGCTGATTCATGTGGTTCATCCCAGTCAAACATTTGGTCCTTCTGGGTAAGATAGAGAGGGGTTGAGCGATCTTCGAAAAGCCCTCAATGAAACGACGATAGTAACCCGCAAGACCTAGGAATTGCCGCACCTTAGATAGCGTCTTTGGTTCTTCCCAGTCTTTAATAGCTTCGATCTTAGCCGGATCGACATGAATTCCCAGTTCATTAACCACATGCCCTAGGAATTGAACTTCACGTAACCAAAAATCACACTTGAGAACTTAGCATACAACTGCTCCTGTCTCAAAAGTTCCAAGACCAACCGTAGATGTTCCTCATGATCCGTCTTGTTCTTAGAATAAATCAGAATATCGTCAATAAACACGATGACGAACTTATCAAGGTAAGGTTTGCAAACGCGATTCATCAAGTCCATGAACACCGCCGGTGCGTTAGTGAGACCAAAAGGCATGACCAAGAACTCAAAGTGGCCATATCGAGTACGAAAAGTAGTCTTCTGAATGTCAGCTTCCCGGACGCGTAACTGGTGGTAACCGGACCACAAATCAATCTTCGAATAGTAGCTGGAGCCCTGGAGTTGGTCAAAGAGATCATCAATGCGAGCTAGAGGATAACGATTCTTGATGGTCACTTTGTTCAGCTCACGATAATCAATACACATGCGAAGACTTCCGTCCTTCTTCTTTACAAACAAAATAGGAGCTCCCCACGGGGAAGAACTCGGTCGGATGAAACCCTTTTCCAAGAGTTCCTGCAACTGGCTGGACAACTCTTGCATCTCGGGAGGTGCAAGACGATACGGAGCTCGGGCAATAGGAGCTGCACCCGGAGTAAGATCAATACCAAACTCAACCCGACGATGGGGAGGAAGACCAGGTAAATCATCAGGAAACACATCGGGAAAATCACGAACCACCGAAATATCCTCGAACTCCTTCTCATCGTTAGTAGAAACGTTAACAAGTGCCAGAATGGCCGAACAACCCTTCCGAAGGTACTTACGGGCTTTCATGCTAGAAATGATACTCAGCGGAGTACCGCTTTTCTCGCCATGAACCGAAAGAGTCTCTCCATCAGGGAGAGGGATCCGAATAATCATATCGAAACAAACAATCTCCGCACGATACAACGATAACCAATCCATGCCGACAACGACATCAAAACTACCCAGGGGTACCAGCATAAGGTCAATGGGGAAAGACAAACCCGACAGTTCCAAGCGACATTCCCAAAGGGTGTGCGTCGCTTCGATTTTCTTACCATCAGCCAATTCTATTAAGTACTTAGCCTCTAAAGGTGTGGGTACTATATCTAGCAATCGACTAATGTCCACAGACACAAAACTCTTATCGGCACCAGAATCAAACAAGACAGAAACATAGCGATCATTAAGAAGGAACGTACCTGTAACTGTGTCTGGATCCTGCCTAGCCTCTGCAGACCCAATGATGAAAGCACGTGCAGTCCTGCCTCCGCCCCCGTTGTTCCCGTTACCGTTCCCGCCCCTTCCATTATCACCCTGCTTCAGCTTAGGACATTCACGCTTGAAGTGTCCTGTGTCACCAAAGTTATAGCACCCCTGCTTCCCTGGAGTCCCCTGAGCAGCAGGAGTAGGAGTAGCAGCAGGAGTCTGAGTTGAGGTAAGTGCCACCCTACAATCCTTAGCATGATGCCCCAACTGATGGCACCGATGACAACGAGCCCGATCACAACTCCCAGATTGATGATAACCACACTTGTTGCACTTGGGATGCTTCCCAACATACCCTCCCGACTTCTGCCCCGAAGAAGACCCAGATGAATCAAACTTCTTCGCCGGCTGAGATGGCGCTGGCACATCACTCTTCCCCACACTATCCCACTTCCTCTTGTTCCTTTCAGTAATCTTCACAGCAGCACCCTTAGGAGGCAAAACGCCTTCTGCCGCCTTCAGGTTAGTCATCCGATGGGCTGATCGGACAACTTCAGCAAGAGTGGGAAGATTCCCAGCAGCCACCAATCCAGCAATCTCCGGCACTAGCCCAGATACATAGTGCTCGATCCTCCTATACTCGGGTGTGTGCAAATCAGGGCACAACACCGCCAGCTCGTTCCTCCTCATAGTGTACTCTTCAATCTCTGACCCGACCATCTTGTAGCTCCAGACTTCATGTTCCAACTTTGTACCTCCTCCCTCGGACAGTACTTGCTCCTCAGCAGGTGCACAAAATCAGCCCAAGGCATAGCGATAGCTTCCCCCAATCCCATGTTCTGAGTAGTAGTATTCCACCACGACAGTGCAGGCCCCTCAATATCGCAGTAGCATCCTTTACCCGGTCCCCAGCGGGACAGTTACACATGACGAACACAGATTCGACCTTCTCCAGCCATCGGAGCAGTCCCACCGCTCCCTCAGTTCCAGCGAAGTTATGGGGCTGACAGTCCCGAAACTTCTTATAAGAGCATTGAGGTGGAGGTGGATTGGCAGCGATACCTGAAACACGATACACGAGTAAAACACAAACGAAAGATCATGACACCCAAGAATGAGGCAAAGTCGACAGAAATCAACTCACTACCCATGGCATTAATCCCAACCTGGAAATTAGCCATAGCCATGTTCACTTGCTGCTGTAGCAAGTTGTTTAGCTCAGCTTGGGTCATGTTGATGTTGCCACGACCACCGCCTCCAGCACGGCCACCGCCACCAGCACGACCACCGTCGCCACCATGACGTCCACCACCGCGAGCACCAGACATGATCTAACAAATCAAAGAATCGAGGGATTCAGATTCACCTCTAGTGTCAACCACTAGAAATTTACAAGAGTTAACTTAGGGACAAATCCAGGACTATACATCCAAACTCAAAGTCCACCGGGATTTTCATGCATTTCAGTTTATTATTTCGTGTGCACCCGAAATGATAAACTGCTCCACATGGTCCTCCAAATGTACCCCTACTCCAGACTCCGGTCACCGAATGTCGTCGCCTAGTAACGTGTTACAATAGGTGCAAGTGTAAGAAAGCATGTGTGTGCTAGAGTCACAAATTAGCCTCTTCCTCTTCAACCTCGAAGAAGAAGACAAGAGTAGGTAAGAACCCAAATAGAAGCGGATGATGTAACAAGGAAGTATGATGACGATGTAAGGACACCCCGACAAGGTTAGTACGTATCCCACTAATAGACTCAAAGTGTGTGACCGTCTAGTGTGTGCGACTCGGCTATAGACCAGACTCTACATGCAGTCCTAGTTCACTATAACCATTGTCTCTGATACCAATCTGTCACAGCCTCAAATTTCCATTTGCGGAGTTTTACCGCGAGGCGCATGACAAACCAGGATCCAAGTCAACGGTCACAATAAACAACACTATATGAAATACGTAAACTCAAAACATAGTTCTCAATTTATAAAACCATAGCGGAAGCATTTAACCAGTTACAAAACCATGTACGACAATGTTCAAATTATTTGATTAAAAAACATGAAACTAAGCCTAGACGCCATGCAGACTCGTGCGCCTAGTCCTCTGTTGCTACCTTAGCGACCTGAGAAAAACATGCCAAAAAGACGTCAACATATAATGCTGGTGAGTTCACAGGTTTGTTCAACAAGTTACCAAAAGTTACCAAAACGTTACCATGTCCATACTATACCAATGTCACCAAGTACGCTAGCTAGGCGTATGTTTTATTACTACTACGATTGGAAAACCATTACTAGACACGTTTAGCAATGTTTAGCAATGTTCAGCCCGAATGTTCAGCATGATACCAATGTTACCAGTTCGAGACAACATGCACCCGCCCAGCGCTCCAAGCCGACAAGTGGGGCAGGTCACGCCCAATAGATCTATCCACACTTCCCCCATTGTGCATCCCAGCACATTCATGGTTTTCCCCGGGACTTTAAAAGATCGTATAGCAATACAAAGTTAAAACCATAGTATGACGTATGTTACCAAAATAGTTTAGCGTAGGTTTTCTCCCCCAAAAGTTAAAGCTATAAAAGTGGGGCCGTGAACTCACCTTAGATTGCGTTCCTCGGTAAATAGTAAAATGCTAAGCCCTTGATAATCCATCTACCAGAGATCTATCAAAATGTTCACATAAGTGTTCCGACTAATAACCATAAGGTTATCTAGTCCCCGATTGTCCAGATCGTAACCAAGTATGTTTTAAATCGGGTTTAAGTGTTCAACCGACACACTAGACCGACCCGACATCCCGTTGGTGACTCATTACCCTAACTAATCAAGTACACATAGATTACACACAAGGTTCAAGCATAAAACACTTAGTTTGTATCAAAAATCTCATTTTTACATCAGAACGGTCGAACCAGGCAGATAAATCCTCCTTCGCCCCTTTTTAAGCCACATTCGCCCGTTTAGTGTCACATTCGCCCGTTTGATGCCACGTTCGACCGTTTGATCTGGTTCGCCTAAACACTTCCCAGGTTCGACCCTGGAATCTCTCATTCGACCACTCGTTTGGTCGAATGAGCCCAGGTTCGACCCTGTCAGCTAAGTTTCCCCAAAAACGCTTCAAACACATTCAAAACATCGCGAAACATCATCAAACACAACAGTCATGCATGAATAACTTATCCCTACAAAACCCCACCAATTTTGCCCTAAAACAAGCTTGTTTTGACACTTTCCCAAAATGGCAAAATTATGGAAATGTCACATCATGCATGGAATTCTTACCCAATTTAGAAACTTTTTGAAATCCTTTCATAATCATCTCAATATGCTCTATTTAATGTGTTTATGAAAATCCCCAATACTTCTAATAATAATAATGACATGTAACAATCCTTAGACTTGTCAAAAATCCCCAAAATACCCATAATATCACCATCTATCTAATTGTAACCCTAAACAACAATAAATCAACATCAATAGCAACCCTAGATCATGTTTCTATCATTAGAACAACAGCAAATCATTCAACAACACATAACATCACATAACACACAATTAACATATGTTTATTGATACAAAACCTATGTTTAATGATAGGGTTTAGATTTAGAAAGGTGTTTAAAAGGTTTTTATTGATAAAAACATCCTTAGAACAGATCTGGACATTTAGGGTTAGATGAAAACGAATTAAAATGCCTTAAAAAGATTTAGGATTAAGAACACACCTTGGATTCTTGTTTAGATGTTGTTGATAGGTTAGATTATGAAAAGGAAGAGCAAAAACTCCTTCCTTAGTGATTAAAATCGTTTGAGAGTGTTTTGAGACGGTTAGGGTTTGTGAAATGGTGAAAAATGACAAAGTTTGGTATTTATACTAGTCTACCTTCGACCCTTGTTCCTGGTTGAATGTAGCCTCCTTCGACCCTTTCACAGGGTCGAATGTACCCTGACTTGGTCGAAGGGAATTCTTTCAATTCCACATGATCCCAGGTTCGCCCTTTTGCAAAGGGTCGAACCAAGACATATTTCCAGGTTCGCCCACTCGAAGTGGTCGAACCAGGACCTATGTTTTCTAGTTTTCCAGTTTGTCGTGTTTAACGCACCTTAACATATGAGCATGCAACCTTAGTCTATGTTTAACATATTTAAGCATGGATGAGTATCTACACATCGTTTAACCACATCTATGCACATAATCCACCACACGACAATTAATCTACACGTACACTTAATTAGTTTATGTAATTTCACCAACAACGGGATACTAGTGTATTCCCAAGACGACTCCCAATGATCCTCCAGATCATTGAACCCTGGACAATCCTAATTTGACCCGACTCAACTAACCTAGTTAAGTCCGTTTATAAACGTTTCCCGCTAAGGTAGACTTAGATGTTACTAAAATGTTTAAGCCAAATATGCCGGGTGTCACATCATCCCACGTTGAAAGAATTTTCGTCCCGAAAATTGCACAAAGCCCAAAAATGAAAGAGACGGAGAGAACGAAACGAAAAGAAAATTTACCGGATGTCACAGACCCGAACTAAAGTGGTACTATTTTGAATAATCTTTGTTGACGCCTACCATTCTACCGTTTTGCCATGCTTAGTTGTATTATGTGTATGTCATTTTGCATAAACAAGTCATTTGCAAGTAAAAGAATTGTTTCTCACTTAACTTTGTGAAAATAGTTTAAATGAGAGCACACTGAGGACCCATATAATTGTCACCATTATATCATGAGTGATTAGCTTGTAGCATGGGCTCTTTAGAATACGAAGAACTGAATTCGAAGAGAACTAAGATTAAGTACGCTCCTCAAAAAATCTAACCTTACTTTTCTCATATGATATTTAATACTACTCAATGATGAATAAGTGAAAATGATTTTTGTAGCAAGAGTATCATCAGACTTCTAGAAGTGTATAAACGAAGCCACATATTTACCTAGGAATACAGAATGGGTTGTGGTTCACAATAGACATTATAAGTGAATCTGATATCAATCGAGATACCCACGGCAACACACTACATATAATTTGTGGTTACATTTTAAACACCATAGAGACACTTAGACCACATTAAAATTGGCTTAGTAGGCTACATGAATAGCAACCCAAAATCTAAAATATGATCCAATTATAAGCAACAGCAAGGGTTTGGGCCAGGCCGTCCTTTTTTCTCATGTTTAATATTTGATTTTGTTACAATATTTCGCAACGGAATAGAAATATTTTTTTTCTTTCATCTGTTGTATATTAATATTAATTATCTATAATCTATAATCTATATTTCTATATTATCTTATTAAGGAGGAGTGATGGCTAAGATAGTCATTTTCATTTCCGTACAACTTAACAAACAAGATGTACAACATATTTAAGCAAAAAAATTAAGGGTATTATTGGCAAACTTGTGACTATTAAGACACTTAGGAGGGTAGATTAGTAAATTTAACATAATCCAATACCTCACATCCTAAAATCTTATCCCAATTATGCCCTTATGTCCAACTTTTAAAACACAAAATACAACCTAACCTATGATGCATTTTAAATGTGAGACCTTTCAACTTCCTATCTATATTATTATATATACTTCATTATAATCAATTTCTTGAATGCTAATAGTCTTTTCATAACCTCAAACAAAATCTTAGAGCTAATTTCATGCTTTGAAACATTGTTTTGTCCAAAAAATTTATGTCTTCATTAGATGAGAAGAGAAAAAAATCAATGAGAAGTTAAGACGTTTGGAAGATATGGTTCCCGGATGCTGCAAGGTATAAAGATATGAGTTAATCTTTATATACATATATACATTTTTTTCTACTTGTTCATATGTTCTTTGACAATTACAAAAATTTATCTTCATAATATATCATTGTTTTGCTCCATTTAAATTTAGTTATTTACTATAGACAACGAGAATGCCAGTGATGTTGGATGTAATAATCAACTATGTTGGATCGTTGCAGAATCAAATTGTGGTAATTTAATTGTGCAACTAACAATTAAAACAATAAACAAACAATATTCAGAATTATTGATGAGAAAATATTTTTCAAAATTAATTAGTACATTTTTTTCTCTTCTTTGTGTATTTTTAGTTTCTCTACATGAAGCTTTCAGAAGCTAGCATGCTCTATGACCTATTGTGTGACATCCGTCACCCTCGTCTTTCGTCAAATTTACAAAAATAGTCCTTTAAACAATTCCATTATAGTCCCTGTAAGTTTCGTCGTTTTCAAATTTAAGTTTTAGAACGAACTAAAATTTTTATCAATTATAATTAGTATGGACCGGGTATAAGTTTTAATCAAATGTGTATGTTTAAGCAGAGTCGTAAAAGATTCTATAAAATATATATATATATATATATATATATAAATTAAGTTAGAAAGTTTTAAAGTTAGTTAACTTAACTTGGTTAAGTTTTTTTGTAAAGAAAACTAACTAATTTTAAGGGTATTATAACCAAACCAACTAGAGGGACTGTTTCTGCCAAAACACGAAAGTTCAAAACCTGTTTTTCTCCTTCTCTTTGTGCCCGGTTTTCCGGCCACTGGATCCGGCCACCGGATTTAATTCCGGCCAAACCCAAATGGATTTTTATAACCGTTTAACTCATTTAAATCATTGAGAAGCGTTTCTCCATTCGTAATTAACATTTTCCAATCATTTAAACGCAATTAAACATGTTTTTAAGAGGGTTTTAATCGGGTCTTCAAAGGTAACCGCTCGAATGTGTATAAACACGAATACGTTATTTTTTTTTTATAAACCGACCAAGCCAATTCATTTCTGCACCTCCACACCTTCTAAACCCACGTAAAACAGATCCTAAACGCGTCCAGAAGCATCTAATCGGCTAGGTTTTTTTGCTCGGTTTTTGTTCCTTCGTTTCCGGCCTTTCAAAACATTGTGAGTCCAATTTTACTTTGTCGTTTTGTTGTACTTATGTCTCCTATCAAAAGCCCTCTTTCACAGATTTCTTATCTAGTCTAAATCATGTTATTGAAAAACCTAGGGTTAGGGTTAGGGTTAGGGTTATAAGAAATTTGGGGAAGAAGATGACATAATTAGTATTGTTATAAATATTATTTGTTTCCAAAGAAATCAACAAATCATGATCTAGCCTAGTGGTGTGTGTGTGTGTTATGGAATGAGGAGGGCTGGGTTCGAACCTCATGCCCATCACTTTTCTTTTTTTTTTTTTTCTTTCCCTTTGTTTCCAGATTTTTTGATATATTATAATAATATATAAACACATAAATCTTAAAACATTTATAGAAAATTCATTTTTACTCCAAAAATCATGAAAATTTAGATGTAGCTTCTTGATACCTCATAGAAAATTGTCATATTTTTCGTTTCTGAAAAATATTTTATTTTCTTATTTTTATTGATTTAATTTGTTTTAATCATATTTAATTGATTAAAAATTCATTTTTAATGATTTTAGTCTCAAAATTTTTGATAGATTATTTCTAATATTTATGAATTGAAATAAAAATATTTGGTTCAGAAAACCTTTATTTTTATTAATTTTTCTATTTTAATCATTTAAATATAATTTAATCTCGTTCAATCAATTTTAAATATAAATATTTATATAAATTATGAGAAAATTATTCTAATTTGTTTACATCAGAAATCATTCATTTTCTATAAAACTAGTATTTTTGGATCATGTATGGTATTATTAGTCTTATTTACGTTAATTAGACATAATAAAACATTTATTTATTTATACAATTTAAACATCTATTTTATAAATATTTTTCTTATAAAATAGAAATACTCATATGGTTTAATGTCTTTATTATCTTTTGTTGGATCATTGTGTAACTCAAAATTATTTATTTAATTATTTATGATTATTGTGTTTATTTTAATTTAGTTAAAGTAACTAACTAAATTATTTTGTCTTAATTATTCAAACATATTTTTTTATCTAAATATTCAATAGGTAATAATTATATTATTTAAACCACATTTACAACCTTTCATATATTATTTGTGATATACAACTTTTACATTAACGCGACTGATCATAAAAACTCTAATTCCCCAAATCGACTTAGCAAACCCTAATGCCTTAGACCCTAGTTACCTTAGACTTTTTAGACATTTCCTTATTAGTATGCTTACACATTATAGGTTGAATTCCTCGGAATTCCCATTACTTAGCTCACGACCGCTTAAGTTGGATTTTGTTCGCTTTCGCAAACTGTGAGTATATCTTTCCCTTTTTACTGTTTTACTATTTTGGGGTGACTCATGTACTTACTATCAGTTTTCTATTTCATCTTACTAAAATAACAATTCTTATTGTGTGTTTGCTTATGTCATTACGTGTATCTATGACCTGTCAAATCATTAACCTTTTCGGCCTGGCATTTCAATGAATAGTACTATGGTTTATACCCTTGTGACTCTGTTGAGAGTCCTCGTCATTGCTATGTATTACATTACTACTAGCGCATACTATATATATCTGCTTTCTTCTCTTAGGGTTGATTTGACCCGGATACCACTTATTACATAATTGCAAACAGTATACGACACATGAATTGCTAAACGCTTTTCTACTATATTTATTTAAACAGGGTATGCTCACCAATACAATTTTTGTATTGACCAAAAATATTTTGTACATGTTTCAGGTTGTTTTGAGATGCATTCTTTAAGCTTTCGGATTTATATTTAGATCTTGATTCATTGTATTACAATTTAGTTGGCAGTTAGAATCGTTGTATTTCATTTCAATGTAATAAATTATTTAATCAATGTATTCAAAATTGCACTTTAGTCCATGAGCTATTGAACAATCGTCACTACGTGACACCTCGATGTTTCCGCCATCGGTTGGGGTGTTACAGATTGGTATCAGAGCCATGGTTATAGGGAATTAGGTTATTAGAATGCCTTTTAGCTTAGTCTATAACTAAGCTTATTTTCACGAGTCCTCTCGTTTATATTTCTCTTATTTCCTATTATTTTCTTTCAAGATATTTTCGTTATGATTATTTCTCGTTATTCTTTCGATATTTTTCTTGGCGAAGAAGACACTCGTATTTCACAAACGAAACGATATCATCAAGTTAGGAGTGGTATCCATACCTGGTGATATATCTTTGAGATAGGAGTTTCACTCCTCTATATGTTATTTATCTTAGGAATATATCTTTGAGATAGGAGTGACATCCACACCTCAAAGAGTGATTCCTTCAAAAGAAACTTAACCACTAAGCTGGGAGTGATATCCTTAACTTAGTGATTGGTTTCATTCCACAATCGTTTTCAATTTTGAAATACATCTTTGAGTTAGGAGTGAAATCCACATCTCAAGGATCTATTTCTACATCTCGTTAATTATGAATTTTCTTAAATGTTGGTAATCTATTACGTACTTTAATCTTATCATTCACGTCATTTTAAATCTTGGTCTTTTAAAACACATTCGATTTACACATACTTCATGAAATGGTTTCATTTTGCATTTTACAAACTTGTATTGCATATTTTAAAGACCAAATGTAAATCTTTTGTTTTCATATGAGGTATCCAATATATATTTTCGGGAGAAATTTGCAACTAATAATAGGTCTTATAACACTTTTCGAACTCGACTTCTCGTAAATACATGAAAATACGAAGATTTTTCAAATGAACCTGTTTTTGAACCTAAAACACACTTTTATTACTAAAAAGTTATTGATGTATTGTAAAATACATCTATTTCCAATGTAAAGTTTGTGTAATTTTTGAGTCGTTTAGATAGTGTTTTTATTAGTTTTAGGCTTGTACCGGTATATTTTATTTAGTATAGGTTTTTATAGATTTTTATTAGTTTTGGGTCTTTTTTAGTATTTATCTATTTTATTTTTATTTGGTAGGTGTTCGTGTAGACGTTGGAGCGTGAACGAGTAACTTTGGTCAAGTTAAGAACACCCGAGTCAAAAGCACGTAGTTATAATACTATATAATAATAATAATAATAATAATAATAATAATAATAGAAAAATAAAATAAAAGGAAAACATGACTTTGGAAAAGTCACGGCCCAAAAGCTCTTGACAAAAACCTACGTGAAGTAGGTGGGAAGGATTATAAATTTGGAGGAGAGCCACATCGAGCAAAGGGGAGTATTATTACGAAGCGGCGCACGAACGGAAAAATATTGGGGGAGCCGCTAAATTTCTTGGGGAAGAGAATTGTTCTATTAGAAGACAAAAAAAGAAGAGCATATTATAATTTGAAGACAGCAGCGATACAGCAGAAAAATATTATTAAGAGGCAGGCCAGGGATCAAAGGTTCTAAGCCAGGGAGCGATTATTCGGGTGACAATCATTCGGTTTTTTTCGTTCCTTTATTATCTTTGTTCTATATAATGATTGCTAAATTTTTATTTGGCTTTGTTTTTCTTTTCAATATGATTTGTGGCTAAAACTTTTATAGCTACCTAGACCAAGACAAATACTATGTTTTGATTTGTTTTTTTTTATGGTTTTTGGAACGTGTTTTGGATTTATGATTCAGTAAAGATTTTGATTCTCTAGATCTGGTGTATATGCGTATTTATTATTTTCTTATTGTCACTTATTCACTCCACTTGCACTTTTGTGAATGTCTTTCATGTATGAGTGCTAGTTAGGTTGCAGACTTTGTGTAGCAACTAGTTTATGGTCAATAGTCGCGAGTTTTACCATAGGAGTGATATTTGGTGGTTAGAAGATTTTAGGTATTCTTCCAAGTTCAATAGCTGTGAGGTGAGGACTTGTTGGTATGTCTAGGTTGTTAATTTGCTAGGTTAGAGGCTTTGTGAGAAGATCTGCCTAGTTGCCCTTTCAACTCTTGCATATCAAGTTAGATCTAGGCTTCAATAATTACCCCTTACACCTAGTGTAGTGAGGCTTTCGCGCTGTGAGGTAGATTGTCTAGCGGGTACTCGATCATAAGAGTTAGATAACCTGTGAGGGTTTGTACTCCAACCGGTAATTTAACAGCACAAAAATATTCTAGGGTTTCCCCTTGAGAAGGGTCGAGGGTTTCTAGTTTATTCTTGATGTTTAGTATTTTAAGATCCCGGTTCCAAATCAGTTCCATAACCATAGAAGCTTATCAGGCATAGTTAGGAGTCTGGTCTAGGTAGTGTCTTGTCATCATCTGAATTCAGCTCAGTTCTCGTTTTTAGTTCAGTTTAGCTAGTTTTAGTTATTCTTTATTTTATTGCAATTTATTTTTCAGTAAAACCCCCCTTTAAAGTAATAAATTAATTTAATAGATATTTAGGATAAGTAATCAAGTCTAGTTTTCGTTTTCCATTAGAGTCTCGTGGGTTCGATATCCGGACTTACTTTAGCTATACTAGAGTCGATAGGTTCACTTGCCTGTCAGTAGTTTAGTTTTAGAGAGTCTAGAGTATTACTAGGTGTCTAGTTTTAGGTTTAATTTAGTTATTTTTATTAAACTACTTTTAGCACATCAAGTTTTTGAACTTGATGTGTGTAAATGTATATATATAAAAATAACACAAGCTTTAATTAAAACGACTCACCTAAAAACTACACACGCACGGCAAGTGTACCGGTCGCAAAGCAGTAAACAGATAAGACCGAGTATCGAACCCAAAGAGGCGAATGCAACTCTAGATCACAATCTATACCGAAATACTAGTCTAATAAATATATACTTAAATGGGGGGTATTTAAACTATTAATTACAAACTTAATTAAAATAGATCAAACTTAACTTAACTTGACAACTAATGGGAACTTAAGGAACTAGAGAAATTAGGTAGGAAGGAGGCTGGTAACCTGGGTAGAGTCCCTAGACTCTGGTTATAAAAGCTGACCTATGTAATCCGGTTGGAGACCCTGTTCTCATCTAACTGTGACACCCCAGGAAAATCCCACATCGGCCGTGGCCAGGAGAGATCCTTGGTTCATAAGTAATGTCTTGCCTCTTAAATCACCAACGCGTTTTGGGGCTTAATGATAGTGGATGAGAGGAGAACTCCACAGTTAAGCGTGCTCAGGTGGGAGAAATTTCAGGATGGGTGACCTCCTGGGAAGTCTCCACTTGGGCAACCAAAAACAAATCCGTGAGCTCTGGATGGCAAAGCAGACAATATTGGTGATGAGAGGGGCAGGGTGTTACAGATTGGTATCAGAGCCAAAGGTTATAGTGAACTAGGATTGCATGTAGAGTCTGGTCTATAGCCGAGTTGCACACACTAGACGGTCACATACTTTGGGTCTATTAATGGGATATGTACTAAACGTTGTCGGGGTGTCCTTACATCATCATCATGCTTCTCCGTTACATCATCCGTTTTTATTTGGGTTCTTACCTACTCTTGTCTTCTTCTTCTGGATTGAAGGAGGAAGGGTTGATTTATTGGTTCTAGCACACACATGCCTTCTTATACTTGCACCTATTGCCACATAGGCGACAATGTTCGGTGACTGGGGTCTAGATTAGGGGTACATTTGGAGGACCATGTAGAGCAGTTTATCATTTCGGGTGCACACGAAATAATAAACTGGAATGCATGAAAATCCCGATGGACTTCGAGTTTGGATGTATAGTCCTGAATTTGTCCCTAGGTTAACTCTTGTAAATTTCTAGTGGTTGACACTGGAAGTGAATCTGAATCTCCCGATTTCTTGATTTGTTAGATCATGTCTGGTGCTCGCGGAGGTGGACGTCGTGGTGGCGGTGGTGGCCGTGCTGGCGGCGGTGGTCGTGCCGGAGGTGGTGGTCGTGGGAACATCAATATGACCCACGCTGAACTGAACAACTTGCTCCAGCAGCAAGTAAACATGGCTATGGCTAATTTCCAGGCTGGAATTAATGCCATGGGTGGTGAGTTGATTTCTGTCGACCTTGCCTCATTTTTTTGGGTTTCGTGTCCTTTCGTCTGTGTTTTATTCGTGTACCATGTTTCAGGTGTTGGTGCCAATCCACCCCCACCTCAGTGCTCTTATAAGAAGTTTAGGGACTGTCAACCCCATAACTTCGCTGGAACTGAGGGAGCGGTGGGACTGCTCCGATGGCTGGAGAAGGTTGAATCTGTGTTTGTTATGTGTAACTGTCCTGCTGGGGACCGAGTGAAGTATGCTACCGCGACATTTGAGGGGCCTGCATTGTCGTGGTGGAATGCTACTACTCAGAACGTGGGATTGGGAGAGGCTATTGCTATGCCTTGGGCGGAGTTTGTGCAGCTTTTGAGAGGTGAGTACTGTCCGAGAGAGGAGATACAGAAGTTGGAGCATGAGGTCTGGAGTTACAAGATGGTTGGGTCGGAGATTGAGGAATATACTGTGAGGAGGAACGAGCTGGCGGTGTTGTGTCCTGACTTACACACACCCGAGTACAGGAGGATCGAGCACTATGTGTCTGGATTAGTGCCCGAGATTGCTGGGTTGGTGGCTGCTGGGAATCTTCCCACTATTGCTGAAGTTGTCCGATCAGCTCATCAGATGACTAACCTGAAGGTGGCGGAAGGCGTTTTGCCACCCAAGGGTGCTACTGTGAAGGCTGCTGAGGGGAACAAGAGGAAGTGGGAGAGTGTGGGGAAGAGTGTGGTGCCAGCTCAGTCGGCGAAGAAGTTTGATACATCTGGGTCTTCTTCTGGACATAAGACGAGTGGGTATGTTGGGAAGCATTCCAAGTGCAACAAGTGTGGTTTTCATCATTCTGAGAGTTGTGATAGAGCTCGTTGTCATCGGTGCCATCAGTTGGGGCACCATGCTAAGGATTACAAGGTGGCACTCACCCCAACTCAGACTCCTGCGGCTACTCCTGCTCCTGCTGCTCAGGGGACTCAGGGGAGGCAGGGGTGTTATAACTGTGGTGACACGGGACATTTCAAGCGTGACTGTCCCAAACTGAAGCAGGGCAATAATGGGAGGGGCGGGAACGGTAACGGGAACAATGGCGGCGGAGGCAGGACTGCACGTGCTTTCGTCATTGGGTCTGCAGAGGCTAGGCAGGATCCAGACACAGTTACCGGTACGTTCCTTCTTAATGATCGCTATGTTTCTGTCTTGTTTGATTCTGGTGCCGATAAGAGTTTCGTATCTTTGGATATTAGTCGATTGCTAGATATAGTACCCACACCTTTAGAGGCTAAGTACTTAATAGAATTGGCTGATGGTAAGAAAATCGAAGCGACACACACCCTTAGGGAATGTCGCTTGGAACTGTCGGGTTTGTCTTTCCCCATTGACCTTATGCCGGTACCTCTGGGTAGTTTTGATGTTGTGGTTGGCATGGATTGGTTATCGTTGTATCGCGCGGAGATCGTTTGTTTTGACAAGGTTATTCGGATCCCTCTCCCTGATGGAGAGATTCTTTAGGTTCGTGGCGAGAAAAGCGGTGCTCCGCTGAGTATCATTTCTAGCATAAAAGCCCGTAAGTATCTTCGGAAGGGCTGTTCGGCCATTCTGGCACTTGTTAACGTTTCTACTGACGATGAGAAGAAGATCGAGGATATCCCGGTGGTTCGTGACTTTTCTGATGTGTTTCCTGATGATTTACCTGGTTTTCCTCCCCATCGTCAGGTTGAGTTTGGTATTGATCTCACTCCGGGCGCAGCTCCTATTGCCCGAGCTCCATATCGTCTTGCACCTCCCGAGATGCAAGAGTTGTCCAGCCAGTTACAGGAACTCTTGGAAAAGGGTTTCATTCGACCGAGTTCTTTCCCGTGGGGAGCTCCTATTTTGTTTGTGAAGAAGAAGGACGGAAGTCTTCGTATGTGTATTGATTATCGCGAGCTGAACAAAGTGACCATCAAGAATCGTTATCCTCTTCCTCGCATTGATGATCTCTTTGACCAGCTTCAGGGCTCTAGCTACTATTCGAAGATTGATTTGCGGTCCGGTTATCACCAGTTGCGCGTCAGGGAAGCTGACATTCAGAAGACTGCTTTTCGCACTCGTTATGGCCATTTTGAGTTCTTGGTCATGCCTTTTGGTCTCACTAACGCTCCGGCGGTGTTCATGGATTTGATGAACCGCGTCTGTAAACCTTACCTTGATAAGTTCGTCATCGTGTTCATTGACGATATTCTGATTTACTCCAAGAACAAGGCGGATCATGAGGAACATCTGCGGTTGGTCTTGGAACTTCTGAGACAGGAGCAGTTGTATGCTAAGTTCTCGAAGTGTGACTTTTGGTTGCGTGAAGTTCAATTCCTAGGACATGTGGTGAATGAACTGGGAATTCACGTCGATCCGGCTAAGATCGAAGCTATTAAGGATTGGGAAGCACCAAAGACGCTATCTGAGGTGCGGCAATTCCTAGGTCTTGCGGGTTATTATCGTCGTTTCATTGAGGGATTTTCGAAGATCGCTCAACCCCTCACTGCTCTTACCCAGAAGGACCGAAAGTTCGACTGGGATGAACCACAAGAATCAGCATTTCAGATGCTGAAGCTTTAAACTTTGTTCTGCACCTATCTTATCCTTGCCAGAAGGCACTGATGATTTCGTTGTGTACTGTGATGCTTCTATTCGTGGTCTCGGTTGCGTATTGATGCAGCGCGGAAAGGTCATTGCTTATGCTTCTCGCCAACTCAAAGTTCATGAGAAGAACTACACTACTCATGACTTGGAACTGGGTGCGGTGGTCTTTGCGTTGAAAATCTGGAGACATTACTTGTACGGTACCAAGTGCGAAGTATATACCGATCACAAGAGTCTTCAGCATATTTTCGACCAGAAGGTATTGAACATGCGGCAGCGTCGCTGGGTTGAACTCCTAAACGATTATGACTGTGCCATCAAATACCATCCTGGCAAGGCGAACGTTGTGGCGGATGCCTTGAGCAGGAAGGAGTCTGCGAACCCTCGCCGTGTTCGAGCCTTACAGCTCACCATTCATTCGTCGTTGCCTGACCGAATCCGTTCTGCACAGTTGGAAGCCTTGAAGGAGGAAAACCTTAAGGCTGAAACGATGCACAGTGCTGACAAGCATCTTGAGCTCAGGACTGATGGCTTACACTATTTTTCGGGGCGTGTTTGGGTCCCATTCTTTGGGGGATTGCGCGAGCTTGTTCTGGATGAAGCTCACAAATCCCGGTATTCTATTCACCCTGGCTCCGATAAGATGTATCAGGATTTGAAGATACTTTATTGGTGGCCGAACATGAAAGCTGACATAGCTTCTTACGTCAGCAAATGTTTGACTTGTGCTAAAGTCAAGGTGGAGTATCAGAGGCCGTCTGGTCTCCTGCAACAACCAGAGGTTCCAGAATGGAAGTGGGAACGAATCACGATGGATTTTATCACCAAGCTGCCAAGGTCACCTAGTGGTTACGACATGATCTGGGTGATTGTTGACCGGCTGACAAAATCGGCACGTTTTATACCTATTAAGGAAACCGATGGACTCGAGCGGTTAGCTCGACTTTACCTTAAGGAGGTGGTTGCTCGGCACGGGGTGCCTGTTTCTATTATCTCGGGTCGTGATTCTCGTTTCGCTTCGCGTTTCTGGAAGGCTCTGCACAAGGCTTTGGGTACTCAGTTGGATATGAGTACGGCTTATCATCCGCAAACTGATGGACAGAGTGAGCGGACGATTCAAACCTTGGAAGACATGCTTCGGGCATGTGTTATCGATTTTGGCAAAAGTTGGGAGATCCACCTGCCGTTAGTGGAATTCTCCTACAACAACAGCTATCACTCTAGCATCAAGGCAACTCCGTTCGAGGCTCTTTACGGACGGAAATGTCGATCACCACTTTGTTGGGCCGAGGTGGGCGAGAGTCAGCTCACTGGTCCGGAACTCGTGTACGAAACTTCGGAGAAAATCGTACAGATCCGTCAACGTTTGGCTGCTGCACGGGATCGTCAGAAGAGCTATGCCGATCGCCGTCGAAAAACCTTTAGAGTTCCAGGTTGGGGACAAGGTACTTCTGAAAGTTTCACCATGGAAGGGCGTCATACGCTTTGGAAAGCGTGGCAAGCTTAACCCTCGTTATGTCGGACCGTTCGCAATCTTGGATCGGATTGGACCGGTGGCATACAGACTTGACTTACCGGCGGAGCTCGGTAATGTACACAACGTCTTCCATGTGTCTAACTTGAAGAAGTGTTTGGCTGATGAATCTCTCATTGTACCACTGGAAGAGATCAAGGTTGATGATCGTCTTCGCATTGTGGAGGAACCTGTCGAGATTCTCGACTACAAGATTCGTAGCCTTCGTCGGAGTAAAATCCGCATCGTTAAAGTCCGTTGGAACTCGAACCGTGGACCGGAGTTCACATGGGAACGGGAGGATCAGATGAAATCTAAGTATCCTCATCTCTTTCCGAAGCGCGCTTTTGAATCGAGGCATGTTACTGCTGAAGCGGAATGAATCTCGGGTCGAGATTCCTTTCAACGTGGGGATGATGTGACATCCGGTAAGTTTCTTTTCGTTCTGTTCTTTTCGTTTCTTTCTTTTTGGGCCTTGCGCAATTTTCGGGACGAAAATTCTTTCAACGTGGGGATGATGTGACACCCGGCATGTTCGGCTTAAACATATTAGTAACATCTAAGTCTACCTTAGCGAGTAACGTTTATAAACAAACTTAACTGGGTTAGTTGAGTCGGGTCAAGTTAGGATTGTCCAGGGTACAATGATCTGGAGGATCATTGGGAGTCATTTTGGTAGTACACTAGTACCGGGTCCCGTTGTTGGTGACATTACATGAACTAATTAAGTATATGTGTAGATTATGGGTCGTGTGGTGGATTATATACATAGATGTGTTTAAATGATGTGTAAATGATTATCTATGCTTAAATGTGTTAAATATAGACTAAGGATGCATGCTTATGTGTTAAGATGTGTTAGAATGCGTTAAACACGACAAACTGGAAAACTAGTTAAAAAGGGGTTCTGGTTCGACCACTTCGAGTGGTCGAAGGAGAAGAAAAGTGCCTGGTTCGACCCATGCAAGTGGGCGAACCAGGGAAGTGTAATTTGAGGAATTCCCTTCGACCAAACAGGGCTCATTCGACCCTGTGAAAGGGGCGAAGGAGACCACATTCGACCAATGAATTGGTGCGAAGGAAAATTACTATAAATACCAACCTTTGTCATTTTTCATCATTTCACAAACCCTAACCGTCCAAAAACGCTCTCAAACGATCTTAAACACTAAGGAAGGAGTTTTTGCTCTTCTTTTTCATAATCTAACCCATCTACAACATCTAAACAAGAATCCAAGGTGTGTTCATAATCCTAAATCTTTTAAAAGCATTTTAATTCGTTTTCATCTAACCCTAATTGTCCGGATCTGTTCTAAAGGTGTTTTTATGATTAAAAACCTTTTAAACATCTTTCTAAATCAAAACATGATCATTTAACATAGGTTTTCATAATGAATAACATGTGTAAATTGTGTGTTATGTGGTGTTATGTGTTGTTCACTGATTTGCTGCTATATCTATGATAGAAACATGATATAGGATTGTTGTTAATGAGGGAATATTGTTGTCTAGGGTTAGGAATGGATATAATAATATTTGGGGGTTTTATTGGATTAATACTTGATGTATGAATATTTATGATCAATAGAATGAATAAGAAAGATCGGATAATCGACAAACTGAGTATTTTAAGCTAAACATGAATCGATTTCAAAAGTTTCCAAATTGGGTAAATAATTCATGCATGAAAGTGATGTTTCCATAATCTTTACCATTTTGGGAAATGGCTGAAACGGACGTATTATCGGGGGAAATCGATGGGGTTTTGTAGGGATAAGTTATCCATGCTTGACTGCTGTGTTTGATGATGTTTCGGGTCGTTTTGAATGTGTTTGAAGCGTTTTTAGGAAAAATTATACAACAGGGGCGAACCTGGCCTCCTTCGACCAGTCGATGGTGCGAAGGAGGGATCCAGGGTCGAACTTGGGTTTATATTGGACGAATGAGTTAAAACGGGCGAAGGAAGCATCAAACGGTCGAACGAGATGTAAAACGGGCGAAGGAGACAAAAAGGTGCGAAGGAGACTTAAAACTGACTGGTTCGACCGTTCTGATGCAGAAATGAGATTTTTGATACAAACTAAGTGTTTTATGCTTGAACCTTGTGTGTAATCTATGTGTACTTGATTAGTTAGGGTAATGGGTCACCAACGGGATGTCGAGTCGGTCTAGTGTGTCGGTTAAACATTTAAACACGTTTTAAAACATACTTGGTTACGATCTGGACAATCAGGGACTAGATAACCTTATGGTTATTAGTCGGAACACTTATGTGAACATTTTGATAGATCTCCGGTAGAGGGATCATCAAGGGCTAAACATCTTTACTTATATTTGAAGAACTCTACTTAAGGTGAGTTCACGGCCCCACTTTTACTGCTTTAACTTTTGGGGGAGAAAACATGCGCTAAACGGTTTTGGTAACATATGTCATACTATGGTTTTAACTTTATATTGCTATACGATCTTTTGGAAAGTCCGGGGGAAACCATGAATGTGCGGGGTTGCACAACGGGGGAAATGTGGATAGATCTATTGGGCGTGACATGCCCCACTCGTCGGCTTGGAGGGCCGGGCGGGAGCATATTGTCTCGAACAGGTACATTGGTATCATGCTGAACATACGGGCTGCTTAAACATGCTGAACATTGCTAAACGTGTCTAGTAATGGTTTCCAATCGTAGTAGTAATAAAACATACGCCTAGCTAGCATACTTGGTAACATTGATATAGTATGGACATGGTAACGTTTTGGTAACATTTTGAATAAACCTGTGAACTCACCAGCATTATATGTTGACATCTTTTTGGCATGTTTTTCTCAGGTCGCTAAGGTAGCAATGAACGGAACTAGGCGCACGGGTCTGCATTGGCGTCTAGACTTAGTGCACGTTTTGTAATAAAAGTATTTTGAACAACTTTTGAGATGATAGCATAGTTGATTAAATGCTACTGAAACGCTTCCGCTTATTAAATTAATGGTTATGTCTGTTTACGTTTTTCATATAGAGTTGTTTATTGTGATCGTTGACTTGGATCCTGGTTTGTCATGCGCCTCGCGGTAAAACCCCGCAAGTGGTAATTTGAGGGTGTGACAGATGGTATCAGAGCCACTCCTGTGCCGTTCGGGATGGTTGGTGCATACCTCATCAGGGACGATGAGACTCTAACAGGGGGTGAATGTGACACCCCAGGAAAATCCCACATCGGCCGTGGCCAGGAGAGATCCTTGGTTCATAAGTAATGTCTTGCCTCTTAAATCACCAACGCGTTTTGGGGCTTAATGATAGTGGATGAGAGGAGAACTCCACAGTTAAGCGTGCTCAGGTGGGAGAAATTTCAGGATGGGTGACCTCCTGGGAAGTCTCCACTTGGGCAACCAAAAACAAATCCGTGAGCTCTGGATGGCAAAGTGGACAATATTGGTGATGAGAGGGGCAGGGTGTTACACTAACAAACCTCCTGTCAAGGATAGTCAACTGGACTCAAGGCGGGACAAGTGTTGAGATGCTAAAATGAAAGTGGATCGCCCCAGCGAAACCAAATCCCACACTAATCCTTTAATCAACCACAAATCCACATCTCAAGGATCTATTTCTACATCTCGTTAATTATGAATTTTCTTAAATGTTGGTAATCTATTACGTACTTTAATCTTATCATTCACGTCATTTTAAATCTTGGTCTTTTAAAACACATTCGATTTACACATACTTCATGAAATGGTTTCATTTTGCATTTTACAAACTTGTATTGCATATTTTAAAGACCAAATGTAAATCTTTTGTTTTCATATGAGGTATCCAATATATATTTTCGGGAGAAATTTGCAACTAATAATAGGTCTTATAACACTTTTCGAACTCGACTTCTCGTAAATACATGAAAATACGAAGATTTTTCAAATGAACCTGTTTTTGAACCTAAAACACACTTTGATTACTAAAAAGTTATCCTCATGCATTATTACTATTCTTTCAACTATATCACAAGTTCGAGTAAAACTACATTTAGTTTTATAAACAATAATTTACCTTTTACACTTATACTCTTTCAGTTGCAAAACTTTTGGTTTAACAAAATAATGGACATATCTTTTTATCAGAATGTTGCTAAATGTCTTTTATAGTATAATGCATATATGTAGAATTACTAGATTTTAACCTGCATGCCAGTAGGCTATACACCTGTTCCGTGCACACTCATTTGCCGTAAATTTCATTATTTTATTCTTGCGCCATCTTTAATCATAGTTATTTCTAACACGTCATTTGTGATCATTTTCAATAATTCAACTCATTTACTTTCATTTTGTGCAATTGTGCGATTTACTCGATTTATGTTATACTATTTTTTTCAGTCGAAATTTTATGCTATACTTATATACTTACTTGAACGCATATTTGGTATGCACATTTTCTTTCCTGTTTTGAGCAAAACCCTGTTATACATACATTATTGGTTTTTCATCATGGACAATAAACATACTAGTTGATAACTCGTATGAGATCTAAGCCAGTGCCCACGTACGACTCGGATTAGAGTATTTCTTTAATCCGAGGGGAACGGTGTAAATCTCAGAGTCTATCAATATGAGTGTTTAAAGCCAACGATGTAAACAGAAACTACCGGTTAAGGGTGAACCCGAAAGGGAAGAACCTCTAACCATGTCTTATACTTACAAGTTATTCACATTACGGTTAAAGGGAAAACCCGGAAGGGAAAAACCTCTAACCATGTCTTGATTGAACATCATTTCATTACAGTGGCTATTACATATTGGTTGCACGCATTTATTTCTTGTTAAGGTTATGGAAAAGCATAACACCTTGGTGTAAGGTAAATCGATGATTACGGTCTGGAACGCAATCATGGGTTTACAGGTACATGAGGGTGGTGTGTAATTCTATTTAGGCTATTGGTAGACAATCAGTACGAGTCCAAAGTATCGGGAGTGTGGTGGGTTAGCTGCGGTACACCCTATATATAAGCATAAACGATACTGCAGTAGCGAACTAGGAGTCTGACCAAGAACCTACCTATTACTACCTCTTCATTAGATAGTTGACTAGTAACTAGCATCTTCGATAAGAACATTTTACATAAGCTTCAATTAGTTTTGTTGGAGCCTTCTTGTTGACCATCTCTATAGAAAACCTTAAACCTTGTGTACTCTTACATCTTCGGGTATTTAGATTCTTCTTGTATACTCTAATAACATTTCTAAAGTAGGGGAGACTGCTTCATAGTACCTCTGCCTTCACCAGTTACACACTTCCCAAAGCCTACACATTCATAAACTCTCAATTTCTTAATCTCGGGTTAACTGTATAAAAAAAATTTGAAACTTTTACTTTGGGTATTAGACAACTATTTTAAATTTTGTCAAATCATAAATGATGGAATTTTCTTTTAAAAATCTAGCTGACTTTTACAACGCCTTTTGTTTCATGGTAACCTCCACTTAAAAGAAATTTCGAGACGAAATTTTCTAAAGTAGGGGAGACTGTGACATCCGTCACCCTCGTCTTTCGTCAAATTTACAATAATAGTCCTTTAAACAATTCCATTATAGTCCCTGTAAGTTTCGTCGTTTTCAAATTTAAGTTTTAGAACGAACTAAAATTTTTATCAATTATAATTAGTATGGACCGGGTATAAGTTTTAATCAAATGTGTATGTTTAAGCAGAGTCGTAAAAGATTCTATAAAATATATATATATATATATATATATATATATATATAAATTAAGTTAGAAAGTTTTAAAGTTAGTTAACTTAACTTGGTTAAGTTTTTTTTGTAAAGAAAACTAACTAATTTTAAGGGTATTATAACCAAACCAACTAGAGGGACTGTTTCTGCCAAAACACGAAAGTTCAAAACCTGTTTTTCTCCTTCTCTTTGTGCCCGGTTTTCCGGCCACTGGATCCGGCCACCGGATTTAATTCCGGCCAAACCCAAATGGATTTTTATAACCGTTTAACTCATTTAAATCATTGAGAAGCGTTTCTCCATTCGTAATTAACAATTTTCCAATCATTTAAACGCAATTAAACAGGTTTTTAAGAGGGTTTTAATCGGGTCTTCAAAGGTAACCGCTCGGAATGTGTATAAACACGAATACGTTATTTTTTTTATAAACCGACCAAGCCAATTCATTTATGCACCTCCACACCTTCTAAACCCACGTAAAACAGATCCTAAACGCGTCCAGAAGCATCTAATCGGCTAGGTTTTTTTGCTCGGTTTTTGTTCCTTCGTTTCCGGCCTTTCAAAACATTGTGAGTCCAATTTTACTTTGCCGTTTGGTTGTACTTATGTCACCTATCAAAAGCCCTCTTTCACAGATTTCTTATCTAGACTAAATCATGTTATTGAAAAACCTAGGGTTAGGGTTAGGGTTATAAGAAATTTGGGGAAGAAGATGACATAATTAGTATTGTTATAAATATTATTTGTTTCCAAAGAAATCAACAAATCATGATCTAGCCTAGTAGTGTGTGTGTGTGTTGTGGAATGAGGAGGGCCGGGTTCGAACCTCATGCCCATCACTTTTCCTCTTTTTTTTTCTTTCCCTTTATTTCCAGATTTTTTGATATATTATAATAATATATAAACACATAAATCTTAAAACATTTATAGAAAATTCATTTTTACTCCAAAAATCATGAAAATTTAGATGTAGCTTCTTGATACCTCATAGAAAATTGTCATATTTTTAGTTTCTGAAAAATATTTTATTTTCTTATTTTTATTGATTTAATTTGTTTTAATCATATTTAATTGATTAAAAATTCATTTTTAAGGATTTTAGTCTCAAAATTTTTGATAGATTATTTCTAATATTTATGAACTGAAATAAAAATATTTGGTTCAGAAAACATTTATTTTTATTAATTTTTCTATTTTTAATCATTTAAATATAATTTAATCTCGTTCAATCAATTTTAAATATAAATAAGTTTATATAAATTATGAGAAAATTATTCTAATTTGTTTACATCAGAAATCATTCATTTTCTATAAAACTAGTATTTTTGGATCATGTATGGTATTATTAGTCTTATTTACGTTAATTAGACATAATAAAACATTTATTTATTTATACAATTTAAACATCTATTTAATAAATATTTTTCTTATAAAATAGAAATACTCATATGGTTTAATGTCTTTATTATCTTTTGTTGGATCATTGTGTAACTCAAAATTATTTATTTAATTATTTATGATTATTGTGTTTATTTTAATTTAGTTAAAGTAACTAACTAAATTATTTTGTCTTAATTATTCAAACATATTTTTTTTTCTAAATATTCAATAGGTAATAATTATATTATTTAAACCACATTTACAACCTTTCATATATTATTTGTGATATACAACTTTTACATTAACGCGACTGATCATAAAAACTCTAATTCCCCAAATCGACTTAGCAAACCCTAATGCCTTAGACCCTAGTTACCTTAGACTTTTTAGACATTTCCTTATTAGTATGCTTACACATTATAGGTTGAATTCCTCGGAATTCCCATTACTTAGCTCACGACCGCTTAAGTTGGATTTTGCTCGCTTTTCGCAAACTGTGAGTATATCTTTCCCCTTTTTATTGTTTTACTATTTTGGGGTGACTCATGTACTTACTATCAGTTTTCTATTTCATCTTACTAAAATAGCAATTCTTATTGTGTGTTTGCTTATGTCATTACGTGTATCTATGACCTGTCAAATCATTAACCGTTTCGGCCTGGCATTTCAATGAATAGTACTATGGTTTATACCCTTGTGACTCTGTTGAGAGTCCTCGTCATTGCTATGTATTACATTACTACTAGCGCATACTATATATATCTGCTTTCTTCTCTTAGGGTTGATTTGACCCGGATACCACTTATTACATAATTGCAAACAGTATACGACACATGAATTGCTAAACGCTTTTCTACTATATTTATTTAAACAGGGTATGCTCACCAATACAATTTTTGTATTGACCAAAAATATTTTGTACATGTTTCAGGTTGTTTTGAGATGCATTCTTTAAGCTTTCGGATTTATATTTAGATCTTGATTCATTGTATTTCAATTTAGTTGGCAGTTAGAATCGTTGTATTTCATTTCAATGTAATAAATTATTTAATCAATGTATTCAAATTTGCACTTTAGTCCATGAGCTATTGAACAATCGTCACTACGTGACACCTCGATGTTTCCGCCATCAGTTGGGGTGTTACATATTGACCTCAACTCTACTGAATTGGATGATATGGCCCATATGAAGGTGACAGATCGTTTTCCTAACTATCCTTGTTAAGAAGTTGTGTATCTTGAATCATATATATTGTTAACTAAATAAAACGGACACAATTATAAATATAACATTCTAGATTTGCTAATATGTTTCTAATATATTAAAAATATTACTTCCACTTACTGCATGGGATGAAATCTGATGTTGCATGGAACAAATGGACATGAAGGACAGATGATGGAGAGGATGGTTAGAGAAGGGTACGGAGACTTTCCTCAATTTCAATCAACATGGTCTCCTTAAACGTCATGAAATAGTTAACTCGATCTATAAGTAAACTATATTTGTTCTAAGACTTTTAAGGTATTTGTTGATCTATTTAATGTTCTTGTTAAACGTTGTATGAAGTGTGGTTCACAATATTATTTTGCTTTCGGCAAATGTATATTGTTTAAGTTCTAATTCTAATTAATAAAATAAATTAAACACTAGCATAAAGAGAAAACAAAAACTTAACTATGTGTTAATTACTTATGTTATTTGTGTTAAGAAATAAGAAATCGAAAAGCCATAAATTCATGCTCACGCTAATGAATCAACCCAAATCTTTATCTTCTATACTATATTATAAAGCATCAATGAAGGATACCCGCAAAATTTAAGTAAATACAACCTTTATTGCTTATAGTACAATGCTTATTGAAGTCATTTAAGGGTAAAATTGTCTTTCTACTTAAATATTAAATTGTTGAAGAAATTAATTTAAACATAATTATAAAATTGATAAGGAAATTAACAATAATATGGTGACTCTTTACATTCATAACCTCCATGTCTTTATTATGTTTGTATCAATGTTATAGTCTTATAAATAGTGGTCATGTATTTGGCATATAAATAATGTAGTGACTCTTCACATACATAACTTACATATCCTTCAATGTTTATAGTAAATAAATTACATCATATATTATGTATTTATATCTTCTTTTAAATTTATGTGGTTGCAGGATGGTATGATGTGACACTTCTGCACACAAATGAATATGTAGGCTTGAAGTTTGCCAACACACCCAACCCATGACATGTTTCAACCCATTAAAGTGGGCGATATATGTAGGCTTGATGATTATACAAGCAAATATGGTAGAGATACTTCATGAGCAACGTCATCGTCTTCCTCGATGTTTTTTTTTATTTTTCTCTGCTACTATAAGCTTCTAGGAATAGAATTTAAGTTTTTGATCTCACGAAGTCACCAATTGTTTACATATCCAAAAGAAGACAAGCTCTTATGAGTCGATTTGGTAGTTTTAACTATATTGATTAGTAATTTGTTTGGTCCAATATATTTGTTACGGCGCTTCTCAAACTAACATAAAACGAGAGTATCTATGCAAATCATTGACTCCGCTGCATTTCGCGAATGCCCTAAAATAATAAAAATATGTTGCACACTACAAACTGCATTTTAGTAATTACAATCTTATGATCATTAAGAGATACAACGCCACTTCACTACGTTAAGCACCGCTCTACGATGACATACTTATCTGCCTTCGAGATACATAAAAGGGTCCCACCGAAGGACGTGGGACAATCTAAGGGTGTTCCAAGGAATAGTACGGCCTATTGTTATGTACCCATTTGAAATTTTCAGAAGATATACTTATGAGTTTCAGTTTTTAATAACATATATTTTATACATCATTGTTTTCTACTTCATCATAACGAATAACCAGCAAACACGATACACGAGGGGCAAAACAGTTGCACCCGCCGCAACGCGCGGGAATTCCTACTAGTACATTATAAAGGAGGAGTGATGTACAACATAGTCATTTTCACCTCCGTACAACTTAAGAATCAACATGTACAACATATTTAAGCAAAAAAATTAAGGGTATTATTGGCATAGTTGTGACAATTAAGACACTTAGGAGGGTAGATTAGTAAATTTAACATAATCCAATACCTCAATCCTAAAATCTTATCCCAATTATGTCCTTATGTCCAACTTTTAAAACACAAAATACAACTTAACTTATGATGCATCTTAAATGTGAGACCTTTCAACCCCCCCATCTATATTATTATATATACTTCATTATAATCAATTTCTTGAATACTAATAGTCTTTTCATAACCCTAAACAAAATCTTAGAGCTAATTTCATGCTTTGAAACATTGTTTTGTCCAAAAAAATTTATGTCTTCATTAGATGAGAAGAGAAAAAAATCAATGAGAAGTTAAGACGCTTGCAAGATATGGTTCCCGGATGCTACAAGGTATAAAGATATGAGTTAATCTTTATATACATAGATACATTTTTTTTCTACTTGTTCATATGTTCTTTGACAATTACAAAAATTTATCTTCATAATATATCATTGTTTTGCTCCATTTAAATTTAGTTATTTACTATAGACAACGAGAATGCCAGTGATGTTGGATGTAATAATCAACTATGTTGGATCGTTGCAGAATCAAATTGTGGTAATTTAATTGTGCAACTAACAATTAAAACAATAAACAAACAATATTCAAAATTATTGATGAGAAAATATTTTTCAAAATTAATTAGTATAGTTTTTCTCTTCTTTGTGCATTTTTAGTTTCTCTTCATGAAGCATTCAGAAGTCAGGATGTTCTATGACCTATTGACCTCAACTCTACTGAATTGGATGATATGGCCCCTATGAATGTGACAGGTGGCTTTCTTAACTATCCTTGTTAAGAAGTTGTTTATCTTGAATCATATATATTGTTAACTAAATACAACGGACAAAATAATAAATATAACATTCTAGATTTGCTAATACGTTTCTAATATATTATAAATATTACTTCCACTTACTGCATGGGATGAAACCTGATGTTGCAGGGAACAAATGGACATGAAGGACAGATGATGGAGATGATGGTTGGAGAAAGGTATGGAGACATTCCTCAATTTCAATCAACGTGGTCTCTTTGAACGTCATGAAATAGTTAACTCTATAAATCTATATATGCATGCACAAATATAACTTTATACGTAAACTATATTTGTTCTAAGACTTTTAAGGTATTTGTTTATCTATTTAATGTTCTTGTTAAACGTTGTATGAAGTGTGGTTCACAATATTATTTTGCTTTCGGCAATTGTATATTGTTTAAGTTCTAATTCTAATTAATAAAATAAATTAAACACTAGCATAAAAAGAAAACAAAAACTTAACTATGTGTTAGTTACTTATGTTATTTGTGTTAAGAAATAAGAAATCAAAACGCCATAAATTCACGCTCACGCTAATGAGTCAACCCGAATCTTTATCTTCTATATTATATATTATAAAGCATCAGTGAAGGATACCCATAAAATTTAAGTAAATACAACCTTTATTGCTTATAGTACAATGCTTATTGAAGTCATTTAGAGCGTAAAATTGTCTTTCTACCTAAATATTAAATTGTTGAAGAAATTAATTTAAAAATAATTATAAAATTGATGAGGAAATTAACAATAATGTGGTGACTCTTTACATTCATAACCTATCTTTATTATGTTGGTATCAATGTTAAAGTCTTGTAAATAGTTGTGATGTATTTACTACATAAATAATGTGGTGACTCTTCACATACATAACTTACATATCTTTCAATGTTTATAGTAAATAAATTACATCATATATTATGTATTTATATATCTTCTTTTAAAATTTATGTGGCTACAGGATGGTAGGATGTGACACTTCTGCACACAAATGAATATGTAGGCTTGAAGTTTGCCAACACACCCAACCCATGACACGTTTTGTAAGACCCTAACCCGTAAACCTGAAATTTGTCATTTAAATTTCCGAGTTTAGGCCTTAACTCAAATCACTCCCGATTAAAACCTTGGTAACTACAAAAACATAACTCAATGAATCCCACCAATTTTTGTTTTTACGTTTTATCTACTAAAAACTTGTATTACAGTTTGTGTTTTAAACGGGACGGTCTATTGCGGAAGCCTTTTAAGTGTTCGGGTGTGCTCGGTTCTCTCGTGACTTGATCCTTGCTCCAGAACATCCAACAAATGTATACCTAGCACCATTACACAAGAAATGGTTAGTGGGATTAATAATAATGCATTTAGATTGGTGGAAGTGTCGAAACACGTCAAAATGAAATGATCAAGTTTGAATGACAAAACAAAAATTTAGGAGTTTACACGCGCCTTAAGCTACGGCTCTGACCGTATCTTACGGTCTGGGGCTACGGCTCTGGAGCTTGTTTTTAGCATTAGCTTTCATTTCCTTGCTTATATTCCCCCGATCTTTGGGTGTTTTTAAATCATGTTCAAGTCTCTTTTTTAAAGGCATTCGGGGACTTGTTTAATAGGACTTAATGAGTTATTTGAAAGCTTCTAAGCCCTCTCGGACTTAGTTTGATTACAATCCCATGATTTAACTATGGCTTTAGACATACTTGGCTCCAAGGCGCGCATTAAGCTTAGTTAGAATAATACTTACAGAATTGGCCTTCACACCTCTTAGGGGTTGTTTTCGAATTGAATTCACTTTGCCCAAAGGCTTGTATCTAACTACAGACTTACCGGGCGGTGTTGACCCATACCTTGCATCCATTGTATTACTTAGGCATCGAGTGCACAATTTCCGAATGTTCTCCTGCATACATTCTAGATTGAACACATTAGTCTCTTGAGACTCAATGGTGATACATTTACCATTGGACCCGTTAACCATGAGATTCCTAAAGCTTAGAATACCGGCTTTCAATTATCGGGCTCGAATGATGAGAAAATCACCATTGGACCCATTAAGGCTAACACTATGCTTATCTATGGTTCAAGTGACAACAACACTTGACCCATTTAGCAAAATGTCTAACTACTTCATTCCATTGATTTCATTTATTCATTACAATTAAAACATCATTTTCCACATACCCTTACTAATTGACCCGTTTGATGGATTTCACCATTCGGTCACATCTTATTGTTTAATTTAATACCATAAATCTTATTTTGATACGAGTTCACATAAATCGACCCAATTAAGGGATTTCACCTCTTTGGGGTTTACCTTTATTACCCACATAAGATTAAAACCAATGTATACAACACTTAAGACATATTTATAATCTAATAATGTAAGTAAAACTTACCTTGTATTCATCTCATTTCCTTGCACTTAAGGCTTGTATTCGCTTGACCCGTTTGCTTGTTGATCCGTCCTTTCCAAGCTTGCACCTAGCTTGACAAGATCAACCTTCACTATACTCATAAGATTGATCAAGTTAGTCATCATTTCCAATAACTAACACATTTCATGAGTTTATTCACACCATTTCATCTAGGTTTGAGTTTGGGTCAGTTTGACTCCTAAAAGTCAAACTGTCCATAAACATATTCATGTAAACTAGCTTAGGCAATGATGCACACAAGTACTAAGCTTTCATTCCCTATACCCATCTCATCCTAAACAACATTTAGTGTTAAGGAAATGGGTATCTAGACAATCACATGTGTTAAGTTTATAAAACACCTTATTTTCACTGCTGCACTTTTTGCGCAGCAGCTGTTTCGGTTGCTTTTACCCCTTCTAAACCCCATAATCTGATTTCGACTTTCAAATATAAAATGTTCTACGTTCAAAGAGCTTTCCAGGCATATAAAGAACGCATCCTAACGATTTTTCCTATGATTTTATATGAATATTTGAAGATCAGGTCAGAAACATATTATGTGTAGCGATTTCATTTTCAGCTGCTGTAATTGACAATTTTGACCCATTTAAAGTCCGAATTAGTTGAACATGTTCAAAGATGGATTGTGCTTCGTTCAAAGACCGTTCTAGGCGTATAAAGAACACCTCCTAACGATTTTTCTATGAATATTTAAAGATCAGGTCAGAAACATATTTTTGACCAAACAGCTTTGCTGTCAAAATTAAAATGTTAACTTTAGATGTTGTTTTGACCCACTACAACTCAGAATCAGCTTCTTATGACTAAATATGAAATGTAATATGTGCAACAAGCTTTTCAACGATATAAGGCTCGCCTTCTAACTCCTAATAACGAATGAGATACAGCCTTTACAAGAAGGTCACCTAGGGCTGTCAAGAGTAACGAATTTCATACAATTTTACACTATTTGACCCGATTCAAGTTTCATGTAGGCATTTTATCAAACACTTCATGTGCACCCTTTTTGCAAGTGAATTCTAAGCCTTATGGACTTCTCAAACTTTACCATTTGACTAGCTAATCATCAACTAACCAAAATTTGGTTACTAATAAGAACCACCATCATCATCATCTAGTGTAACTAAGCAAGTGCAATTAAACAAATCACCTCTAAACCATTAGGGATGATCAAACATTACATATAACTCCTCAATTTCATGAACTTAACCTAATTGAGCCAAAACCCACTTTATGTTAAGTATGAACATAATCAATCACACATATAAAATGTGATTCATAACCAAATTAGATATGATTGAGGCTCCCTAAAGCTAGAGAAACCCCTAACAACAAGAAATCTCACGCTTTATCAAATCCAAGATTTTCATCAAAACCAAAAACGAATAATAACATTAAATTCTACCAAATAAAAGGTACCTTGGGGTTTATTTGACCTTAGATGGTTCGTTTCTGGTTAATGCATCAATTTCCCCTTTGGTTTGGCTTGGATTAAAGCTTGTTCTTGAGATTATGATTAGTGTGTGTGTGTGTGTTTTGGTGTGAAGATCGATTTTCATCTCCTGGAAGTCGATTTCTCTTTTTTTTTCTTTATGACCCATTACAACTTTGGTCAATAGACACACTTAGTCCCTCAAGTTCCATTTCCATGTTTATTAGATTAAATGACTAACTAGGATAGTCTCTTGTATTTGGTTTTAACCCGATTTAGCTAATAAAACTAACGGGGTTTCATCCCTATTATAACAAAATCCTCGTTTTATCATCCATAAAACGTTCGTTTTACTATTTAATTCATTTTCATTATTTGTTAATCATGCCCAATAGTATAATTAAGCAAAACTGGTTTTCGGGGTGTTACACGTTTCAACCCATTAAAGTGAGTGATATATGTAGGCTTGACTTTTATACAAGCAAATATGGTAGAGATACTTCATGAGCAACGTCATCATCTTCCTCGATGGTTTTTTGTTTTCTCCGCTACTATAAGCTTCTAGGAATAGAATTTAAGTTTTTGATCTCACGAAGTCACCAATTGTTTACATATCCAAAAGAAGACAAGTTCTTATCAGTCGATTTAGTAGTTTTAACTATATTGATTACTAATTTGTTTGGTCCAATGTATTTGTTACCACGCTTTTCAAACTAACATAAAACGAGAGTATCTATGTAAATCATTTACTCCTCTGCATCTCGCGGGTGCCCTAAAATAATAGAAATATGTTGCACACTACAAACTTCATTTTAGTAATTACATCACTTCCACTACAATATTATGGTCATTAAGAGATCCAACGCCACTTCACTACGCTAAGTATCGCTCTACGATGGCATACTTATCTGCCGTCGAGATACATAAAAGGGTCCCACCGAAGGACGTGGGCCAATCTAAGGGTGTTGTAAGGAATAGTACGACCTATTGTGATGTACCCATTTAAAATATTCAGAAGATATACTTATGAGTTTCAGTTTTTGATAACATATATTTTATACATCGTTGTTTTCTACTTTAACATAACGAATAACCAACAAACACAATGCACAAGGGGCAAAACAGATGCACCCGCCGCAACGCGCAGGCATTCCTACTAGTAAAATATAATGAAACACCATTGATATTGTTATGTTTTATTTATTAACATATAACTATGAGTATAAGAATCTATACATCTAATATTGCAAGTTCAATTATCTCTCCTCCTCTCACTATGCCACATGTCACCTTATGAATTTTTATAAAAAAATCGTTTTTTTTTAATCAAAAATCCAGAAAATATAAAACCCTAAAAAAAACACGGACATATCATTCATCAGAATACCATCGTCGCCTCTTCCAACCCTTAACCCTAATTAGGGCGATTCAACACGATTCAACCTAATCATTCATCTCCAATCCAAGGTAATCTCCATTCGAATGTTATTTGAATAAATCGATCTTCATCTATCTTTGATTCTGTCTTGTGTTTCACTGATTTTCAATATCTTTTACAAACTGTCGATTAAGGTTTTCTCTATTTTTTTCTATGTCTTCTGTTTTACTTATTGTTCTTTAGTTTTCTTCGTTTATTGTTCATTCTTATTAATGTTTTGATTTTGTATTGATGTTTTAGGGTTTTTGTTTTAGGTTTGGATTTAGGGGTTTTTTAGTGTTCAATTTATTTATTAAGGTTTGACTGATTGTTATTTATTTTTCGTTTATTATTGTTCAGGCTGATTAGGTTTTTATGTTTTAGGTTTCGATTTAGGTTGAATATGTTTTAAGTTTCAATTTAGGGGTTTATGTTTTAGGTTTCGATTTAGGGGTTTGTTGAGTATTTGAGTATTAATTTCAAAGCTATTGATGCTCCTACCTATAGATTGATTTGGGGCTGTATTCTACTAATAACAGTTAAGATATAAAGAGTATAGCTATTAAACAATTTCACAATGTTGAATATGTTTGAAAAAACTAGTATTTAGTGGTTTATGTTTTAGGTTTCTATTTAGGGTTCAATTGATGTTTTAATATATATAGGAATGGATTTATATTTCATGTTTCGATTTAGGTCTTTATGTTTTAGGTTTTGATATAGGGTTCAATTGATGTTTTAAGATAGATATGAATGGATATATGTTTTAGGTTTCGATTTAGGGGTTTATGTTTTAGCTTTCGATTTAGGGTTCAATTGATGTTTTAAGATACCTACCTATAGATTGATTTGGGGCTGTATTCTACTAATAACAGTTAAGATATAAAGAGTATAGCTATTAAACAGTTTCACAATGTTGAATATGTTTGAAAAAACTGGTATTTAGTGGTTTATGTTTTAGGTTTCAATTTAGGATTCAATTGATGTTTTAAGAAAGGTACGAATATATTGTTATGATTTAGGTTTCGATTGTGGGTTTATGTTTTATTTATCGATTTATATGTACAGATTTTCTGATACAAAGATTTGATTGAGTTTGTAAGTATTTTTGTGATTTAAACATTAATATATGTATTATTTATTATTTTTTGTGGATTGGTACAGGTGCATACACATCCGTGTTACAATGGTTTACAGATTTTGGGTTAAGTCAGAAAATAACAGCCTTGTTTGTTTAGTAAGATATGAATCATGGTTTTAATGTATATACTACACTCATTTTATAATATCCTTATAATTTTAATGTTTGTACTCAGGGGTTACCAAGTGACTATGATGGTTGGATCGACAAGTATGGTTATCCTTCTGGGAATACCAAGATCCGAACCTTGGATGATAATGTAACACCCCAACCGATGGCGGAAACATCGGGATGTCACGTATTGATGATTGTTCAGTAGCTCATGGTAAATAATAAGTTTCAATAAATGATTTAAATAAATTACATACAATTATTCTAAGAATTTGTACATCAAAATGAAAAATACAAGCTACGCATCTTCAAGCATTAACTCTAATCTTCGAGCATGTTATAACCTGAAACATGTTAAGTTTGAAAATATTTTGGGTCAACAAAAGTTGGTGAGAATTACATAGGTTTTGATAATTGAATAAAACTTGTACAATTCAAGTGTCATGGCAAGTCTAGTCCATATGTGAAAACATACTAGAAGTAAATCGAGTGCATAATCAACCCTTGTGACTGTTATATTGTGGTACATCCCATACGCTCATGGTTCACTCGATTATGTTATGCGATAACAATCACCCACGCTACCTTTGTAGAAGGCACGTATCCGGGTGGGATTGTCAGTCCAATAGATCTATCATTGTATACCGTCGGCTGATCAATGTTAATGATTATGCTAGAATTGTGCTTACCCTAGTCATGTTCAAGACATAATGCAACATAGAAAAACACATAGACACTTTGATGATTGAATTGCATATAGAATGTTGTAACATGTTTCACCCCAAAAATGGTGATAAATAGAAAAGGGGCTATGTAAAACTCACCTTAGCAAAATGTTATGTCTCGTGAAAATAGAATATGTGTTGCCCCAAAGTTGCCAATTACAAGAGCTTATAATCAAAGCTTCAATTGTAGAAGTAATAGACTATAGAAGAAAAGTATGAGGGAAAGTTTAATCGGATTGAAACAATCGATTTAGAGGTGGCAAGTGTAATGGTTCATAGGTGGGTTTTCATACTAGTTTTGGATTCAATTAGCCATTAAAATTGGTCAACACCATAAAGTAAGGTTTTATGATGAATTGACTATTTGACTAGGACTTTGACTGTTTGACTAAGACTTTATTTAAGAAATAAAAAAAAATATCATTAGTTTGAATTACAAAATAAAAAAAACACCGTCTTATAAAATGACGATTTTATAAATAGAATTAGGATAGGACATATGTCACGATTGAAGATTTTTTTTTAAGTACAATGATAAAAGGAACTTAGAAAAATAGAGTGCACGGATAAAGATAAGAATACTTAGAAATAAATTAGACTTTATATCATGGATCGGGAAATACTTTAATGCAAAATAAATGGGAAAATTCGTGAGGTTACAGTCTCCCCTACTTTTGGAAACTTCGTCCCGAAGTTATTTAAAAACACAGGTTTGAGGATGGTTGGGTAGAAATTAAGGCAGCCGTGGTTTTGAAAAGTTTTGGGTTAAGGCACGACATGAATTTATAGAATAATCTGCTTTCGAATAATTTGGATAAGAGGTTTGTTATCTGTGAGTTTTAAGGGTAGGATTAGGTGTGTCTTGGAATCGCAAGGTGAATAAGAATCTTAAGTTTTAGAAATCCTAAAAGAAATGCATGAGTTGATGGACTATAGAAAGGCTAAATGAACTACCAGGTAACTAGAGTTTATAATTAGTTTCTCTACCGAAAACCTTGATAGAATTTCACACCACCTTAACGTACCTGTAAATTCATGATTACGTTTCGGACCGCAATCACCAATTTACCTTACATTAGGGTTTTGTGTCCTTCTATGACTCTAAACACACATGTAAGTAATGCAAAATAACCTTGTGATTGAATTGTATACAATGTATCCAAAAATAAGTCCAACTGTTGAGCAGGAAAAAGACTTCTACCAGTCAGTGAGTAAGAACCTCTACCGATTGTTGAGCAGGTATGATAGCCTCTACCAGTCGTTGAGCAGGTTGTAGGGCCTCTACCGACTGTTGAGCAGGCATGATGACCTCTACCAATCGTTGAGTAGGTTATTTGGTAATCTACTAACTGTTGAGCAAGTACTTCATCCTCTATCAGTTGTTTGATTAAGTGTACCAATTTACACACACACATAAATTGCAAATTGATAATATGTACATGTAAGCAATCAAGTATCAAGTATAGCATGTGAGTTGTAATAGAGTTGCCCTAGACAAGGTTAATGACTCTAGGTGTGTCTATAGTAAATAGTTTATATTTCATGAATTCTAGTTTCAAATGTTCGAATATGGTAGATAGTCGAATCCTCATGTAACTAAGGATTATGTTTGATGCAACATACAATCAAGTTTCAATAGTTTGGTTATCATGGGTAACTAGCTCATGTGTGAGAAGGTGAAAGATATGAATTTAGTTCTTGAGAGGATGATGAAAAATCTTGAAGCAGAATCAAGGTTGTGAGAGATAGTGAATGTGAAGATAGTTGATAAAGAGTTTATTTTATAGTAAGGAGATTATGTAGCAGTGTAAATTTTGGGGTTTGGATCAAAGGATATAATCAAGTGTATAAGAAAACATGATTGTGGTATATGCCAAATATTGTAAAAATTTGAACAAGTTGAAAGTGAGTGAGTGTCGATGGAGAATTTAGAGGCTAGATATTATTCCTATGGATAAAAAAAAATCTTATTTTCAAAATTGGTTTTATACATAAAGCAAAAGTTGTTAAATAGTACAAGCTAAGTGGGCTTTGATTAAAATATTCCCGTTAGTTGGAGATTTCAAACATGACATTAGGTTTTGAAGATCAAGGTTCTATTAAGTGATTTTTAATAATTTAATGTGACACCCGGCATGTTCGGCTTAAACATAATAGTAACATCTAAGTCTACCTTAGCGAGAAACGTTTATAAACAAACTTAACTGGGTTAATTGAGTCGGGTCAATTAGGATTGTCCAGGGTCAATGATCTGGAGGATCATTGGGAGTCGTTTGGGAATACATTAGTATCGGGTTCCGTCGTTGGTGACATTACATGAACTAATTAAGTATATGTGTAGATTACGGGTTGTGTGGTGGATTGTATGCTTACACTTGCTTAAATGATGTACGAATGATTATACGTGCCTAAACATGCTAAGTATAGACTATAGATGCTTGTTTATGTGTTAGGATGTGTTAGAATGCGTTAAACACGATAAACTGGAAAAAGGTTAACATGTGTTAAAAGTGCTGCTAACATGTGTTAAAAAGTGCTGATGACCTGAATGTGGAAATGGGATCTGACAAGTGGGCGAACGTAGAACAAAGTGGGCGAATGTGGAAGAGTTCCACATTCGACCACTAAAAAGTGGGCGAATGTGGAAGATTTCCACATTCGACCACTAAAAAGGGGCGAATGTGGAAAAGTTCCACATTCGACCCCACGAAACGGGCGAACGTGCAGATGGTATAAATACCATCCTTAGCCATTTTTCACCATTTCACAAACCCTAAACGCCTCTAAACACTCTCTATCAGCTATTAACATTGGGGAAGGAGTTTTTGAGCTTGTTTTTCATAACCTAACTCTCTAAGTCATTACAAGTGAAGATCTAAGGTGTGTTCTTCATTACAAATCCTTTTTAAACAATTTTGGCTTGTTTTAATCTAAACCCCAATGGGTCCAGATCTGATATCAACCTATTTTATGAATAAAAACCTTTCCTAACCAAAACCTATTCATAAACAATGAGTTTTTATGCAAATAAACATGTGTTAGTATGATAGTATGCATTGTTTGATGATTACTTGTTGTATAGATGATATGACAACATCTTAGGGCTGTTATTAATGATGGGTTATGATTGAAATATGTTACCTTTGATTGTTGATGGTGTTTTGATGATTAAAGGGGGTTTTTAGTTAGATTTAGGGTTGTTTTAGGATGATTATGATAAGGTTTTGATAGGGGTTTCTTGTTCATAATGATCCGAGTATGATAAACCGATTATTGATCGAATTCAGAAAGTTTCCTAATTGGGTAATATCTTCATGCATGGTGATGTGACATCTCCATAATTTACCATTTTAGGAAACTTGTAAAACGGATAGATTTTGGGGTAAAATTGGTAGGGTTTCGTAGGAATATACTAATGATGCTTGACTGCAGTAACTCGTGATGTTTCGTGATGTTTTCGGATGTTTTTCGACGCGTTTTTGGAAAAATCTGACATCAGGGGCGAACCTGGAATACCTTCGACCAGTAGAACGGGCGAAGGTGGATTCCAGGGGGCGAAGGTGGATTCCAGGGGGGCGAAGGTGGAAGACAAAGGGGCGAATGTGCTACAAGGGGCGAAGGTGGAAGGAAAAGGGGCGAAGGTGGAATTTCAGGAACACCTTCGACCAAACAGAAACACCTTCGACCACTTACTAGCCACCTTCGACCACCCGGAACTACATTCGACCCTACGTTGACAAAAATGAGATTTTTGATACAAACTAAGTGTTTTATGCTTGAACCTTGCGTGTAATCTATGTGTACTTGATTAGTTAGGGTAATGGGTCACCAACGGGATGGCGGGTCGGTCTAGTGTGTCGGTTGAACATTTAAACACGTTTTAAAACATACTTGATTACGATCTGGACAATCGGGGGCTAGATAACCTTATGGTTATTAGTCGGAACACTTATGTGAACATTTTAATAGATCTCCGGTAGAGGAATTATCAAGGGCCAAACATCTTTATTTATAATTGAAGAACGCTATCTAAGGTGAGTTCACGGCCCCACTTTTACTGCTTTAACTTCTGGGGGAGAAAACATGCGCTAAACGGTTTTGGTAACATATGTCATACTATGGTTTTAACTTTATATTGCTATACGATCTTTTGGAAAGTCCCGGGGGAAACCATGAATGTGCGGTTTGCGCAACGGGGGAAATGTGGATAGATCTATTGGGCGTGACCTGCCCCACTCGTCGGCTTGGAGGGCCGGGCGGGTGCATATTGTCTCGAACAGGAACATTATTGTGCTGAACATTACGGGCTGCTAAACATGCTAAACATTGCTAAACGTGTCCAGTAATGGTTTCCAATCGTAGTAGTAATAAAATATACGCCTAGCTAGCGTACTTGGTAGCATTGATATAGTATGGACATGGTAACATTTGGATAACATTTTTTTGAATAAACCTGTGAACTCACCAGCATTATATGTTGACATCTTTTGGCATGTTTTTCTCAGGTCGCTAAGGTAACAACAACTGGATCTAGGCGCACGAGTCGGCACGGGCGTCTAGGGTTTAGAGCATGGTCATCATTAAACATTTAAACTATGTCTTTTGAGTTGTAAACATTTAAAGCTTCCGCTACAGTTTATGCTTTTATAATTATATCTTTTGGATTTTGTGTTATGCATATAGTGTTGTTTATTGTGACCGTTGACTTGAATCCTGGTTTGTCATGCGCCTCGCGGTAAAACCCCGCAAGTGGAATTTGAGGGTGTGACAGATTGGTATCAGAGCCAATGGTTATAGTGAACTAGGACTGCATTTAGAGTCTAGTCTATAGCCGAGTCGCACACACTAGACGGTCACATACTTGTGTCGGTTTGGAACATGTACTAACTTTGTCGGGGTGTCGTTACATTATCATCACACTTCTCTGTTACATCATCCGTTTTTATTTGGGTTCTTACCTACTCTTGTCCTCTTCTTCTGGATTGAAGGAGGAGGGGTTGATTTGTTGGTTCTTGCACACACATGCCTTCTTACACTTGCACCTATTGCCACATAGGCGACAATGTTCGGTGACTGGGGTCTAAATTAGGGGTACATCTGGAGGACCATGTAGAGCAGTTTATCATTTCGGGTGCACACGAAATAATAAACTGGGATGCATGAAAATCCCGATGGACTTCGAGTTCGGATGTATAGTCCTGAATTTGTCCCTAGGTTAACTCTTGAAAATTTCTAGTGGTTGACACTGGAAGTGAATCTGAATCTCTCGATTTCTTGGTTTGTTAGATCATGTCTGGTGCTCGTGGTGGTGGACGTCGTGGTGGTGGTCGTGGCGGCGGTGGTCGTGCCGGAGGCGGTGGCCGTGGGAACATCAACATGACCCAAGCTGAGCTGAACAACTTGCTCCAGCAGCAAGTGAACATGGCTATGGCTAATTTCCAGGCCGGGATTAATGCCATGGGTGGTGAGTTGATTTCTGTCGACCTTGCCTCATTTTGAAGTTCGTGTCCTTTCGTTGTGTTTTTACTTGTGTACCGTGTTTCAGGTGTTGGTGCCAATCCACCCCCACCTCAGTGCTCTTATAAGAAGTTTAGGACTGTCAGCCCCATAACTTCGCTGGTACTGAAGGGGCAGTGGGACTGCTCCGATGGTTGGAGAAGGTTGAATCTGTGTTTGTCATGTGTAACTGTCCTGCTGGGGACCGAGTGAAGTATGCTACTGCGACATTTGAGGGGCCTGCATTGTCGTGGTGGAATGCTACTACTCAGAATATGGGACTGGGAGAGGCTATTGCTATGCCTTGGGCGGAGTTTGTGCAGCTTTTGAGAGGTGAGTACTGTCCGAGGGAGGAGATACAGAAGTTGGAACATGAGGTCTGGAGTTACAAGATGGTTGGGTCGGAGGTTGAGGAGTATACTGTGAGGAGGAACGAGCTGGCAGTGTTGTGTCCTGACTTACACACACCCGAGTACAGGAGGATCGAGCACTATGTGTCTGGACTAGTGCCCGAGATCGCTGGGTTGGTGGCTGCTGGGAATCTTCCCACTATTGCTGAAGTTGTCCGATCAGCTCATCGGATGACTAACCTGAAGGTGGCGGAAGGCGTTTTGCCACCCAAGGGTACTACTGTGAAGGCTGCTGAGGGGAACAAGAGGAAGTGGGAGAGTGTGGGGAAGAGTGTGGTGCCAGCTCAGCCGGCGAAGAAGTTTGATACGTCTGGGTCTTCTTCTGGGGCGAAGACGGGTGGGTATGTCGGGAAGCATCCCAAGTGCAACAAGTGTGGTTTCCATCATTCGGGAAGTTGTGATCGAGCTCGTTGTCATCGGTGCCAAAAGTTGGGACACCATGCTAAGGATTGCAAGGTGGCGCTCACCCCAACTCAGACTCCTGCGGCTACTCCTGCTCCTGCTGCTCAGGGGACTCAGGGGAGGCAGGGGTGTTACAACTGTGGTGACACGGGGCACTTCAAGCGTGATTGTCCCAAGCTGAAGCAGGGCGATGATGGGAGGGGCGGAAACGGTAGCGGTAACGGGAATGGCGGCGGAGGCAGGACTGCGCGTGCTTTCGTCATTGGGTCTACAGAGGCTAGGCAGGATCCAGACACAGTTACCGGTACGTTCCTTCTCAACAATCGCTATGTTTCTGTTTTATTTGATTCTGGTGCCGATAAGAGCTTCGTATCTGTGGATGTTAGTCAGTTGCTAGATATAGTACCCACACCTTTAGAGGCTAAGTACTTGATAGAATTGGCTAATGGTAAGAACATCGAGGCAACTCATATCCTTAGGGAGTGTCACTTGGAACTGTCGGGTCTGTCATTCCCCATTGACCTTATGCCTGTACCTTTGGGTAGTTTCGATGTTGTTGTGGGCATGGACTGGTTATCGTTGTATCGTGCGGAGATTGTTTGCTTTGACAAGGTTATTCGGATCCCTCTCCCGATGGAGAAATTCTTTCGGTTCATGGCGAGAAAAGCGGTGCTCCGCTGAGTATCATTTCCAGCATGAAAGCCCGTAAGTATCTTCGGAAGGGCTGTTCGGCCATTCTGGCACTTGTTAACGTTTCTACTGACGGTGAGAAGAAGATCGAGGATATCCCGGTGGTTCGTGACTTTCCTGATGTGTTTCCTGATGATTTGCCTGGTCTTCCTCCCCATCGTCAGGTTGAGTTTGGTATTGATCTTTCTCCGGGCGCAGCTCCTATTGCCCGAGCTCCGTATCGTCTTGCACCTCCCGAAATGCAAGAGTTGTCCAGCCAGTTGCAGGAACTCTTGGAAAAGGGTTTCATCCGACCGAGTTCTTCCCCGTGGGGAGCTCCTATTTTGTTTGTGAAGAAGAAGGACGGGAGCCTTCGTATGTGTATTGATTACCGTGAGCTGAACAAAGTGACCATCAAAAATCGTTATCCTCTTCCTCGCATTGATGATCTCTTTGACCAGCTTCAGGGCTCCAGCTATTATTCGAAGATTGACTTGCGGTCCGGTTATCACCAGTTGCGCGTCAGGGAAGCTGACATCCAGAAGACTGCTTTTCGCACTCGCTATGGCCATTTTGAGTTCTTGGTCATGCCTTTTGGTCTCACTAACGCACCGGCGGTGTTCATGGATTTGATGAACCGCGTTTGTAAACCGTACCTGGATAAGTTCGTCATCGTGTTCATTGATGACATTCTGATTTATTCCAAGAACAAGGCGGATCATGAGGAACATCTGCGGTTGGTCTTGGAACTTTTGAGACGGGAGCAATTGTATGCTAAGTTCTCAAAGTGTGATTTTTGGTTACGTGAAGTTCAATTCCTAGGGCATGTGGTGAATGAACTGGGAATTCATGTCGATCCGGCTAAGATCGAAGCTATTAAAGACTGGGAAGCACCAAAGACGCCATCTGAGGTGCGGCAATTCCTGGGTCTTGCAGGTTACTATCGGCGTTTTATCGAGGGATTTTCGAAGATCGCTCAACCCCTCACCACTCTCACCCAGAAGGACCGAAAGTTCGACTGGGACGAACCACAGGAATCAGCATTTCAGATGCTGAAGCTTAAACTTTGTTCTGCACCTATCTTATCCCTTCCTGAGGGTACGGATGATTTCGTTGTGTACTGTGATGCTTCCATACGGGGTCTTGGTTGCGTGTTGATGCAGCGCGGGAAGGTTATTGCTTATGCTTCTCGTCAACTCAAAGTTCATGAGAAGAATTACACTACTCATGACTTAGAACTGGGTGCAGTGGTCTTTGCGTTGAAAATCTGGAGACATTACTTGTACGGTACCAAGTGTGAAGTTTACACCGATCACAAGAGTCTCCAGCATATTTTCGACCAGAAGGTGTTAAACATGCGGCAGCGTCGTTGGGTTGAACTCTTGAACGACTACGACTGTGCGATTAAGTACCATCCTGGCAAGGCAAACGTTGTGGCGGATGCCTTGAGCAGGAAAGAGTCGGCGAAGCCTCGGCGTGTCCGAGCCTTGCAGCTTACCATTCATTCCTCCTTACCCGACCGGATCCGTTCGGCTCAGGTGGATGCCTTGAAGGAGGAAAACCTTAAGGCCGAAACGATGCACAGTGCGGACAAACACCTTGAGCTTAGGTCTGATGGCCTACACTACTTCGCTGGGCGTGTTTGGGTTCCTTTACTCGGGGGATTACGGGAGCTTGTCTTGGACGAGGCTCACAAATCCCGGTATTCTATTCATCCAGGCTCCGATAAGATGTATCAGGATCTGAAGATACTTTATTGGTGGCCGAACATGAAGGCTGATATAGCCTCCTATGTGAGCAAATGCTTGACCTGTGCTAAGGTCAAGGTGGAGTATCAGAAGCCGTCTGGTCTCCTACAGCAACCTGAGATTCCAGAATGGAAGTGGGAGCGGATCACGATGGATTTCGTCACCAAACTACCAAGATCACCAAGTGGCTGTGACATGATTTGGGTGATCGTCGACCGGTTGACGAAATCGGCACACTTCATACCTATTAAGGAAACGGATGGACTCGAGCGGTTGGCTCGGCTCTACCTTAAGGAGGTGGTTTCTCGGCACGGGGTGCCTGTTTCTATCATTTCTGATCGTGACTCCCGCTTTGCTTCGCGTTTCTGGAAGGCTCTTCATAAGGCCCTGGGTACTCAGCTGGATATGAGTACGGCTTATCATCCGCAAACTGACGGGCAGAGTGAGCGGACGATACAAACACTGGAGGACATGCTGCGGGCATGTGTCATCGATTTTGGCAAAAGTTGGGAGATTCACCTGCCGTTGGTGGAATTCTCCTACAACAACAGCTATCACTCTAGCATCAAGGCAGCTCCGTTCGAGGCTCTTTACGGACGGAAATGCCGATCACCACTTTGTTGGGCCGAGGTGGGCGAGAGCCTGCTCACTGGTCCGGAACTCGTGTACGAAACTTCGGAGAAAATCGTACAGATCCGTCAACGTTTGGCTGCTGCACGGGATCGTCAGAAGAGCTATGCCGATCGCCGTCGAAAACCTTTAGAGTTCCAGGTTGGGGACAAGGTACTTCTGAAAGTTTCACCATGGAAGGGCGTCATACGCTTTGGAAAGCGTGGCAAGCTTAACCCTCGTTATGTCGGACCGTTCGCAATCCTGGATCGGATTGGACCGGTGGCATATAGACTTGACTTACCGGCGGAGCTCGGTAGTGTGCACAACGTCTTCCATGTGTCTAACTTGAAGAAGTGTTTGGCTGATGAATCTCTCATTGTACCACTGGAAGAGATCAAGGTTGATGATCGTCTTCGCATTGTGGAGGAACCTGTTGAGATTCTCGACTACAAGATTCGTAGCCTTCGTCGGAGTAAAATCCGCATCGTTAAAGTCCGTTGGAACTCGAACCGTGGACCTGAGTTCACATGGGAACGGGAGGATCAGATGAAATCTAAGTATCCTCATCTCTTTCCGAAGCGTGCGTTCGAGTCCAGGCATGTTACTGCTGAAGCAGAGTGAATCTCGGGGCGAGATTCCCTTTCAACGTGGGGATGATGTGACAACCGGTAACCTTTCTTTTCGTTTTCTTTCTTTTCGTCTTTTTCATTTTTGGGCTTCGTGCAATTTTCGGGACGAAAATTCTTTCAACGTGGGGATGATGTGACACCCGGCATGTTCGGCTTAAACATAATAGTAACATCTAAGTCTACCTTAGCGAGAAACGTTTATAAACAAACTTAACTGGGTTAATTGAGTCGGGTCAATTAGGATTGTCCAGGGTCAATGATCTGGAGGATCATTGGGAGTCGTTTGGGAATACATTAGTATCGGGTTCCGTCGTTGGTGACATTACATGAACTAATTAAGTATATGTGTAGATTACGGGTTGTGTGGTGGATTGTATGCTTACACTTGCTTAAATGATGTACGAATGATTATACGTGCCTAAACATGCTAAGTATAGACTATAGATGCTTGTTTATGTGTTAGGATGTGTTAGAATGCGTTAAACACGATAAACTGGAAAAAGGTTAACATGTGTTAAAAGTGCTGCTAACATGTGTTAAAAAGTGCTGATGACCTGAATGTGGAAATGGGATCTGACAAGTGGGCGAACGTAGAACAAAGTGGGCGAATGTGGAAGAGTTCCACATTCGACCACTAAAAAGTGGGCGAATGTGGAAGATTTCCACATTCGACCACTAAAAAGGGGCGAATGTGGAAAAGTTCCACATTCGACCCCACGAAACGGGCGAACGTGCAGATGGTATAAATACCATCCTTAGCCATTTTTCACCATTTCACAAACCCTAAACGCCTCTAAACACTCTCTATCAGCTATTAACATTGGGGAAGGAGTTTTTGAGCTTGTTTTTCATAACCTAACTCTCTAAGTCATTACAAGTGAAGATCTAAGGTGTGTTCTTCATTACAAATCCTTTTTAAACAATTTTGGCTTGTTTTAATCTAAACCCCAATGGGTCCAGATCTGATATCAACCTATTTTATGAATAAAAACCTTTCCTAACCAAAACCTATTCATAAACAATGAGTTTTTATGCAAATAAACATGTGTTAGTATGATAGTATGCATTGTTTGATGATTACTTGTTGTATAGATGATATGACAACATCTTAGGGCTGTTATTAATGATGGGTTATGATTGAAATATGTTACCTTTGATTGTTGATGGTGTTTTGATGATTAAAGGGGGTTTTTAGTTAGATTTAGGGTTGTTTTAGGATGATTATGATAAGGTTTTGATAGGGGTTTCTTGTTCATAATGATCCGAGTATGATAAACCGATTATTGATCGAATTCAGAAAGTTTCCTAATTGGGTAATATCTTCATGCATGGTGATGTGACATCTCCATAATTTACCATTTTAGGAAACTTGTAAAACGGATAGATTTTGGGGTAAAATTGGTAGGGTTTCGTAGGAATATACTAATGATGCTTGACTGCAGTAACTCGTGATGTTTCGTGATGTTTTCGGATGTTTTTCGACGCGTTTTTGGAAAAATCTGACATCAGGGGCGAACCTGGAATACCTTCGACCAGTAGAACGGGCGAAGGTGGATTCCAGGGGGCGAAGGTGGATTCCAGGGGGGCGAAGGTGGAAGACAAAGGGGCGAATGTGCTACAAGGGGCGAAGGTGGAAGGAAAAGGGGCGAAGGTGGAATTTCAGGAACACCTTCGACCAAACAGAAACACCTTCGACCACTTACTAGCCACCTTCGACCACCCGGAACTACATTCGACCCTACGTTGACAAAAATGAGATTTTTGATACAAACTAAGTGTTTTATGCTTGAACCTTGCGTGTAATCTATGTGTACTTGATTAGTTAGGGTAATGGGTCACCAACGGGATGGCGGGTCGGTCTAGTGTGTCGGTTGAACATTTAAACACGTTTTAAAACATACTTGATTACGATCTGGACAATCGGGGGCTAGATAACCTTATGGTTATTAGTCGGAACACTTATGTGAACATTTTAATAGATCTCCGGTAGAGGAATTATCAAGGGCCAAACATCTTTATTTATAATTGAAGAACGCTATCTAAGGTGAGTTCACGGCCCCACTTTTACTGCTTTAACTTCTGGGGGAGAAAACATGCGCTAAACGGTTTTGGTAACATATGTCATACTATGGTTTTAACTTTATATTGCTATACGATCTTTTGGAAAGTCCCGGGGGAAACCATGAATGTGCGGTTTGCGCAACGGGGGAAATGTGGATAGATCTATTGGGCGTGACCTGCCCCACTCGTCGGCTTGGAGGGCCGGGCGGGTGCATATTGTCTCGAACAGGAACATTATTGTGCTGAACATTACGGGCTGCTAAACATGCTAAACATTGCTAAACGTGTCCAGTAATGGTTTCCAATCGTAGTAGTAATAAAATATACGCCTAGCTAGCGTACTTGGTAGCATTGATATAGTATGGACATGGTAACATTTGGATAACATTTTTTTGAATAAACCTGTGAACTCACCAGCATTATATGTTGACATCTTTTGGCATGTTTTTCTCAGGTCGCTAAGGTAACAACAACTGGATCTAGGCGCACGAGTCGGCACGGGCGTCTAGGGTTTAGAGCATGGTCATCATTAAACATTTAAACTATGTCTTTTGAGTTGTAAACATTTAAAGCTTCCGCTACAGTTTATGCTTTTATAATTATATCTTTTGGATTTTGTGTTATGCATATAGTGTTGTTTATTGTGACCGTTGACTTGAATCCTGGTTTGTCATGCGCCTCGCGGTAAAACCCCGCAAGTGGAATTTGAGGGTGTGACATTTAAAGCATTATATAGAAAATTGTTTGTTACGTCAATAAATAAACAATTGAATTTAAGTTCGAGGACATCTTTTGACAAAAAAATATGTACTTTGTAAAGTTACTAGGTAATGAAAATACAACAGGATTTAGAAATCTTTAGTTTGTGCTAAGGTATGAGGTTATAGTTTTTAAAAATAAGTAACATGTGGAGAAATGAAATAATATGATTTGGGTAGGGTGTTGAATATTTAAAAAGTGGCTAAGATGGTAAGGTGAAGTGTGATTGTGAAATCCATAGATGGTTATGAAATGAGATTGATTTAAGCTGTAAAATTTTGAGATTTTAGAGCTTAGTTTAAGGAAAGTGAGTGTAATCATTTATTCATTAATTTAAACGAATAAACGAAAACGTTGACTTATCAAAACTTCTAGATTCTAATAACATAGTGAAGACATGCTTTAGCCTATAAGTGAACACTTATCCCAAGAATTCCCAGGTAGGCATCCGGGTCCCTCGTCTGATTGGGATTTATGCGCAATGCCAGTCCTAGACAGAAAACTCAGAATACAGGCGTTCACCCTTCCAGATTGCACGTGTTCATCATTAAAATCTAGAACTTCGACGAGATCTTCAAGGTGGTTCAGGCTAAACCTGAGGATTAGTCCTATTAGTCTAAGAGTAGATCCTGTGATGGAGAACAATCTTCTTGTAGAGACTAAAGTAGGGATAAGAAGTAGGAGGGAGATAGAGAATAGAAACAAGTAGGGTTATAAGTAAAAGGAGCAAGTATTGATTATAATCCTATGGTTATAGACTAGATTATTTTTCTAATAACCTAATTCCCTATAACCATGGCTCTGATACCAATCTGTAACACCCCAACCGATGGCGGAAACATCGGGATGTCACGTATTGATGATTGTTCAGTAGCTCATGGTAAATAATAAGTTTCAATAAATGATTTAAATAAATTACATACAATTACATCTAAGAATTATGTTTTAGGTTTCTATTTAGGTTCAATTGATGTTTTAATATATATAGGAATGGATTTATGTTTCATGTTTCGATTTAGGGCTTTATGTTTTAGGTTTTGATATAGGGTTCAATTGATGTTTTAAGATAGATACGAATGGATATATGTTTTAGGTTTCGATTTAGGGGTTTATGTTTTAGCTTTCGATTTAGGGTTCAATTGATGTTTTAAGATACCTACCTATAGATTGATTTGGGGCTGTATTCTACTAATAACAGTTAAGATATAAAGAGTATAGCTATTAAACAGTTTCACAATGTTGAATATGTTTGAAAAAACTGGTATTTAGTGGTTTATGTTTTAGGTTTCAATTTAGGGTTCAATTGATGTTTTAAGAAAGGTACGAATATATTGTTATGATTTAGGTTTCGATTGTGGGTTTATGTTTTATTTATCGATTTATATGTATAGATTTTCTGATACAAAGATTTGATTGAGTTTGTAAGTATTTTTGTGATTTAAACATTAATATATGTATTATTTATTATTTTTTGTGGATTGGTACAGGTGCATACACATCCGTGTTACAATGGTTTACAGATTTTGGGTTAAGTCAGAAAATAACAGCCGTGTTTGTTTGGTAAGATATGAATCATGGTTTTAATGTATATACTACACTCATTTTATAATATCCTTATAATTTTAATGTTTGTACTCAGGGGTTACCAAGTGACTATGATGGTTGGATCGACAAGTATGGTTATCCTTCTGGGAATACCAAGATCCGAACCTTGGATGATAATGTAACACCCCAACCGATGGCAGAAACATCGGGATGTCACGTATTGATGATTGTTCAGTAGCTCATGGTAAATAATAAGTTTCAATAAATGATTTAAATAAATTACATACAATTGTTCTAAGAATTTGTACATCAAAATGAAAAATACAAGCTACGCATCTTCAAGCATTAACTCTAATCTTCGAGCATGTTATAACCTGAAACATGTTAAGTTTGAAAATATTTTGGGTCAACAAAAGTTGGTGAGAATTACATAGGTTTTGATAATTGAATAAAACTTGTACAATTCAAGTGTCATGGCAAGTCTAGTCCATATGTGAAAACATACTAGAAGTAAATCGAGTGCATAATCAACCCTTGTGACTGTTATATTGTGGTACATCCCATACGCTCATGGTTCACTCGATTATGTTATGCGATAACAATCACCCACGCTACCTTTGTAGAAGGCACGTATCCGGGTGGGATTGTCAGTCCAATAGATCTATCATTGTATACCGTCGGCTGATCAATGTTAATGATTATGCTAGAATTGTGCTTACCCTAGTCATGTTCAAGACATAATGCAACATAGAAAAACACATAGACACTTTGATGATTGAATTGCATATAGAATGTTGTAACATGTTTCACCCCAAAAATGGTGATAAATAGAAAAGGGCTATGTAAAACTCACCTTAGCAAAATGTTATGTCTCGTGAAAATAGAATATGTGTTGCCCCAAAGTTGCCAATTACAAGAGCTTATAATCAAAGCTTCAATTGTAGAAGTAATAGACTATAGAAGAAAAGTATGAGGGAAAGTTTAATCGGATTGAAACAATCGATTTAGAGGTGGCAAGTGTAATGGTTCATAGGTGGGTTTTCATACTAGTTTTGATTCAATTAGCCATTAAAATTGGTCAACACCATAAAGTAAGGTTTTATGATGAATTGACTATTTGACTAGGACTTTGACTGTTTGACTAAGACTTTATTTAAGAAATAAAAAACATATCATTAGTTTGAATTACAAAATAAAAAAAACACCGTCTTATAAAATGACGATTTTATAAATAGAATTAGGATAGGACATATGTCATGATTGAAGATTTTTTTTTTAAGTACAATGATAAAAGGAACTTAGAAAAATAGAGTGCAGGATAAAGATAAGAATACTTAGAATAAATTAGACTTTATATCATGGATCGGGAAATACTTTAATGCAAAATAAATGGGAAAATTCGTGAGGTTACAGATAAAGTCTATGACATTAAAGTTTTAAACATTGCAGGCAAATGGTTATTCTACAATGGTTGGAGAACTATGATTACTGAATTAAAGTACCCATCTGGGTGTAACTTTAAATTTCAGTATGATGAAAATCTCAAGTCTTTCAGAATGATTACTTTCCATCAGGATGCTGTGTGTGCACCTGGTACCTTCTTCTACTGCAGATTGGGCGATCCACTTACAACTGATAAACGTTTGGTATGTTTTTTATAACAAGTCCACTAAATCTTAGATTATAAAAAAAAAATTGTACACAAACTGATTGTATTGTGTTAACATTGTTTGTCTTTTTTCCAGCATATCAGTTGTTTCGTTCTTCATGGATTATTCAACCGAACAGTTCTATTGGATCCAATTGACGTTACTGCTCATTCAATTGCACACTTTCAGATACAGCTAGCAGTTGATGATGATACTATTTATGTGACTGAAGGATGGCCAATGATTAAGGAAGCTTTTTCAATTACTGCTGATCATCTAATTGTGTTCGAAATCATTAATGAGGTTTTTCTCTGTTTTTATTTATTGATTTTGAAATCTTTATATAATTTTTGTTATTGTTTGATTTTTATAATTTTCTATACTTTACTAAGAATACTTTTTATTCATTTTACAGACCAACTACAATATGTCGCTTTTTTTGAAAAACAAGCTTACTCTTTCTCCCGGTCATGTTTCGAAAGCTGAAGTTAATGAGGAGGATGATGATGACAGTGAAGAGGATGATGATTACTATAATGAGGAAGGACGTGGTTGTCCTTTCTGATGACGACAGTGATGAGGATCCAATGGATGATGATAAGTCCGAAGATGTCCAGGATGTAGATGTGCCGGTGGTTTTCAAAGTTGATAAGCACTTTGTAAGTATAATTATTTCTGCAATGTTTATTAAAATGTTTGTAATTTAGTGTATCTGTATTAGTTGTGAGGATGTAGGTGTGCCGAAGATGTTTAGACTTTATTTTAGAATTTATTTTTACACTATAGTTTATCCATATTAGTTGCACATAGTTATACGAAATTAGATGAAAAGTAACTTATGTGCACAGTAGTGGTTGTTGACAATATTATAACTGAACAGCAGCCTATCTAATTTAGAGACCATGTTCGACAAACTTATAACCATGTTATACAATATTGAAATAAATTGAATGATTTTACTAGCCATCATTCGCTAAGTTTAGATTTTAGTTTATACTTTATAGTTTAGACTTTACTTCACTTTATTTGCTATGCTACGAATGAGCAGAAAGAAAATGAGTCATATATTACAAGTACCAGTTTGAGTTTATGACGTTCTGTCACACCCTCAAATTTTCACTTGCGGAGTTTTACCGCGAGGCGCATGACAAACCAGGATCCAAGTCAACGGTCACAATAAACAGCACTATATGAAATACGTAAACTCAAAACTTGGTTATCAAACCATTAAAACCATAGCGGAAGCATTTCAAAATTTAGTCAACTACAAAACTGTGTTCCAACATGTTCAAAACATTTATTTAAAATATGGTACTAAGCCTAGACGCCAGTGCAGACCCGTGCGCCTAGTCCAACCGATGCTACCTTAGCGACCTGAGAAAAACATGCCAAAAAGACGTCAACATATATAATGCTGGTGAGTTCACAGGTTTGTTCAAAATGTTACCAAAATAGTTACCAAAACGTTACCATGTCCATACTATATCAATGTTACCAAGTACGCTAGCTAGGCGTCTGTTTTATTACTACTACGATTGGAAAACCATTACTAGACACGTTTAGCAATGTTTAGCAATGTTCAGCCCGAATGTTCAGCATGATACCAATGTTACCAGTTCGAGACAATATGCACCCGCCCGGCCCTCCAAGCCGACGAGTGGGGCAGGTCACGCCCAATAGATCTATCCACACTTCCCCCGTTGTGCATCACCACACATTCATGGTTTTCCGCCGGGACTTTAAAAGATCGTATAGCAATGCAAAGTTAAACTATAGTATGACATATGTTACCAAAATAGTTTAGCGCATGTTTTCTCCCCCAAAAGTTAAAGCTATAAAAGTGGGGCCTTGAACTCACCTTAGATTGCGTTCCTCAGTGATTAGTAAAATGCTAAGCCCTTGATAATCCCTCTACCGGAGATCTATCAAAATGTTCACATAAGTGTTCCGACTAATAACCATAAGGTTATCTAGTCCCCGATTGTCCAGATCGTAACCAAGTATGTTTTAAAACGTGTTTAAGTGTTTAACCGACACACTAGACCGACCCGACATCCCGTTGGTGACTCATTACCCTATCTAATCAAGTACACATAGATTACACACAAAGTTCAAGCATAAAACACTTAGTTTGTATAAAAAATCTCATTTTTTAATCAGAAGGGTCGAACCAGAAGAATAAGTCCTCCTTTCGCCCGTTTTTAACCCCTCCTTCGACCCTTTAAAAGCCACATTCGACCGTTCTTAACAGGTTCGACCAAACTGTCCAGGTTCGACCCTGGGATTCCACATTCGACCACTCGACCGGTCGAATGTGCCCAGGTTCGACCCTGACAGATTATTTTTCCAAAAACGCTTCAAAAACATCCGAAAACATCCCGAAACATTACCAAACACTGCAGTCAAGCATGAATAACTTATCCCAACAAAACCCCACCAATTTTGCCCCAAAACCTATCCGTTTCAGCCCTTTCCTAAAATGGCAAAGATTATGGAAGTGTCACATCATGCATGTAATCTTTACCAATTTGGAAACTTTTCAATATCAATCCATAATCATCTAAAAATGCTCAGTTTATCATGTAATTGAAAACCCCAATCGCTTTATTGATACTACTAACATGCACAAGCCCTAGATTCAATAAAATCCCCAAATTAGACTTGATATCATCATCTATCTAATTATAACCTCTTATACTCCTAAACTATCATCAAGAGCAGCCCTAGATCATGTTTCTAGTATTAGCACAGTAGCAAATCATTGAACAACACATAATATCGCATAACACACACTTAACATATGTTTATTGATATGAAAACCTATGTTTAATGATAGGGTTTAGGTTTAGAAAGATGTTTAAAAGGTTTTTATTGATAAAAACTTCCTTAGAACAGATCTGGACATTTAGGGTTAGATAAAAACGAATTAAAATACTTGAACAAGGTTTAGAATTAAGAACACACCTTGGATTCTTTATTAGATGTTGTTGATAGGTTAGATTATGAAAAAAGAAGAGCAAAAACTCATTCCTTAATGAGTAAAATCGTTTGAGAGTGTTTTGAGACGGTTAGGGTTAGTGAAATCGTGAAAAATGACAAAGTTTGGTATTTATACTAGTCCACATTCGCCCCTTCTACCTGGGCGAATGTACCCACATTCGCCCCTTTCACAGGGTCGAATGTGCATGTTCTGGTCGAATGAAACTTTTTTCATTTCCACATTCCAGGTTTGCCCCTTTGCTAAGGGTCGAACCAAGTTTATTTTCCAGGTTCGCCCACTCGATGTGGTCGAACCAGAACTTATGTTTTGCTAGTTTTCCAATTTATCGTGTTTAACGCATTTTAACGCACCTTAACATATGAGCATGCAACCTTAGTCTATGTTTAACATATTTAAGCATGGATGATTATCTACACATCGTTTTAAACACATCTATGCATATAATCCACCACACGACAATTAATCTACACATACACTTAATTAGTTTATGATATTTCACCAACAACGGGACCCGGTACTAATGTATTCCCAAAACAACTCCAATGATCCTCCAGATCATTGAACCCCGTACAATCCTAACTTGACCCGACTCAACTAACCTAGTTAAGTCCATTTATAAATGTTTCCCGCTAAGGTAGACTTAGATGTTACTAAAATGTTTAAGCCAAACATGCCGGGTGTCACATCATCCCCACGTTGAAAGAATTTCCGTCCCGAAAATTGCATGAAGCCCAAACATGAAAGAGATGGAAAGAATGAAACGAAAAGAAAATTTACCGGATGTCACATCATCCCCACGTTGAATGGAATCTCGACCCGAGATTCATTCCTCTTCAACAGTAACATGCCTCGATTCGAATGCGCGTTTCGGAAAAAGATGAGGATACTTATCTTTCATCTGATCCTCCCGTTCCCACGTGAACTCCGGTCCACGGTTCGAGTTCCAACGAACTTTGACGATGCGGATTTTACTCCGACGAAGGCTACGAATCTTGTAGTCGAGGATCTCGACAGGTTCCTCCACAATGCGAAGACGATCATCAACCTTGATCTCTTCTAGTGGTACAATGAGAGATTCATCAGCCAAACACTTATTTAAGTTAGACACATGGAAGACGTTGTGAACACTACCGAGCTCCGCCGGTAAGTCAAGTCTGTATGCTACCGGTCCAATCCGTTCCAGGATTGCGAACGGTCCGATATAACGAGGGTTGAGTTTGCCACGCTTCCCAAAGCGTATGACGCCCTTCCATGGTGAAACTTTCAGAAGTACCTTGTCCCCAACCTGGAACTCCAAAGGTTTGCGACGGCGATTGGCATAGCTCTTCTGACGATCCTGCGCAGCAGCCAAACGGTTACGAATTTGTACGATTTTCTCCGATGTTTCGTACACAAGTTCCGGACCAGTGAGCTGGCTCTCCCCCACCTCGGCCCAACAAAGAGGTGATCGACATTTCCGTCCGTAGAGAGCCTCGAACGGAGCTGCCTTGATACTAGAGTGATAGTTGTTGTTGTAGGAGAACTCTACCAACGGTAGGTGGATCTCCCAGCTTTTGCCAAAATCGATAACACATGCCCGAAGCATGTCTTCCAAGATTTGAATCATCCGCTCACTCTGTCCATCAGTTTGCGGATGATAAGCCGTACTCATATCCAACTGAGTACCCAAAGCCTTGTGCAGAGCCTTCCAGAAATGCGAAGCAAAACGAGAATCACGATCAGAAATAATAGAAACAGGCACCCCGTGCCGAGCAACCACCTCCTTAAGGTAAAGTCGAGCCCATCGGTTTCCTTAATAGGTATGAAACGTGCCGATTTTGTCAACCTATCAACAATCACCCAAATCATATCACAACCACTTGGTGACCTTGGTAACTTGGTGACAAAATCCATCGTGATTCGTTCCCACTTCCATTCTGGAACCTCTGGTTGTTGCAGGAGACCAGACGGCCTCTGATACTCCACCTTGACTTTAGCACAAGTCAAGCATTTGCTGACATAAGAAGCTATATCAGCCTTCATGTTTGGCCACCAATAAAGTATCTTCAAATCCTGATACATCTTATCGGAGCCAGGGTGAATAGAATACCGGGATTTTTTAGCTTCATCCAAGACAAGCTCGCGTAATTCCCCGAACAAGGGAACCCAAACACGTCCTGCAAAATAGTGTAAGCCATCGGTCCTGAGTTCAAGATGCTTGTCAGCACTGTGCATGGTTTCAGCTTTAAGGTTCTCCTCCTTCAAAGCTTCCAACTGTGCAGAACGGATTCGGTCAGGCAATGAGGAATGAATGGTGAGCTGTAAGGCTCGAACATGACGAGGACTCACATACTCCTTCCTACTCAAGGCGTCCGCCACAACGTTCGCCTTGCCAGGATGGTATTTGATAGCACAGTCATAGTCATTCAGGAGTTCAACCCAACGACGCTGCCGCATGTTTAACACCTTCTGGGCGAAAATATGCTGAAGACTCTTGTGATCGGTGTATACTTCACACTTGGTACCGTACAAGTAATGTCTCCAGATTTTCAACGCAAAGATCACTGCACCCAATTCCAAGTCATGAGTAGTGTAGTTCTTCTCCATGAACCTTGAGTTGTCGAGAAGCATAGGCAATAACCTTCCCGCGTTGCATCAACACACAACCGAGACCACGAATAGAAGCGTCACAGTACACAACGAAGTCATCCGTACCCTCAGGTAAAAATAAGATAGGTGCAGAACAAAGTTTAAGCTTCAGCATCTGAAATGCTGATTCTTGTGGTTCAACCCAGTCAAACTTTCGGTCTTTCTGGGTAAGAGTGGTGAGGGGTTGAGTGATCTTCGAAAATCCCACAATGAAACGACGATAGTAACCCCAAGACCTAGGAATTGCCGCACCTCAGATGGCGTCTTTGGTGCTTCCCAGTCTTTAATACCTTCGATCTTAGCTGGATCGAGATGAATTGCTAGTTCATTAACCACATGCCCTAGGAATTGAACTTTACGTAACCAAAAATCACACTTTGAGAACTTAGCATACAACTGCTCCTGTCTCAAAAGTTCCAAGACCAACCGTAGGTGTTCCTCATGATCCGTCTTGTTCTTAGAATAAACCAGAATATCATCAATAAACACGATGATGAACTTATCAAGGTAAGGCATACAAACGCGGTTCATCAAGTCAATGAACACCGCCGGTGCGTTAGTGAGACCAAAAGGCATGACCAAGAACTCAAAATGGCCATATCGAGTGCGAAAAGCAGTCTTCTGAATGTCAGCTTCCCGGACGCGCAACTGGTGATAACCGGACCGCAAATCAATCTTCGAGTAGGAACTAGAGCCCTGGAGCTGGTCAAAGAGATCATCAATGCGAGGAAGAGGATAACGATTCTTGATGGTCACTTTGTTCAGCTCACGATAATCAATACACATGCGAAGACTTCCGTCCTTCTTCTTCACAAAACAAAATAGGAGCCCCCCACGGGGAAGAACTCGGTCGGATGAAACCCTTTTCCAAGAGTTCCTGCAACTGGCTGGACAACTCTTTCATCTCGGGAGGTGCAAGACGATACGGAGCTCGGGCAATAGGAGCTGCACCCGGAGTAAGATCAATACCAAACTCAACCTGACGATGGGGAGGGAGACCAGGTAAATCATCATGAAACACATCGGGAAAATCACAAACCACCGGAATATCCTCGATCTTCTTCTCATCGTCAGTAGATACGTTAACAAATGCCAGAATGGCCGAACAACCCTTCCGAGGTACTTACGGGCTTTCATGCTAAAAATGATACTCAGCGGAGTACCGCTTTTCTCGCCATGAACCGAAAGAGTCTCTCCATCAGGGAGAGGGATCCGAATAATCTTATAGAAACAAACGATCTCCGCACGATACAATGATAACCAATCCATGCCGACAACGACATCAAAACTACCCAGGGGTACCGGCATAAGGTCAATGGGGAAAGACAAACCCAACAGTTCCAAATGACATTCCCTAAGGGTGTGCGTTGCTTCGATTTTCTTACCATCAGCCAATTCTATTAAGTACTTAGCCTCTAAAGGTGTGGGTACTATATCTAGCAATCGACTAATGTCCATAGATACGAAACTCTTATCGGCACCAGAATCAAACAAGACATAAAGAAAAGAGTTTTAAAAAAAATAAATGTGGATTGTTGGAATCGAACCAGTGACCTGACCCGGCCCAAAGTCTTAACCAAGACACCTACTACCAGCTGCTCCACGTCTGATGTTGTTATATTTTTAAACAGATCAAAGTATATAACGGTTAATTATAGAAATCCCCAATTTGAAAACTATGAACCCTAGAATGAACATCGATCCAATTGACCCAACAAACACAAACGATTACGGTTAAAAGTTTAGGGCTTTTAATCCCTACACCAAACCGTCCCTAACCCATCAAAAATTTTGAGTTAAATTGTACCTATAGATGTTGAATGCTCGGGTTTGTTTTGCGGCCAGAAAGCTTTGAATTCGAGTAGATTTAGTGTTTGATAGGTGATTATGATTGAGGGGTTCTCTTAGTCGCACCCTAAGGCTGTTGGGGAATGCTTCAATTTATAGTGCCATGTTCGTTTTGGAAGATTTTGATAGTTTGACCAAGAATGGTCAATGTCGAGCAATTCATGCTGATTTAGAGCTGAGATTGCGTTCAGTAAACGCGTGGTGATGTGTTGGTCAAAACCGAATCACCTAATCTAAGCAAGGTTTCCATAATTAGCTTAATTAATTGATCAATCAAGGTTTATGGTTGACCTCATTGTTGCAGCGATCAAAGGGAAAGGGAAACAGGTTTTCAGTGTGTATATATATATATAGAGTTGGGATTAAATTAGGAATGAGCCATAGCTTAACTGGTAGTGTGCGGGTGTGTGTTGAGGGCCGGCTGACTACCCAGGTTCGAACCCAGGCAGCAACAGCAGCGTTTTTTTTTAAACAAAGAGGAGGGGTTAGTGGGCCGGTACTGGGCCTGTGTTGGGTCTGGGCTCAATGCTTGGGCTCGCTGATGGGCTGCAAACAAGGAAAAGGTGGGTTTGTTAGGTGGGCTTAGTTGGGTTGGGTTAGTGTGTTAAAGTAGATGGTTTGTTTGGTGTTTGATTTATTATTATTATTATAATTATTATTATTATTATTATTATTATTATTATTATTATTATTATAAGTGAGGATAAAATGTGACATACTAGATAGGAGGTACGAAATATATATATATATATATAATAGTGATAAAAGTGACGGATGTCACAGCATCCCTACTTTTAGAAACTTCGTCCCGAAGTTATTAGAATCATAGGGTTATGGATTAAGATAACTGTGGTTTGGAAAATTCGGATGATTTGGATAAGAGGTTTGATAGGTGTGAGTCAAGGATTTTGGATTATGTTCGTCTCAAATAGTAAGGAGAATAAGAATCTAGTAAAGCACTAAACTTCAGTTTTAGGAATCCTAAAATAAATGTATGAGTTGATTGCCTATAGAAAGACCCAATGAACTACCAAGTAACTAGAGTTTGTTCCTGGTCCGACTTCCAGTCTTACTTTCAATGCATCATTAGTGTTTATATATAGGGTGTACCGCAACTAACCCACCACACCTTTGATACCTTGAAAACGTATTGGACGCCTACCAAAAACTCTAATAGAATTTCACACCACCCTAACGTACCTGTAAATTCATGATTACGTTCCGGACCGGAATCATCAATTTTCCTTACATTAGGGTTTTATGTCCTTCTATGATCCTATTCTAACAACACATTAACGCAAATAAGTTTCACAAGAATATGACAAAACAAACACGTTGGGTTGCAATGAGACGTTATCAACGAAATGAAGCTATGTAATAATGAGGTCAATTACATTGGTTTGCAACGACTTGCAAGCATAACAAAATTTAAGTATGGGCTACCACCCATCCGGGAAGCCCTTTAAGTGAAATGTTTGTCTGAGTTGAGTGGATAATGTAGTAGTTGTCTTTCATAGGTCAACATGCAATTTGATAATACACACATGCAAGCAAGTTTATAAGTACAGCAACCATTAAGTATAAGAGTTATCTTAGTGGCCTATAGAAATAGCTCATATTTGGCCAGCCATGTTTACGAGTATCATGAATAATTAAATGTTCAATGGATAGTCAAATTAAGGGAAAAATCAAGTTTCATATAACAAACAATGATGTTTTTAGAGAAGCTCTGTAGGATCAAGTATCAAGTTTTTAGTAGTTTGATTTTCATGGAAATCAAGTCCAAATGTTTCAAATAAATGTAAGGTAGAGTCTTTAAACTTCTACGATTAAAATAAACATAACCAAATATGATAAATTTCCAATTTGTGTTCGTACACAATAGTATGCAAGGAAATTTCCAGATGTTATATGCTACTGAGTGCGACAAAATTGGGTACAAAATGATAATAGGATCAAGAAAATGAAAACACATGTATTGGATTTCTCGAGTCTTAGGAAGATTCCATCCATGGCTTAACCAGTGGGATTAACGTCATCCTGACCGTTTGCTTCGTTGATATTGATATTGAAAGCTCGTCCATGTGCCACCAGGTTTACATTACTCAATTTAGGGCATCGAGGTCGCATGTGGTTAGGGTCTCCACAATGATAACATGCCCGACCGTTAGTAATCGGTAGTGGTTCCTGGGCAGCTGTTTGATGATTATCCTGTGTCCTAACCATTACTCGACAAGTGGTGACAAAGTGTCCAAACCTTCCACATCTAGTGCATTGACGGCATGGAAGATTTGCAGGGTGATGATACTTGCAAGTGTTGCATTGAGGATGGATTCCCGTGTAGGCTTTCTTGATAGGAGGCTGAGTCACAGGGCCCACAACAGCATGGTTCTGATTATCGCCCATTCGTTTCTTAGAGTTCGAAAAAGTAGTGGCGGCCTTTGCTAAAACAGTCTTAGATTGTTCAACAACATGGGTGTTTTCTCAGCAGACGTCTTGGTGCCCTTCCTAACCAAGTTTCCTTTCCTTACGTGTTTGTCTGTCAAAGTGGCTGCAAGCTGGATGGCTTCTTCTACCGTAGTGGATTTGCCTCCAGTGACAACGTCTTGAATCAGGTTAGGTAATCCCTCGATATATTTCTCGATTGCTCGAGAGACCGGGGTGACCATGTGTGGAACCAGTATGCTAAGTTCGTGATATCGAGTATTATACGCAAGATTCTCACCACTGTCTTGTTTCAAACCCATGGAACTCTTCCTCTAGTTTCCTGATTTCGTTCCTAGGGCAGAATTTGGCGATCATGAGTTCCTTAACCTCATGTAACAACCGGCAAAAATAAGGTAATTCCGTACAGATTAATTAGTATATGATTAACGTAATTAAATGCAATTATGCGTAATTTAATTATCAAGGCCTTAGGAGATAGCAATTTTCCAAATAGTGCATAGGAATGCATACGTTTAATGGTAAAACATGATTGGATCATGTGCGAATAAGCTATCCGGTATGGACGTTGGCAATTACCCAGTAATAATTAAATAAACGAAAAGGATCCCGGACACCCAGGATATAAAATAAAGGGTATTTTCACGAAATATAATAAGTTTTGGAACTCCAAAACCATAAGTGAAAACGTCTTGTACAAATCTCCCGGTAACGAATAAAATGCGCGTACCGCACCCGATACGCGTATAACTCATAATTTCACCCGGCAAAGGCCTAAATAACCAATCAACGCTTAAATTAGACTATATTTAAGGGTTATTAAAGGTATTTTTAATGTCCGGATAACGCGTGATTAAAACCCGAAAAATACCCGAACGACACCCGAACGACGGGGGATTAAACATAACAAACAATGGGTAAATATTTGAAGTTGTGGACCCCACTTACACCCATCAAAGGGCCGGCCTAATGGCCTTGTTTTATCCATGTTGTGTTAATAATAATAAGCTAAAGACCTAGATAAAGCATGCATGTGTATAAAGACAAAAGATGTAAGAAAGACATAAGTACAAAGCATGCTCTCCTTTTGTCCCCCTCCCTTGCATATTTCGGCCCTTAGGCCCTATAATCCAAGACAAGACCAAAGCTAATGATACACTCATGTACACACATGCAAGTATAATATCTAGTGAAAGGTTATGATGGGTCACAAATACTTAGCAAGATTTGCAAGCAATCCCTCACCCCTCATCAAAACTTACGGCCAAACACCCTCTTACACAATCTCCCAAGATCATTTTAGCACAATACATATCTCATAAATCTTTAGTCATGATCACATGAAATCCATGGAAGATATGGTGAGCTTATATATAACATGTGTTAGATACATGAGTTAACAAAGCAAAAACTCTTCTTCTCCTTTCTTATTTGAGCCGTGAACTTCACCCTCCCCATATACATTCTCCTTTCAAGTTTTTACATCTCCAAAATACTTAAAATCATCCATCATCCAAACCCCTTTTGTGTGTTTCAAGAGCTTGGAGCTAAACCACTAGGAAGAACACACTAAACCCCTCTCAAATCCAAGGTTTTTGTCTTCCCTAGCCTTGTGCTAGTAGTAAGCATTCTTAATCTTGTTTTTGATTATTATTATTCATGTATGTGTTCTTAGTAGCAAGTTGTACATGAAGGGTTTAAAAAGAGGTTTGAACATAATCTTTAATGGGTTTTACATATGTAAAATGGATGATTAAAGATATGAAAATAAAACATGGATTTGATGATGATGGAGATATATTCTTGAAAATATATAAAGTTTACATATAAGACTAAGTAGGATGATGTTTTGGTTAAAATTTTGAGATGAACTTGAATATGTTAAAACTAACTTTAATTCATCTTATTATGATCATCTAAGTTATAATATGTGGTAAAACATGTTAGAAGTTCATAAATGAAGAAGATGGAAAATCTAAGTTAGCTTACTTAGATGAATGATTTTTGATAAAATGGACAAATACATAAAACACACATATAATTAGTCTTCCATATGAAATATAAGACTAACATAAGTGTTTTGATACAAAAATAACTTACCAATAAAAAGTTGAATCTTCAAAGTTTACTATTTTGAGTGAGAAATGTTAACTTTGGAAGCTAGAGTGGAAAAATGCAACTTTTGGAAGTTAAGGGACTAAAGTTGTAACTTTGAAAGTTAGAGGACTAAAATGGATATTTTAGAAACTATTAGTCCAAAAATACAAGTATGGAAAGTTCGGTGTCAAAAATGTAAGTAATAAAGTCTAAGGATGATTTTTGTAAATACTAGTAGAAATACTTGGGTATTTTGTATAAAAGTGTATTTTTGGAAGTTATAAAAATACAAAGGGTTTTAAAATAAGGATTTTTATAAAATAGAGATTTTATAAAAATGTTAAGCAAACTTGAGAAACTTATACAAGGATGAATACTTTTATATAAATGGGAATATAAAAGTATTGAAGCATTTTTGTATCTAAGTTAACAAGTGGGTTAAAATACAAACCTTCCAAGTAACATGGGTTAGAAATGTGGATAATATTTCTATAAAACACATGTTGGGAAAGACTTGGAAAATTGACTAATCGAGTCAAGGTATCGAACTAAGACGCGTTGACAAACCGTACACGGACGAATCATGAGAAAAATGCCATTGCGGCAAGATAAGAAAAATATATATTTTAAGGAAGTAAAATATATATATATATTATACATGGGTGAAAACTAACAAACACTTTCCTAAGTGTTAAAGGAATTATTCGTGGGAGAAACACATGACATAAACCAATAAGACGTTAAACAAACGTATATACTTAACAAGAAAAATTACACATTTATATATATGTACGCTCGTCTCGACAAAATTCTAGTATATCTACTTAATGGGAAAGTAGATACGTGGGAAGGAAAGCCGCGACGAGAAGACAAAGATATATATATGTGTATGTCGTACCAACGAGATCCTAGTATATTTATTTGAATGGGAAAATAAATATACGGTATGGTGAGTTGAATCGGACGTTAAGAATATACAATCGAACGACAAGATCTTAGTATATTTGTTTAAATGGGAAAACAAATGTGCGGCAAAGTGAGTCGGGTCGAGGGTCGAAATATATATTATATCGAGCGATACGATCTTAAGTATAATTATTTAAATGGGAAAATAATTATATGTTAAGTGACGTCGGGTCGATGATAATAAGATACAAGTTAAGGAATATTAACAAGAGTAATATACAACTTGTAACACAAAGGGTAATGTAACGCCAACGAAACCTAGGATACGCGCTTAATTAAACGGGATTTGGAATAACTTGCGGTCGGGAGTTGGGTGTACAACTTGCCAAGGCACATGCACTATAGGAATAGTGACTTATACGTCTAGGACGTTTGTAGGTGCGAGACCCTCTATGCTATCTACCTAGTGAGCCAGACAGTGTTCAGGTGAGTTTCACGGCCCCATTTTACTGTTTTAACTGGGGGAAAGATATGTTTGTCAAATATTGTCACATGTTGAAAAGGTTTTCAAAGGATAAAATGTGATAAGTGGTATGATGAGTACTTGAGCAGTGATCGCCACTCGGGGTTGAGTCCTCTCTTCCGTAATCATTAATTCAGGGAAATGAAACCGAAAGAATATTTGGATAGTACTATTGGTGCCTGACAAGGCCCACCCCTAATCGATAGCGTCGATTATGCATTAGGTTATGCCTGGGGTGCATGTATTCTGAACTTAAGTCGTGGGAAACCGAGTAACGACTTGGAGCGGGGCATTATTATCAGTCTTGGTTTGGTTATGGGGCTCAAGGGACTGCTCGTCATTATAGTTTGTAGGAGCTAGCTACTCCTTACAAAGGCCACAAGATGTGCAGTTTCGCACAGGTTGTAAAAACGGAATATCGATCGACAAGATCCTAGTATAATTACTTAATGGGAAAGTAATTATACGGTAAAGTGAGTCGAGTCGATGGTTGTGAAAATGTTATTGTTATGTAACTAAAACCTGTGAACTCACCAATATTTTATATATTGACGTCTTTTTAAACATATCTTTCAGGTAACTAAGTGCTGGATAGATATGGGGCTAGTGCGGTGGAATTCGGAATGTCGGATACTGGTCGGGGTTTCATTCCTTGTTACCATCGGGTTGGAACATAAAAGGAAATACCCCACATTGAAACTTAATGTTTATCGTTTTATGTAATGCACTGTGCAATAACGGAACGAAATACTCATTTTCGACATTCTAATAAATTGATCTTTTCTAATTAAATATAGTTTGTGTTAATCTTGACTTTGATATGCTTTCGAGCGTTGCGCCACGTGTTTTCCGCCATTGGCGTGGTGTGACAGAAGTGGTATCAGAGCCAAGGTTGTAGCGAACTAGCATTTTTGAAAAATCTAGACTATAACCGGTTTTGGCTCGAAAACGAAGTTTTCAAAAATGAAACACAACGAAATATTTTTAGAAAAGAAAGAAGATTGTACATGGATTGTACAAGGGGAAATTCCGACCGACTAGCCATGTGTGTCAATATATGAAGTATTAGAAAATGCGGATAGGATGTCTAGGTTGCATAGGAATCCGATTTTCTAAGATTAAGTTAATACATATACGTAGTACGGATATTTTGCCAGTAAGGTTGTTGTATCACGCTTCACAATAGTCCGCGCTCTTGCATCGATCACCGTACCAGCAAGCGGGAAGAACGCTGTGGTCCACGATGAGCTCACTTGCTTGCCTGTAGACGGATGATCGGAAGGACTAATCTCTATCGCGTTAATGGATGTCGCCACGTTGTTCATGATTTGGAGGATCAAGTCTTGTTGTATGAAATCTCGGTTTTGGATCAGGAAGCTCGAAATAGCGGGCAACAAGATTACCTGGCAACACAAATTATCATTACGGGTGCACACGTAATAATAGTTTGAGGTGCACGGTAACCTTGGTGGGCGCTAGGGCCGGGATTGGTGATCACTCCTTGTCTTCGTTGTCTTGTTCTTTAGATTCAGTCTTAGTTTTGATCGACCATTGGGTTAAATGGGAGGTCTCGCCGATGTCCTTTATTTTGATCCTAGCTAACCTAATAAGCTTTCTTCGACATTACCTTTAAGGTACGAACACGGAGGAGCTCGAACGTCTATTCATGTGAGAAATTTGACGTAAATCTTCGCATCGGATAGAGACGGGAGACGAAAACATCCTTGCATGGAGTTAAATGCCTGGAACGATGCGAGGAATGCTAAACTTGGAACCCAGTGAAGACTTAGGGTGCGTCCCTGCTAGACTAGTGCGACTAGAGAGCGGGACCCTGCGTGGATTAAATATGAGACTCGTGGCCGTGTGCTGCGGTGTTATCATGGTGAATAGGTCATGATCGACCTAACGCATGCCCAGGTTGTCTTCAAGGGTTGGATATTTTTTCCTCTCCGGTTGGAAGACAGAATCAAAGTTACGGGATTAAGAAGCTTGATCATTGTTACCTTGAAAGCTCGGTAGCCCTTGACTGAAACAACAGTATTGGTTGTTCCCATGCAGTCATGGACTGCTGATGAAAGCAGCATGCCGCATTGCACAAGACATGAGTGCTTTGTTAAACTCTGATGATGTCAGAATTTCGGCCACTAATCATGACTGCGACAGGGTTTGCCAGTGAGAGATGACGGCGTATAGTAGGACAGCAAGCCCCAGTCGGCGTTTGGCAATGGACTCACTCGAAGTGCATATGATTAACTCGTGGGAAGCCACTACTCTCGTGTATTGAGTATTCAAGTATGGATTAACAACCTTTGCAATAGCGCTGGATCGTGTTCGGAAGATGAATTGTGATGGACTCAGCATGTTAGTACGTGTGTCATACTACTTTCCTGAGGAGCAAGGGTTATCATAAGACTTCTCTATCTACCTCCTGTTTGTTTTCAAGGATTATTGGAAGTCTCGCTTCAGTCGAGGAACGCCAGAGTAGGCCCGTTACATGTACTGTGCCTAAACCACTAGGAAGAACACACTAAACCCCTCTCAAATCCAAGGTTTTTGTCTTCCCTAGCCTTGTGCTAGTAGTAAGCATTCTTAATCTTGTTTTTGATTATTATTATTCATGTATGTGTTCTTAGTAGCAAGTTGTACATGAAGGGTTTAAAAAGAGGTTTGAACATAATCTTTAATGGGTTTTACATATGTAAAATGGATGATTAAAGATATGAAAATAAAACATGGATTTGATGATGATGGAGATATATTCTTGAAAATATATAAAGTTTACATATAAGACTAAGTAGGATGATGTTTTGGTTAAAATTTTGAGATGAACTTGAATATGTTAAAACTAACTTTAATTCATCTTATTATGATCATCTAAGTTATAATATGTGGTAAAACATGTTAGAAGTTCATAAATGAAGAAGATGGAAAATCTAAGTTAGCTTACTTAGATGAATGATATTTTGATAAAATGGACAAATACATAAAACACACATATAATTAGTCTTCCATATGAAATATAAGACTAACATAAGTGTTTTGATACAAAAATAACTTACCAATAAAAAGTTGAATCTTCAAAGTTTACTATTTTGAGTGAGAAATGTTAACTTTGGAAGCTAGAGTGGAAAAATGCAACTTTGGAAGTTAAGGGACTAAAGTTGTAACTTTGAAAGTTAGAGGACTAAAATGGATATTTTAGAAACTATTAGTCCAAAAATACAAGTATGGAAAGTTCGGTGTCAAAAATGTAAGTAATAAAGTCTAAGGATGATTTTTGTAAATACTAGTAGAAATACTTGGGTATTTTGTATAAAAGTGTATTTTTGGAAGTTATAAAAATACAAAGGGTTTTAAAATAAGGATTTTTATAAAATAGAGATTTTATAAAAATGTTAAGCAAACTTGAGAACTTATACAAGGATGAATACTTTTATATAAATGGGAATATAAAAGTATTGGAAGCATTTTTGTATCTAAGTTAACAAGTTGGGTTAAAATACAAACCTTCCAAGTAACATGGGTTAGAAATGTGGATAATATTTCTATAAAACACATGTTGGGAAAGACTTGGAAAATTGACTAATCGAGTCAAGGTATCGAACTAAGACGCGTTGACAAACCGTACACGGACGAATCATGAGAAAAATGCCATTGCGGCAAGATAAGAAAAATATATATTTTAAGGAAGTAAAATATATATATATATATACATGGGTGAAAACTAACAAACACTTTCCTAAGTGTTAAAGGAATTATTCGTGGGAGAAACACATGACATAAACCAATAAGACGTTAAACAAACGTATATACTTAACAAGAAAAATTACACATTTATATATATGTACGCTCGTCTCGACAAAATTCTAGTATATCTACTTAATGGGAAAGTAGATACGTGGGAAGGAAAGCCGCGACGAGAAGACAAAGATATATATATGTGTATGTCGTACCAACGAGATCCTAGTATATTTATTTGAATGGGAAAATAAATATACGGTATGGTGAGTTGAATCGGACGTTAAGAATATACAATCGAACGACAAGATCTTAGTATATTTGTTTAAATGGGAAAACAAATGTGCGGCAAAGTGAGTCGGGTCGAGGGTCGAAATATATATTATATCGAGCGATACGATCTTAAGTATAATTATTTAAATGGGAAAATAATTATATGTTAAGTGACGTCGGTCGATGATAATAAGATACAAGTTAAGGAATATTAACAAGAGTAATATACAACTTGTAACACAAAGGGTAATGTAACGCCAACGAAACCTAGGATACGCGCTTAATTAAACGGGATTTGGAATAACTTGCGGTCGGGAGTTGGGTGTACAACTTGCCAAGGCACATGCACTATAGGAATAGTGACTTATACGTCTAGGACGTTTGTAGGTGCGAGACCCTCTATGCTATCTACCTAGTGAGCCAGACAGTGTTCAGGTGAGTTTCACGGCCCCATTTTACTGTTTTAACTGGGGGAAAGATATGTTTGTCAAATATTGTCACATGTTGAAAAGGTTTTCAAAGGATAAAATGTGATAAGTGGTATGATGAGTACTTGAGCAGTGATCGCCACTCGGGGTTGAGTCCTCTCTTCCGTAATCATTAATTCAGGGAAATGAAACCGAAAGAATATTTGGATAGTACTATTGGTGCCTGACAAGGCCCACCCCTAATCGATAGCGTCGATTATGCATTAGGTTATGCCTGGGGTGCATGTATTCTGAACTTAAGTCGTGGGAAACCGAGTAACGACTTGGAGCGGGGCATTATTATCAGTCTTGGTTTGGTTATGGGGCTCAAGGGACTGCTCGTCATTATAGTTTGTAGGAGCTAGCTACTCCTTACAAAGGCCACAAGATGTGCAGGTTTCGCACAGGTTGTAAAAACGGAATATCGATCGACAAGATCCTAGTATAATTACTTAATGGGAAAGTAATTATACGGTAAAGTGAGTCGAGTCGATGGTTGTGAAAATGTTATTGTTATGTAACTAAAACCTGTGAACTCACCAATATTTTATATATTGACGTCTTTTTAAACATATCTTTCAGGTAACTAAGTGCTGGATAGATATGGGGCTAGTGCGGTGGAATTCGGAATGTCGGATACTGGTCGGGGTTTCATTCCTTGTTACCATCGGGTTGGAACATAAAAGGAAATACCCCACATTGAAACTTAATGTTTATCGTTTTATGTAATGCACTGTGCAATAACGGAACGAAATACTCATTTTCGACATTCTAATAAATTGATCTTTTCTAATTAAATATAGTTTGTGTTAATCTTGACTTTGATATGCTTTCGAGCGTTGCGCCACGTGTTTCCGCCATTGGCGTGGTGTGACAGAAGTGGTATCAGAGCCAAGGTTGTAGCGAACTAGCATTTTTGAAAAATCTAGACTATAACCGGTTTTGGCTCGAAAACGAAGTTTTCAAAAATGAAACACAACGAAATATTTTTAGAAAAGAAAGAAGATTGTACATGGATTGTACAAGGGGAAATTCCGACCGACTAGCCATGTGTGTCAATATATGAAGTATTAGAAAATGCGGATAGGATGTCTAGGTTGCATAGGAATCCGATTTTCTAAGATTAAGTTAATACATATACGTAGTACGGATATTTTGCCAGTAAGGTTGTTGTATCACGCTTCACAATAGTCCGCGCTCTTGCATCGATCACCGGTACCAGCAAGCGGAAGAACGCTGTGGTCCACGATGAGCTCACTTGCTTGCCTGTAGACGGGATGATCGGAAGGACTAATCTCTATCGCGTTAATGGATGTCGCCACGTTGTTTATGATTTGGAGGATCAAGTCTTGTTGTATGAAATCTCGGTTTTGGATCAGGAAGCTCGGAACTAGCGGGCAACAAGATTACCTGGCAACACAAATTATCATTACGGGTGCACACGTAATAATAGTTTGGGGTGCACGGTAACCTTGGTGGGCGCTAGGGCCGGGATTGGTGATCACTCCTTGTCTTCGTTGTCTTGTTCTTTAGATTCAGTCTTAGTTTTGATCGACCATTGGGTTAAATGGGAGGTCTCGCCGATGTCCCTTTATTTTGATCCTAGCTAACCTAATAAGCTTTCTTCGACATTACCTTTAAGGTACGAACACGGAGGAGCTCGAACGTCTATTCATGTGAGAAATTTGACGTAAATCTTCGCATCGGATAGAGACGGGAGACGAAAACATCCTTGCATGGGAGTTAAATGCCTGGAACGATGCGAGGAATGCTAAACTTGGAACCCAGTGAAGACTTAGGGTGCGTCCCTGCTAGACTAGTGCGTCTAGAGAGCGGGACCCTGCGTGGATTAAATATGAGACTCGTGGCCGTGTGCTGCGGTGTTATCATGGTGAATAAGTCATGATCGACCTAACGCATGCCCAGGTTGTCTTCAAGGGTTGGATATTTTTCCTCTCCGGTTGGAAGACAGAATCAAAGTTACGGGATTAGGAAGCTTGATCATTGTTACCCTGAAAGCTCGGTAGCCCTTGTCTGAAACAACAGTATTGGTTGTTCCCATGCAGTCATGGACTGCTGATGAAAGCAGCATGCCGCATTGCACAAGACATGAGTGCTTTGTTAAACTCTGATGATGTCAGAATTTCGGCCACTAATCATGACTGCGACATGGTTTGCCAGTGAGAGGATGACGGCGTATAGTAGAACAGCAAGCCCCAGTCGGCGTTTGGCAATGGACTCACTCGGAAGTGCATACGATTAACTCGTGGGAAGCCACTACTCGGTGTATTGAGTATTCAAGTATGGATTAACAACCTTTGCAATAGCGCTGGATCGTGTTCGGAAGATGAATTGTGATGGACTCAGCATGTTGGTACTTATGTCATACTACTTCCTGAGGAGCAAAGGTTATCATAAGACTTCTCTATCTACCTCCTGTTTGTTTTCAAGGATTATTGGTGGTCTCGCTTCAGTCGAGGAACGCCAGAGTAGGCTCGTTACATGTACTGTGCCTGAATCCGTCATAAATCCTAGGAAGTGGAACCACACTTTGAGAAATCGTGATCGTAAGAGTGTCTGTGATTGTCTGGAAGTGGTCACGTTTATCTGGTAAACTTACCCATGGGACGGAAATCCCATTGCTCTTGTGGCAATAACGTCCGTCACCCTCGTCATGACGACGAGACTAGTAATCTATTAGGGGCGGCAAATGACGCGAAGTGTTTTTCCATCAATCCCCATAGATATTGAGACGATGCGGTGACTTATAAACTAAGGTTGCAAGGTCCATTCGTTGGGACACGGTGACCTGTCTAATCTCTTGCCGTATTTCGATACTCTCACGGCGTGGCCTATCAGGAAGAAAGTTCACCGGCCTCGCTTGAGTGACAGAGAGGCATTCCAGCTAATTACTATCGGTGCTAGATAGCATGTAAGGAGACCCTAATGAGAAGAATGACTCGGCTGGTTCGCCAGAGTCGGTATCGTTTTCATTTTATCGTGGTGTATCGATAAATCGTGATCCTTCTACCTCTACTTGCTATGCTCGTTGTGACCACCATCCTTGTTATCGGGAAAGATGTAGGTTGGTTTCCAGGTCCTATGGATACCAGTCACCACACGTATAAAAGCTACGACGAGTTTAAGGCTCCAGTCGAGCCTGACGTTGTTGCTCCTATTATTATCCTATGGCTCAAGCAAATCCTGTTGACGCTATTAAGTGTAGCTCTCGCTGAGTTTGTTGTTGTCAGTGGTTCGATAGCACTTATCGAGCTTGATGTCATCGTTTCTATGTTGTTGTTGAGTTCATTGTTGTCGTTGTCTGTACAGTCCATGTTGGGCTTGATGATGTTGTTCCATGGCTCTGCTCGGGTTGACGTTGTTGATCTATTTGAGGCTCCTGCAGAAGTGATGATATTAACGAAGACGTCTCTATGACCCTTTCCAGGCCGCTATGACCATCTATGTGTCTTTGTGGAGTTTGTTGTTATTAATTCCATTCTCTTTAAGGCTTTCATTGAACTAATAGTTATCATTCCTTGGGCTCTTAGGAAGCCTAACATTGTCAATGGTTCTCAGGCCTCAGTGGAAACTGTCGATGTTTCTGTTGCCATTGTCTGAGTGACTCATAACAAGCCTATGGTCGTTCTCTCCATGAACAATATCGGCTTGAGAAGTCAGCTAAATTATGTGGAACCCGTCGTTCCCATTCATGTTATGACGATTGGTGCGCCAGCCAACCCAACCATTCCTACCATTGAGCCTATGGAGGTTAGGCTCAAGGCCGAGGGTACGAATGAAATTTCCACCTCCACAAGTGATCTGAGGCGCACGGGGATGCGTGCTCACCAAACAGAATTTTCTGTTGATGTGGACTGTGGATTCTCCATGTTAAGCGTCATATTGTCGCGTGCATTCGTGCTGCTGTGTTACCCCCCAGCCATTGTGCATGCTTGCAGTTGCATTATTTTGCTAGTTGCGTATCCAGGTGGTTACGCTGCATTGTCAATGATGCATTCCTGTTGTTTACTGCTCCTGCAGTAGTGTAGCCTTGCCGTCGTATTTCTCTGTGTCATGCGGTTCCTGTTGCAGTGTTGCCTTGTCGTCATGCTTCTCGGTTATCGTGTCACTCCCGGGCGGTGTTCCCTAGTTGATATGCTTCGTGGATTTGTTGCTGACATTGCCATGTTGTTCCTACTGTCGTGTTGCTCAGAGGGCGTATTGCTACAGCTGTTGGATTACCTCGACGACGTGATGATTTGTCGTTTACATCGCTCTTGTTTCTCTCGGAATGGAGACATCACCTAAACCCCTCGTGCCGTCATAGTTCTATTTGTTTGATTATGTAGTGCCGACATTGATTATGTAGGATTCCGGTGTTCAACGGACTTCCTAAAAGTCGTGCTTAAACACTCTAGCCTTAGTGATTACGTGTATTCCCCTAAGGTCTGAATCTCGTGGTCGTCTGAGTAGGTGACCCAGTCATGTGCCGACTCCTGTATATGCTCACGCATTTCGTGAGCGGTACATCTTCAGAATCTAAGGCACCAGTGACGCTATGTCCAGCCCTAACCTTTCACGTGCAATTTGGTCGCCCAGCGATCGGTTATGCAAATCAATGTCGGGAAGAAACCCTGTGATCTACACGTGACAAGGCGAGACTTGCCTTCGTGATAAGAGATTTCGAATACGTCTCGAACCTGAAGGTATCGAGTAATTATGAGCGATATTATGATCTATACCTTTGGGACTAGCAAGAGTTGAAAGGTTCGATTCATTTATTGCTCACACCAGTGGATTCATTTGGAGTCATACGTACCATACTGATGGTTATGGGAATACCGTCGTGGACCCACCCATGGGCGTGCATTGGTGAAGTCCCTGGTACATGATTAAGAGGTTTTATGAACCCTGAATCCAGAAGGGCGTGCAGCATTATCTACTCTTTAAAGGTGCCACACTACTGGGTTGAGATGGTTGCTCGTCTCGACCCATCGATTAATGTTGTTATTCCCTTGATGAAAGGTTTATCCTACTTTGGTGTCGTGGCGTAGATTCTTGGAACAATGGAATACAATTTCGACCTTGAGTCGATAGTGGTGTTCCCAGTCATCTTTAAGTAGCATTGCTCACACTAGAGCAAAACCCCTCATCCTTGATAGACGCTGTTAGAGGCACCATAGTAATGTGAGCTGCCAGGTCAGGGCGTATGGCACCGGACTAATCAGGACGAGCTTGAAGGCTTACATATTCCGCCCATATGTGTGACTACTGAGTCATTGAATGGGATGCCTTATGGGAAGGCTCAGGACTATTACCTGTGGTGCGATATCAGTCGCTCGCTTGTTTAAGTAACGACTTGAGCGCATGAAGCCGTCAAGCCAAATGTGAAATCTATGCTAAATGCATGCATCTATGGCCCGATTTCACCATTTACATAAAAAGATTCCGAAAGGATGGAACCTTCGATGAATGAGGGTTTTGGTTTCAGGACTCCTTTCACTCAGATCTCTGCATAAGACCTGAAGGTCAATGTAAGGGCATGTGGCCTGTATCATTCGGAATTGATTTACTAGGTTGCTATTGACGATAGAACACTAGTGCCCATAAAGCACATATAACAGAACTGGTACTGGATACCCATGGTTTGGGTAGCTACTGGTGTTCTGTATACTTGTCGCAATGGGGGCCAACGTGTTGATATGTCATAATAAACCTATACGTTGTTCATTGCGACAACAATTTATGATGTTACATATATCTCTTTTCGGTATAGGCCTATGTGCTGGAAGCATCTTATCGTTGGTGTTTGAGTCGGCTAGTAATTCTCGAGGATTGTGAAATCGTACGGCCCGGGCGCCATGTATACACTGCTTAACGTAAGGGAACTGAGGGGTGAAAGCGACGCAAAAACTTTCGACCTCCATCAGTCCATAATAAGCGTCCTAGTACCATTAACCACAATTACTCAGGAGGAAAGCAGCAATTCAATACCCAGAGGATTCTACGGAAATAAAATCCCATTTTGAATGTGGTTGATCGGTCGACAAGAACCTAGTATATTTATCTTAATGGGGAGGTAAATATGCGGTAAAGTGAGTCGAGCCGAAGGATAAATAAAATGGGATACCCGACGAGGTTTCCAAGGGGACCTTTATGTGGTGCGGTAAGATCACCTATTTGACATCACCATGACACCCGAGGTGTCCCGAGGTCAGATGTGACCCAAGTGATGATTGATTGTTGTTTGGAACCCTCTCATTCCTTACTCACCTATAGCTTCGAGATGAGGCATACGAGCAGTTACCTATACTCTCGGAGAGAGTTGTGGCTAGACACCGAATTGCCGACTTACATTATATCGGATTGTAGTAGTCACTCTACCTCTAGTTCGACAAACTTTGTACACAAGCATGGGATACTCAATTTGAGACGAGTATGGCTTGTCATTCCCGTACAAATTGAATGTACTTGACGGAATTGTTCCGTGTTGACACGATCGATGTTCGTGGCAGATCGAATCCATGAGCTTCCTCACCAAGATTTCCTATGTGATAGGAATTAGCATCCCAGTGTTCGGGGTATACTACTCAAAGCCCTTGGAGGGCATACGTGTAAATCTCCAGTGCGTCGATTGACAGACGGAGATAGATACATAACCTGGTTTAGGTTATCCGAGAGATGGCCAGTAGATCTTGCAGGTTAAAGACTGTTTGGATGAGATGCGAACCTATTAAGAAGTCATACAGACAAGGCATAGACCTTGAGAACTTCGGTCTAATAATAGGTTTTCACGGAGAATCATACTCCGAGAAGGTGTCAATAAGCTTAGAGATTGTGGTAGACCAAGTTCCTAATACTTCGGTGATACGGAGACATCAATCGAAATTGGTCTCGTAATGATTAAGCTCGGACTATCGTAAGAGCTTGGTGGGACTCTAGGTGAATCCTGCAAGCCCAGACTGAGGAAGTTTTGGCCAACTCCTCGACCGGCGGAAGCCCGGTTGACGATAAGCTCTACTATTTCGGGAAACCGATAGATGTGTCAAGGTGGGATGACCAAGAGCTTAGTCGTAGTTGAACTATGACATTGTGTTTGTTAGAGCACTAAGCGTGAGCCGAGCATGAATCTGGGCTCACTAGGAAAGAGGAGATCTCATGAAGCGCAAACACCCCGCCCTGTTCAAGGATACTATTGTGATGGGTAACTTGAATTGAATTCCGGGACGGAATTCTCTTAACGGGGGGAGAATGTAACAACCGGCAAAAATAAGGTAATTCCGTACAGATTAATTAGTATATGATTAACGTAATTAAATGCAATTATGCGTAATTTAATTATCAAGGCCTTAGGAGATAGCAATTTCCAAATAGTGCATAGGAATGCATACGTTTAATGGTAAAACATGATTGGATCATGTGCGAATAAGCTATCCGGTATGGACGTTGGCAATTACCCAGTAATAATTAAATAAACGAAAAGGATCCCGGACACCCAGGATATAAAATAAAGGGTATTTTCACGAAATATAATAAGTTTTGGAACTCCAAAACCATAAGTGAAAACGTCTTGTACAAATCTCCCGGTAACGAATAAAATGCGCGTACCGCACCCGATACGCGTATAACTCATAATTTCACCCGGCAAAGGCCTAAATAACCAATCAACGCTTAAATTAGACTATATTTAAGGGTTATTAAAGGTATTTTTAATGTCCGGATAACGCGTGATTAAAACCCGAAAAATACCCGAACGACACCCGAACGACGGGGATTAAACATAACAAACAATGGGTAAATATTTGAAGTTGTGGACCCCACTTACACCCATCAAAGGGCCGGCCTAATGGCCTTGTTTTATCCATGTTGTGTTAATAATAATAAGCTAAAGACCTAGATAAAGCATGCATGTGTATAAAGACAAAAGATGTAAGAAAGACATAAGTACAAAGCATGCTCTCCTTTTGTCCCCCTCCCTTGCATATTTCGGCCCTTAGGCCCTATAATCCAAGACAAGACCAAAGCTAATGATACACTCATGTACACACATGCAAGTATAATATCTAGTGAAAGGTTATGATGGGTCACAAATACTTAGCAAGATTTGCAAGCAATCCCTCACCCTCATCAAAACTTACGGCCAAACACCCTCTTACACAATCTCCCAAGATCATTTTAGCACAATACATATCTCATAAATCTTTAGTCATGATCACATGAAATCCATGGAAGATATGGTGAGCTTATATATAACATGTGTTAGATACATGAGTTAACAAAGCAAAAACTCTTCTTCTCCTTTCTTATTTGAGCCGTGAACTTCACCCTCCCCATATACATTCTCCTTTCAAGTTTTTACATCTCCAAAATACTTAAAATCATCCATCATCCAAACCCCTTTTGTGTGTTTCAAGAGCTTGGAGCTAAACCACTAGGAAGAACACACTAAACCCCTCTCAAATCCAAGGTTTTTGTCTTCCCTAGCCTTGTGCTAGTAGTAAGCATTCTTAATCTTGTTTTTGATTATTATTATTCATGTATGTGTTCTTAGTAGCAAGTTGTACATGAAGGGTTTAAAAAGAGGTTTGAACATAATCTTTAATGGGTTTTACATATGTAAAATGGATGATTAAAGATATGAAAATAAAACATGGATTTGATGATGATGGAGATATATTCTTGAAAATATATAAAGTTTACATATAAGACTAAGTAGGATGATGTTTTGGTTAAAATTTTGAGATGAACTTGAATATGTTAAAACTAACTTTAATTCATCTTATTATGATCATCTAAGTTATAATATGTGGTAAAACATGTTAGAAGTTCATAAATGAAGAAGATGGAAAATCTAAGTTAGCTTACTTAGATGAATGATATTTTGATAAAATGGACAAATACATAAAACACACATATAATTAGTCTTCCATATGAAATATAAGACTAACATAAGTGTTTTGATACAAAAATAACTTACCAATAAAAAGTTGAATCTTCAAAGTTTACTATTTTGAGTGAGAAATGTTAACTTTGGAAGCTAGAGTGGAAAAATGCAACTTTTGGAAGTTAAGGGACTAAAGTTGTAACTTTGAAAGTTAGAGGACTAAAATGGATATTTTAGAAACTATTAGTCCAAAAATACAAGTATGGAAAGTTCGGTGTCAAAAATGTAAGTAATAAAGTCTAAGGATGATTTTTGTAAATACTAGTAGAAATACTTGGGTATTTTGTATAAAAGTGTATTTTTGGAAGTTATAAAAATACAAAGGGTTTTAAAATAAGGATTTTTATAAAATAGAGATTTTATAAAAATGTTAAGCAAACTTGAGAAACTTATACAAGGATGAATACTTTTATATAAATGGGAATATAAAAGTATTGGAAGCATTTTTGTATCTAAGTTAACAAGTTGGGTTAAAATACAAACCTTCCAAGTAACATGGGTTAGAAATGTGGATAATATTTCTATAAAACACATGTTGGGAAAGACTTGGAAAATTGACTAATCGAGTCAAGGTATCGAACTAAGACGCGTTGACAAACCGTACACGGACGAATCATGAGAAAAATGCCATTGCGGCAAGATAAGAAAAATATATATTTTAAGGAAGTAATATATATATATATATATACATGGGTGAAAACTAACAAACACTTTCCTAAGTGTTAAAGGAATTATTCGTGGGAGAAACACATGACATAAACCAATAAGACGTTAAACAAACATATATACTTAACAAGAAAAATTACACATTTATATATATGTACGCTCGTCTCGACAAAATTCTAGTATATCTACTTAATGGGAAAGTAGATACGTGGGAAGGAAAGCCGCGACGAGAAGACAAAGATATATATATGTGTATGTCGTACCAACGAGATCCTAGTATATTTATTTGAATGGGAAAATAAATATACGGTATGGTGAGTTGAATCGGACGTTAAGAATATACAATCGAACGACAAGATCTTAGTATATTTGTTTAAATGGGAAAACAAATGTGCGGCAAAGTGAGTCGGGTCGAGGGTCGAAATATATATTATATCGAGCGATACGATCTTAAGTATAATTATTTAAATGGGAAAATAATTATATGTTAAGTGACGTCGGGTCGATGATAATAAGATACAAGTTAAGGAATATTAACAAGAGTAATATACAACTTGTAACACAAAGGGTAATGTAACGCCAACGAAACCTAGGATACGCGCTTAATTAAACGGGATTTGGAATAACTTGCGGTCGGGAGTTGGGTGTACAACTTGCCAAGGCACATGCACTATAGGAATAGTGACTTATACGTCTAGGACGTTTGTAGGTGCGAGACCCTCTATGCTATCTACCTAGTGAGCCAGACAGTGTTCAGGTGAGTTTCACGGCCCCATTTTACTGTTTTAACTGGGGGAAAGATATGTTTGTCAAATATTGTCACATGTTGAAAAGGTTTTCAAAGGATAAAATGTGATAAGTGGTATGATGAGTACTTGAGCAGTGATCGCCACTCGGGGTTGAGTCCTCTCTTCCGTAATCATTAATTCAGGGAAATGAAACCGAAAGAATATTTGGATAGTACTATTGGTGCCTGACAAGGCCCACCCCTAATCGATAGCGTCGATTATGCATTAGGTTATGCCTGGGGTGCATGTATTCTGAACTTAAGTCGTGGGAAACCGAGTAACGACTTGGAGCGGGGCATTATTATCAGTCTTGGTTTGGTTATGGGGCTCAAGGGACTGCTCGTCATTATAGTTTGTAGGAGCTAGCTACTCCTTACAAAGGCCACAAGATGTGCAGGTTTCGCACAGGTTGTAAAAACGGAATATCGATCGACAAGATCCTAGTATAATTACTTAATGGGAAAGTAATTATACGGTAAAGTGAGTCGAGTCGATGGTTGTGAAAATGTTATTGTTATGTAACTAAAACCTGTGAACTCACCAATATTTTATATATTGACGTCTTTTTAAACATATCTTTCAGGTAACTAAGTGCTGGATAGATATGGGGCTAGTGCGGTGGAATTCGGAATGTCGGATACTGGTCGGGGTTTCATTCCTTGTTACCATCGGGTTGGAACATAAAAGGAAATACCCCACATTGAAACTTAATGTTTATCGTTTTATGTAATGCACTGTGCAATAACGGAACGAAATACTCATTTTCGACATTCTAATAAATTGATCTTTTCTAATTAAATATAGTTTGTGTTAATCTTGACTTTGATATGCTTTCGAGCGTTGCGCCACGTGTTTCCGCCATTGGCGTGGTGTGACACCTCAGCCCAAGACAAAGATAAAGCAACATCAGCGCCCCGATTGCGCTTTTCGCCGTTCCACCAAGTTAATGCCCCCTTTTGAAAGACACTGGTGGCATAGCGAACACGTAGTTCATCAGGACACTCGCTGTTCATAAAAGTGCTCTCCATGCTTTCAAACCATTAGAGGAGGCCAGTAGCACCCTCCTCGCCAGTGAATTTTGTGGGGTTGCAGGAGTTAAAGTGTTTGAAAGTGCACCGAAATTGAGTCGCACCCCCCTGTGTTGGCACTGTTACTATTCTGGGTTATCTCACTGACAAGGTTCGGGATCACTACAGCAATTTGCTCAGCGACTAAAGATGCGAGGCGACGATCAGAACGTTGTCCAGAAGCACGAACAGTGCGTTGGCTGGCATCACGGAGCATGCGGCGAGCAGACATCTATGAGGTAGTCAATGAATAATCATGAGATTAGAAAATGTAAGTGTATAACATTACAGATGATTATGAAAGTATGAACTTGTAAGCAATATATGAAAATCATGAAATGCAAGATGTTGTGTATGAAATGAGAGAGTATTATTGAAAAACTTGCATAAAAAGCTTAGAGTGCCCTTGTCTAGCTGTAAAGCCCAACAAGAACGTTGACTTTTCAAAGGAATTGAACCCAATGGTGATCAAAGAAGACATGCTTTAGCCTATAAGTGGACACTCACTCCAGGAATCCCCAGGTAAGCATAACAGGTCAGTTATTGGATTTATGCGCTATGCTTGCCTATGCTAGAAAACCCAGTGTACAGGCATCCACCCTTCCAGATTGCACGTGTTCTATCACACTCATTAAAGCTCAACAACTTTGAAAAAGCAAAAATAAGGGTAGGCATCATGCCTAAGAGTGTCTTCATGAAAAGTACTGTTCCCGTTCCATGATGATGTAGACTTTCCACTCCTTGTAGGACACCATCTTTATGCACCATGATGAAAGTTGAGAAGAAATGGAGAAGAAGGGAAAGATAGAGGAAGGAAAGTAGAGGGAAATGAGGGGTAGGGTAATTTAGGAAATATTATGCATGAAAGTTGAAGTTCGGTTATAGTCTAGGCCATTTTATCTAATAACCTAGTTCCCTATAACCATGGCTCTGATACCAATCTGTAACACCCCAACCGATGGCGGAATCATCGAGGTGCCACGTAATGACGATTGTTCAAAAGCTCATGGTACTAAAATGTAAATATTTGATTATTGAATATCGTTTTACAACATATGAAAATGAATACATAGCAAAAATTGAGATAGTTGATTTATTTAGTCTAAGTCCAAAGTCCTATATGAAGCGTCAAGCAGCTTATCCTGAAACATGCACGAAAATAAATTTTGTCAACATATGATGTTGGTGAGTACTACCTAGCTTTGTACATATAGTATAAGTTTGAAAAGTATTACAATTCATGTGTCTAGCATCACCAAGGCATTATGTAAACACACAAGTAAGCAAACAAGACAAAGATCAAATGTGAAGTTGATAAGATGAAATTGATAATGAGCACCCTAACATAAGTTATGTCTAGATGTATGATTTTGTATGTAAGCTACGTTCATGTTCAAACATAAGCACAAAGATAAACAAGACACGTATATGAATTGTAAATGAATAAAAATGTATGTGTAAATAAATATGAAGGTTTTGTATACTTGTGCATGAATCACCCCAAAAGTTGTAAAAGCGAAAAAAAAGGGATAAGTAATACTCACCTTAGTAAGGTGGTAAGTCTTGTGGAATTGAATAAGTATAATCCAACGTTGCCAAGTATCACCCTATGTATAATGTAACAAATAAGTCTAAGTCTATCTAGTCTATAAGTATTTTCTAGGGTTTCGAATTGGGGATAAGTATTCGTTTGATTAATAAATTAAGCGTTTAATAAATAAGCGAAATTTGATAAATAAATGAGCAAAAGTCTTTTTGTAGATTTTAAATCAAAGATGGTCACAATATAAAGTTTTAAGTGTGAAAATAATTTTTATAAAATTATTTTCTTATAAATAGAATATTAAATCTATTTATTTTAATTTGTCAAAATATAACTTTAATATTTAAAAATATTAAAATTAGAGAACATTTAAATTAAAAATTGTATTTCTGTTCCAAATAATCAGAAATAATTTATACAAAATTTTGGTGCAAAAATATTGAAAAATGAATTTATTATGATTTATTTATGATTAAAACTAACAAAAATTGATTAAAAATATTAAATAAATGATTTTTCAGAATTAAAAATCATTTCAGAAAAGTTTAATGTTATATAAACTCAGAATAATTTTTGTGGGAATTTATATAATCGTTTTGATATTTTTATAGAATTTTATAAATAAAATAGAATAAACTTAAAATATTTATTATATATATAAAATAAATAATTTTTGAAAAAAAACTAAAAATTGTATGTTAAACTTTTCTATTAGAATGACATAAAATAATTTTTATAGAATTTAAAGATCAGATTTGGTATTTTAAAACTATTTAAAAAGAATAATAGATTAAGTATAAAGAAAAGAGTTTTAAAAAAAATAAATGTGGATTGTGGGAATCGAACCAGTGACCTGACCCGGCCCAAAGTCTTAACCAAGACACCTACTACCAGCTGCTCCACGTCTGATGTTGTTATATTTTTAAACAGATCAAAGTATATAACGGTTAATTATAGAAATCCCCAATTTGAAAACTATGAACCCTAGAATGAACATCGATCCAATTGACCCAACAAACACAAACGATTACGGTTAAAAGTTTAGGGCTTTTAATCCCTACACCAAACCGTCCCTAACCCATCAAAAATTTTGAGTTAAATTGTACCTATAGATGTTGAATGCTCGGGTTCGTTTTGCGGCCAGAAAGCTTTGAATTCGAGTAGATTTAGTGTTTGATAGGTGATTATGATTGAGGGGTTCTCTTAGTCGCACCCTAAGGCTGTTGGGGAATGCTTCAATTTATAGTGCCATGTTCGTTTTGGAAGATTTTGATAGTTTGACCAAGAATGGTCAATGTCGAGCAATTCATGCTGATTTAGAGCTGAGATTGCGTTCAGTAAACGCGTGGTGATGTGTTGGTCAAAACCGAATCACCTAATCTAAGCAAGGTTTCCATAATTAGCTTAATTAATTGATCAATCAAGGTTTGTGGTTGACCTCATTGTTGCAGCGATCAAAGGGAAAGGGAAACAGGTTTTCAGTGTGTATATATATATATATATATATATAGAGTTGGGATTAAATTAGGAATGAGCCATAGCTCAACTGGTAGTGTGCGGGTGTGTGTTGAGGGCCGGCTGACTACCCAGGTTCGAACCCAGGCAGCAACAGCAGCGTTTTTTTTTTTTAAACAAAGAGGAGGGGTTAGTGGGCCGGTACTGGGCCTGTGTTGGGTCTGGCCTCAATGCTTGGGCTCGCTGATGGGCTGCAAACAAGGAAAAGGTGGGTTTGTTAGGTGGGCTTAGTTGGGTTGGGTTAGTGTGTTAAAGTAGATGGTTTGTTTGGTGTTTGATTTATTATTATTATTATTAGTATTATTATTATTATTATTATTATTATTATTATTATTATTATTATTATTATTATTATAAGTGAGGATAAAATGTGACGTACTAGATAGGAGGTACGATATATATATATATATATATATATATATATATATATATATATATATATATATAATAGTGATAAAAGTGACGGATGTCACAGCATCCCCTACTTTTAGAAACTTCGTCCCGAAGTTATTAGAATCATAGGGTTATGGATTAAGATAACTGTGGTTTGGAAAATTCGGATGATTTGGATAAGAGGTTTGATAGGTGTGAGTCAAGGATTTTGGATTATGTTCGTCTCAAATAGTAAGGAGAATAAGAATCTAGTAAAGCACTAAACTTCAAGTTTTAGGAATCCTAAAATAAATGTATGAGTTGATTGACTATAGAAAGACCCAATGAACTACCAAGTAACTAGAGTTTGTTCCTGGTCCGACTTCCAGTCTTACTTTCAATGCATCATTAGTGTTTATATATAGGGTGTACCGCAGCTAACCCACCACACCTTTGATACCTTGAAAACGTACTGGACGCCTACCAAAAACTCTAATAGAATTTCACACCACCCTAACGTACCTGTAAATTCATGATTACGTTTCGGACCGGAATCATCAATTTTCCTTACATTAGGGTTTTATGTCCTTCTATGATCCTATTCTAACAACACATTAACGCAAATAAGTTTCACAAGAATATGACACAACAAACACGTTGGGTTGCAATGAGACGTAAACTCAAAACTTGGTTATCAAACCATTAAAACCATAGCGGAAGCATTTCAAAATTTAGTTAACTACAAAACTGTGTTCCAACATGTTCAAAACATTTATTTAAAATATGCTACTAAGCCTAGACGCCAGTGCAGACCTGTGCGCCTAGTCCAACCGATGCTACCTTAGCGACCTGAGAAAAACATGCCAAAAAGACGTCAACATATATAATGCTGGTGAGTTCACAAGTTTGTTCAAAATGTTACCAAAATAGTTACCAAAACGTTACCATGTCCATACTATACCAATGTTACCAAGTACGCTAGCTAGGCGTCTGTTTTATTACTACTACGATTGGAAAACCATTACTAGACACGTTTAGCAATGTTTAGCAATGTTCAGCCCGAATGTTCAGCATGATACCAATGTTACCAGTTCGAGACAATATGCACCGCCCGGCCCTCCAAGCCGACGAGTGGGCAGGTCACGCCCAATAGATCTATCCACACTTCCCCCGTTGTGCATCCCAGCACATTCATGGTTTTTCCCCGGGACTTTAAAAGATCGTATAGCAATGCAAAGTTAAACTATAGTATGACATATGTTACCAAAATAGTTTAGCGCATGTTTTCCCCCCCCCCCCCAAAGTTAAAGCTATAAAAGTGGGGACGTGAACTCACCTTAGATTGCGTTCCTCGGTGATTAGTAAAATGCTAAGCCCTTGATAATCCCTCTACCGGAGATCTATCAAAATGTTCACATAAGTGTTCCGACTAATAACCATAAGGTTATCTAGTCCCCAATTGTCCAGATCGTAACCAAGTATGTTTTAAAACGTGTTTAAGTGTTTAACCGACACACTAGACCGACCCGACATCCCGTTGGTGACTCATTACCCTAACTAATCAAGTACACATAGATTACACACAAAGTTCAAGCATAAAACACTTAGTTTGTATAAAAAATCTCATTTTTGAATCAGAAGGATCGAACTAGAAGAATAAGTCCTCCTTCGCCCGTTTTTAACCCTCCTTCGACCCTTTAAAAGCCACCTTCGACCGTTCTTAACAGGTTCGACCAAACTGTCCAGGTTCGACCCTGGGATTCCACATTCGACCACTCGACCGGTCGAATGTGCCCAGGTTCGACCCTGACAGATTATTTTTCCAAAAACGCTTCAAAAACATCCGAAAACATCCCGAAACATTACCAAACACTGCAGTCAAGCATGAATAACTTATCCCAACAAAACCCCACCAATTTTGCCCCAAAACCTATCCGTTTCAGCCCTTTCCTAAAATGGCAAAGATTATGGAAGTGTCACATCATGCATGTAATCTTTACCCAATTTGGAAACTTTTCAATATCAATCCATAATCATCTAAAAATGCTCAGTTTATCATGTAATTGAAAACCCCAATCGCTTTATTGATACTACTAACATGCACAAGCCCTAGATTCAATAAAATCCCCAAATTAGACTTGATATCATCATCTATCTAATTATAACCTCTTATACTCCTAAACTATCATCAAGAGCAGCCCTAGATCATGTTTCTAGTATTAGCACAGTAGCAAATCATTGAACAACACATAATATCACATAACACACACTTAACATATGTTTATTGATATGAAAACCTATGTTTAATGATAGGGTTTAGGTTTAGAAAGATGTTTAAAAGGTTTTTATTGATAAAAACTTCCTTAGAACAGATCTGGACATTTAGGGTTAGATAAAAACGAATTAAAATACTTGAACAAGGTTTAGAATTAAGAACACACCTTGGATTCTTTATTAGATGTTGTTGATAGGTTAGATTATGAAAAAGAAGAGAAAAAACTCCTTCCTTAATGAGTAAAATCGTTTGAGAGTGTTTTGAGACGGTTAGGGTTAGTGAAATCGTGAAAAATGACAAAGTTTTTTATTTATACTAGTCCACATTCGCCCCTTCTACCTGGGCGAATGTACCCACATTCGCCCCTTTCACAGGGTCGAATGTGCATGTTCTGGTCGAATGAAACTTTTTCATTTCCACATTCCAGGTTCGCCCCTTTGCTAAGGGTCGAACCAAGTTTATTTTCCAGGTTCGCCCACTCGATGTGGTCGAACCAGAACTTATGTTTTGCTAGTTTTCCAATTTGTCGTGTTTAACGCATTTTAACGCACCTTAACATATGAGCATGCAACCTTAGTCTATGTTTAACATATTTAAGCATGGATGATTATCTACACATCGTTTAAACACATCTATGCATATAATCCACCACACGACAATTAATCTACACATACACTTAATTAGTTTATGTAATTTCACCAACAACGGGACCCGGTACTAGTGTATTCCCAAAACGACTCCCAATGATCCTCCAGATCATTGAACCCCGGACAATCCTAACTTGACCCGACTCAACTAACCTAGTTAAGTCCATTTATAAATGTTTCCCGCTAAGGTAGACTTAGATGTTACTAAAATGTTTAAGCCAAACATGTCGGGTGTCACACGTTCCATTCTTTATTATTTGTGTAGCGTATGAATAGGGAATGGGCATAGGAGAACCGTTTGAACAGGAAGAGGGCTTTGACCATTCGTGATGAGGAGGGATTTACTTGGGGAGTTTCGGTTGGGATTGAAGATGAGTCAAGATATCCCCGTTACTACATAAGAGGTATGTCGGCTTTTGCCCATGATAAGGAACTCCAGCCTGGTGATGAAATGCATTTCCTGTTTTTCCAGAATCAAGGTGTGTTCAAGCTTTCTCATGTTGTTAAGGGTAATGGGAATTAGTAGGGTTATTGGTGGTTGTTTTTTGGTATACTGATAATATTTTTGGTGGGTATGTTTTGAACATAATTGATGGTTGGTGATGGTAACACGGTTGCTTTAGTTATTGACATTGTTTAGGTTTGATAAAAACTTTAGGTGGGTAACTTTAGGACATGTTTAATCGTTTGTAATCACAAAGTTTTGCATGTTTACTACTGATGTAGTCATTCGTGAATTTTTTGTTGTTTTGTGTTTACAATTACTATTATTTTGGGTTACCTTTATTAGTAAAAAAAGACTATATTTTGCATTTTATGTTACAAACTTACTTATATCTTTGAATGTTATTTGTTGGTTTATGTCAAAATTAATGTTTAATAAAAAGTTACCAACCAATTAATAGTCAATTTTTGGTAAATTGAAAAACTTTAATAATATGAAATAAAGAATGAAGGTTTGACTTTTTTTTAAATAATAAAAGTTTGAATTTGACTCAATTTTTGGTAAATTGAAACACAATAAGATTAAACGGTTTTCATTTTAAAAATTCAAAACATATTCGTTTTTTTTAGTTTAGGCAACCTTTGACTTATTATTAAATGTAATTGTTGTAGATTGTTTTTCATTTAACTCAAAATTCCATTATTAGTAAAAATCAACCAAAATTAACAATTACATTTAAGGTAAATTTCGTATACTTAAACAGTTTGTTTTTGACCCAAGCATCCAAATTTTAAAAACAAACAATTAACAATTCTTTCATCCAAATATAACAAACATGCAAATTAAATTTGGTAGATTTAAGTCTTAAAAATAAACAATTAAACAATTATTTGGTAAATTTGAAACATTTAAATTTTCTAAGAAAACATTCAATAAGTTTTTTAAACACCAATTTGTAGTTTTAGGTTCATAACTGTAACATTGTTTCAAGTTTTTTTATACTATTAACAATGCTAGACTTCTTTAACAAATTTCATCTTTTGACACCGTTTCACTTTTTTAAACTTTACATAGTAACAAACAATAAAATAATTTTTCAGCGTTAACAACTGTCAATAGATTTAGACTAACAATCAAATTAAGACCGCTAAAATAATTGTTTTACACGCATTTGAAATCTTTATATTTTATAAACAAACAATAAACTTATTTTTTGGTAGATTTTAACCTTTAAATTTTATACATATAATAATTTAAAAATCGTATATATTAAAAAAAAACTCGATTGTCCTAATTATAAAAACATGTTAATGAAATTTTATATATGTTTACGTTTATTTTAGGTATTTTGAAATCTTTATATTCGCTACCTTTATATTTTAAATTGGTCTATAATTTAAATAAAAAAATCGAGTTTTTAATTATAGCAACATTTAAATCTAAATTAATTTTGATTTCCATTTTATATTTTCCTTTTTAATATTATTAATTGCTTAACATAAATAAATCTGGCAATTTAGATTATAAATACAGATTTTGTTTCGTAAAGTTTATTATAACTATTTCCTGCAACTCTATCAGGTATGTCTACCAAATTTTACATATTAATTCAATTATTTTTTTTTCATGTAATGTTTTAATACTTACATTCTATTAACTTGCAGGTTTATGGATCCAAACAACATTACGTTTTTTAATGACATCAATTAGAGGATGACCCAATATACAATCAAAGTTAAGGTGCTTAGGATTTGGAAGCGACCAAACCGAAAGACGCAGGGAGAAACTCTTTGTCTAGATATGGTTCTGATGGATGAACAAGTTAGTTTTTAACGTATTGATTTTTTCATTTATCTTGTTAACATATTATTGTTAATAATAATTCTGATTAACTTTATTTTGTTTCGTTTTAATTTTTAAACAGGGCTCCAAAATGCAAGCTATTGTGTGGAGTAGATATATGAAGAAACATGAAAAATTTTTACGTGAAAATCAAGCTTACTATATCTATAACTCCCAATTAGCTGAAAACAAATCTACTAAACATTTTGATAAAAACGATATTCTTTCGTTTACTTTTGAAACAAGCATTACGAAATGTAGCAGGTTTGAAGGAAGTCAGTATGGTTTTAATTTTTCTTCTTTTGAGTCAATTAAAAGTGGCAACCTGCCTCAGGAACAAAGAATTGGTTTGTTTAATCACACTTAATATTTTTTGTATTACTCTTTAAATTTTTTAATAATGTATTTGTATAAATTAATAAAAAAATTTTAAGATTTCATTGGCTATGTTGATGAATGGACTCCACCAGAACCGACCGAAACAAAAGCCGGTTTGAAAAACAAGATGACCCTTATTTTGATTGATTTAGAGTATGTGTTTAATCTTTACAAATCATCTTTTATTATTTGATAATGATTTCTGCTATCTTTGCTTATATTATACGATCAATAAATTGTTATACAAAAGATAGTTTCATTTTAACCAACATTATGTTTATATGCAGAGGGATCAAAATCAGCTGTTCTTTGTGGGATGAGTATAGTGAGCAGATGTTTGGGTACATCAAGCAAAATGAAGATGAAGTTCATGTTGTCCTGATTGTTCAATTCGGTAGTTTTAACAATTATAAAGGTTTGTCATATATTAAGTTTTTTGAATACACTAAATATTTTTACTTTTATGGTTATTTATACATGTTAATTATTTTTTATATTTAAAGGCAATGTGAGCGTTCAAAATGGCTTCTATATCACTCGACTCTTTATTAATGAAGACATTGATGATATTCGGGCTTTTAAGAAAAGGTAATATACTTATGTTGTTATTTGTTTTATGTATTTATTGTTATTTTTTTTTAAATATATAAATCTTTTATTTATTTTTATTTACAGTTATATTGAAAAGTTGATCTCTGTTGAATCATCTTCTGCTCAATGATCTCTCGGATCTTCTGGAAGCATGAATTTGGCAGATGAATTTCTGAATAAGACACCTTTCAGCAGTATTCGTGATCTTCCGTTAATAACAGAGGTACATCAGTTTCGACTTATAATACTCTAATATGAATGTTTATATTCCATTCAAAAGATTATCACTTATGTATTTTAATATATACTCTAATAGTCATTTTGTGTGGAATTATTTTTTTATTAGATGTTGACATTAATATTATTTTATTTTGCAGGTCAACAAACCAGTCATTGTTGTTGGTACAGTGAAGGGTGTGGATGCCAACGACGATTGGTATTACCTAGGTTGTGAGGCATGTAATCGCAAGGTTGAGCCAACTCTGATGTTACCTGATGATGAAGATGAAAAAGATGTTAATTTATTTAAACAGGTTTTGGTTTGCACCAACAATGATTGTCCCAAGCATATTGTATCTGCTGATCCTGTGTAAGAATTATTTTTCATAAACATAAGTTAAAATTTTACGATATTATTTAGTAAATAATTTTTTGTTATTACTTACTTTAAATTTAGAATTCCAATAAGGGTACAAGATTGTACTGGAATAACATCACTTATATTGTTTGATCGAGAAGCGAAAAAATTGTTGGGCATGTCAGCGATGCAGCTGCTAGAAAAATCCAAACAGGTAATTTATTTTTTTCTGTCTTAAACAATATATTTTATTATACTTAATGTTACTTATGAAAATTTTGATCTAGGTTTGTGTTGAAGACAAAATAACTCCTGCTAAATTTGCTTCATTTGAAGATAAAAAGTTTGCTTTCAAGATTAAAATTGGACAATTCAACATTAATAAGCATCTGGATGGTTATGGTATACGCAAACTTACAGATGATTCTTCAATAGTTGCTTCTCTGGAACAAAGGTTCCCTGACATTCAGGTTATTATTATCATTGAAATATTCCTATATTATTACTCTTATGAATCATTAGTACATGTTTATTATTGTTCTTATTAATTTTTTTTGTTTTTATTATAAACGTTTCCTTTGAAGTATTACATGTTTATTTTTTTTTTCAGCTCGATCAACCTGTTTTTGAAAACATCGATATAGATGAATCTTCAACACATAATGCATTGTCTTTGAAGGTTGTTCTTTGACTTATTTAATCATATATTCAAATTAAGTTTTTAATGTAGTTTGTTCTAACAATTTTTACATTTCATTTAATATTGTAGGATTCTGTTGGAGATAACACTACTCCAGAGTCATCTTCTAGAGTTGGTGTTGTACGTGATGATGAGGAAGTGAAGCGTAGCCTGGACAAAGTGTATGACCTTGATGATGATGCAAGTGAATCTACAACAAAAGCTGCAAAGAAATCACCTGAGATCCCCCTTTTGGTTCCTAAGGTTGAGAAATAAGAACAATGAACAATTTCTTTAAACATTTATCTGTTTTCATTATTTTTATGCTTGGTTTGGTTTTTTGGACAATTTCGTTTTGTTTATGGTTGCTTTGGTTTTTTGGACAAATTTCATTTAAATAATTTGTGTGTTTGCATTTTATGTTTTTTTTTTTTTTTGTTATTTTGTTAAAAATTTATTTATGCAATATATTTTTATGATGTAACATTATTATTAGAAATTTTTTTGACAACATTTTTTAATAAAGTCAATAATATTAATAAAACAATTTTGAAAAAAATTATAATTATATTAAAATTATAACTTTATGATTTACAAAATATTAATAAAACCAAATTAAGTTATTACCATAAATTAAGCAAGTTGTTATAATTAGTATCAATTATACATATTTATACTAATTATAATAAAAATTTTGAAATTTAAAAATTTCGAATTACATAAAATTTGAAAATTTTGAATTCGATTTAGTATACATTTATAAAATTAAAATTTCATTATGTCTAAAATTTTAAATGCTAATAACCGTTCGCAGGAATATTTATATTTTCGTGATGACCTTAATGGTTTAAAAATTTGTATATTGCCTAATCATTGATTAGCACTAAAGATCGGTGTTCCCGTTATGTTGTTGAAAACATAGATTAACAAAATGGCTTGTGTAACGGCATGAGATTACGTATGATGGGAAGGTGAAGACTAAAACAAAAAATGTGGTGTATAAAGAAATATTTAGTGATATTTGACTAAAATGTGTGTTGCCTTCTTTTAAATTTAAATAAAATATTTCTACTATTTTTTTTTTACGTCTAACCTCTCAAAATAATTGTACGTTATTGAACCGCGTGTAAACGCAGGCAAAAGTCTAGTATATTAACAAATTGAATTGGACTCTAAGTCCATGCGTACAACTGGGTTGCTCCAACTATAAGTCTATAATAAATAATTGACACCCTACACACTCAAACTGGATCACAAAATAATGGAAAAAACATATTTTGTTTTTTTTTAACTAGAGGTATGTTTCGCAATGAGCTTTTAGCAGCTTCAATCTTCAAACTTTTAAGAAAAAACTCTTACTCAATAAAAAGTTTTGTTTGGTTGAGGAGCTGGAAGCTTTTACGTTAGGAGAAAAAACTCTATAGTAAAAAGCTCTACTAGCTACCAGCTTTTAAAAAAAAACTCTACTAGCTACAAGTTTTTGATTAGTAAATGACACAAATACCCATTCTTTTAAAAAAAAAACCCTTCTTTGCAAGTTTTTAATTATGTCCATTTTATACATTTTGTTAAAAGCTCCAGCTACTCTGACAAACACCAAAATATATTTAAAAAACTTTCAGCTTCCAGCCACCAGCTAGTTTTGCCATACATACCCTAGATGTTACCTCCTGCGTGTTGCCACGGCGACGCCCAGGAAATTTGATTGGTATCATGTTTCGTTAGTTACTATACTCCCAACAAAAACATAATGTTAACAAAAGAGAAATCTACAAGTTATGCATAATAAAACCGCAAAAATAACAAAACAAAGATGTAAAAAATGACTCAGCGTGCGCGATGCTACAAGGATGCGAATAGAATTCGATTTGTATTCATTTGGTTCATTTAGAGTACCGTTAGTAAAATGGGTAAAATTACAAATTGAAATATGTATTATATACTGAAACAATTTCCTGTCCATTTTTTAGTTTTTAATATGTACAAAAACAATTTCCTGTCCATTTTTTAGTTTTTAATATGTATAAACAACTTACTATAATATATAATAATAGTAATGCACAGCTATACTTTTGAAGTGGCTGTAGAAGATACAAGATGAACACACATCTTCTTATCTTAAAAAACAACCTTAAATTATTTGTTTGATATGACTCATGTCATAATGTTCTACAATGTTTTTACAAGCATATAAATGTGGGGAAGAGATATTGTATAAAGCCTCTTAAAATAAGAAGCATAAGAAACAATATGGACTATTAGATTTCAAGATGATCAGATCATTTAACCATAGGCGTTTAAATCTAACCAGGGGTAAATTAGTCATTAGGAAAAATAGAACGCGTTTTAAAAAATACAAATAAACCGCCAATTCAAAAACCACGACGGTTATCACTGAAATCATAAACACAAATCATCAAAACCTCATTTAATTAGGGTTTCTTACACATCCAAATCAATCAAAAACACGCACAAAACACGAAATAAAAAACCCAGATTATCGAAGAACAACAAAAAACAGAGCATAATGTCTTCAAAACGTTCAGGTGCGTTTTATCGTCAGATTATCACTTCATTCTGTCATTTTCTAATTCTCGTTTCTCGTTTTTTTTTTTTTTTTTTTTGAAAATGGAATCAGACATGGAAAGACGAAGAAGAAGAAGAAGAGAAGATAAACAAAGCAAACCAAAATCAAAACAGAGTAAAGGTATTTTTGATTAAAACAATACAAAATAGCACTTAATTTTTTATGAGACGCAACTAGGTTATTTGTATCTTCATAATACTTGCTTAATTACATTCAGTTGTTATATAACATATCAAGTTTACAGTCTAAATCTGATGTTTTAGTGCGTTTGTAATGATGTTTGAGTGCGTTTGTTTATTTAGTTTATATTGAGTTTTTTTTTAGGTTTGATTAGTGCGTCTGGATATCATATTAGTGCGTCTGAGTAATGTTTGTTTAATTTTAATTAGTGCGTCTGTGTTAGCTTATTAGTGCGTCTGAGAATGTTTTGTTAGAATTAGTAAGTGCGTCTGTAGTAGTTTGTTAGTGCGTTTAAATCACTAATATATTAGATGTTTGTACAGAGCCAAATGTAGCATCAGATGATGATGATTTCGATTATCAACCACTTAAAAATTTGATTATAATTAAAGAGAGGGTTGAAAAGAAAAACAAAGAAACTGCTAAAAAGTGGGAAGTTGATATTAAAATAATGAAGAAACAGTTGAAGAAACTAGGGGTGTTCAAAAATCGGATAATCCGAATTTTGGATATCCGAATTTCGGATAATCCGAAATTTCGGATAGTCAATATTGGGATCCGAATCCGGATCCGAAATTTCGGATATCCGAAATTCGGATTATCCGAATTTCGGATTAGGATTCGGATCATCCAACGGATAATCCGAAACTTAAAAAAAATAATAATAAAAAAAAAAAACGTTCTCCCTTATGTCTAAAATGTGAACGTGTTAAAAAACAAAAATCAAAGTTAGATAAACGAAAGTTGAACAAAAAAATGTAAAAGAAACTTACCGTTTGGTGGACGGGGGTTGTGGAGGTCGGAGACGAGATGGACGGGAGCTGTTATAGAGAAGAGAAGAGGGAGCGGCTGCTTTGGATTGGAGTAGTATGGACTTAGGGTTAGGAGGATTAGAGATTTAGGATTGTGTATTGTGTTATGTAGTGTATATAATATTATATTTATATATATATATATATATATATATATATATATATATATATTTTAATATTCGGATTCGGATAATCCGATTATCCGAAAATTTTCAAAATCAGGATCCGAATCCAAAATTTCGGATTATCCGATTTTCGTATATCCGAAAATCGGATTATCCAAAATTTCGGATAATTCGGATTCGGATTATCGGATTTTTCGGATTCGAATTCGGATTCGGATTTTTTTGAACACCCCTAGAAGAAACAACAACAACCTGTTGAATCTACATCAGAATCATCTGATGAAGATTTTCAAAGGCCACAGAAAAAGGTGAAGATAGATGAACCAAAGAAGAAGGTGAAGAAAAAACAACAACCTGTTGAATCTCCATCAGAATCATCTGATGAAGATTTTCAAAGGCCACAAAAAAAGGTGAAAATAGATGAACCAAAGAAGAAGGTGAAGAAAATACAAGAAAGAGAGTTTGTTCAATACATGGGGAAGAAGTTAAAAATAAGATGCTCTCCTTCTGAGTTTATTGATAGCATCCAGGACTACACGGATGAACAAAAAGAAGAAGTTAGAAAGATGGGGTTCGGTTCTGTGTTGGACATTAAAATTCAACACATATCAACAAGCTTGGGTTACTGGTTGCTAGTCAACTATGACGAGGGAAGGAACGAACTAAATGCAGGAAATTGGAAAATCAAGATCACACGTGAATTGGTGCATGAAGCTTTTGGGATACCAATGGGGAAGAAACAGGTTCTTGAGAAAAGTAGGGCAAGGAAAGGTGCAAACAGTACAATTGATGAGTTTAAGAGTTAATTTGAGAAAAAGAAAGTGAGAGTTGCAATGGTAACACCGGTTGTTAGACAACAACCAAAAGGTGGAAGACTGTTTAAATTGAATTTTCTAGTGTTATGGAACACAGTTTTCGGGGAGATCACAAAGTCAACAACAATAAATCAAAGCTTTCTGCATGGCGTGGATGATGAATCTAAAATTCCAAATTTGGATTGGTGCTCTTACCTGATCGAATGTATAAGAAGAACAAAAGCAGGATGGAAAGAAGACCAGTATAATGGTCCAATTGTAATGCTGAGTGTAAGTCTTTAAACGCACTAAATATTATATATTAAACGCATTTGATTTATTTGAATTTTACATTTGGACGCACTTACCTATTATTCAAACGCATTTATGGTTACTAACACATTTAAACTGTTTTAAAAATAAGCAGGTTATCTATACACATGAATACAACAAGAGACATCCTTCTGAAATACAAATCAGCATACCGGCGATTACTTACATCACTAGTACTTCACTTGTAGAGATGGAAAATCATCTATATAACAACGGGCCATTGACTGACATTGAAGATGATGATGGAGATGATGATGGTGATGCTGATAAGGGTGAGGAAGAAGAGAAAGATAATGATGATGAAGAAGATGATGAGGAAAATGAAGATACTGAAGAAAATGAAAATCTGGTTAATAATATCCTGGAAACCTTGATTGGAATGCAAGGTGAAAAGGAAAATGAAGATGCTGATGACAATGAAGATTGGAGAAATTATGAAATGAGTACACAAACTCAACAAATGTTTGAGTACTGCAACACTCAACCAGATCTAAGTTATAGACAGGGGATTAGAAAAGAAGAATATGAGGCAGCAATGAAAGCCAAGAAGGTATATATTTAAACGCATTTATATTAATTTATAGATGCACTAAAGTATCTCTATTCAATATTTTTGGTAAAAAAAAACTGAACATGTCAGTCGTACTAATGATAATATACAGACGCACTCATTATATTTTGCTAAGTGTAAACTAATCAACAGTCTACATGTCAGACGCACTAAAGTTAGATACAGACGCATTAAAATGTTAGATACAGACGCACTAAGCATTTTATAGACGCACTAGTATTATTTCAGACGCATTAATGTTTGTTTTTTATTTGAAACAGGTTTGGATAAGAACTATGGAGAGAAACATAAAAAAGTATAAAGCAATTCAAAAGGAGATGGAAGAAATGGTTACACAAGCACGAAACAAGTACTTGTGGGTACCAGATATAATGAAGTTGTGCGACAAGTGGGACAAATTGAACAACAAAGCTAAAGAGGTTGAAGATGAAAATATTGATGCAGAGAATATAATGGAGCCTGGAGCTGATTTGGGAAATGATGATGAAGTTCTCAAAGGCAATGTTGAATCAACAAACCGGGAAAATGTTGATGCTGATTGGAAAATGTTGATGTGAATTAGGATGGGGATGAGTTGGTAATGAATGATCAAGCTGGTAATAGAAACATGGAAATTGTAAACGAAGAAGATGGAATACCTGATTCAGCTCTTGCGGCGCTAGAAACAGTTGAACCAAGGGTGTTTAGGGTGAGAGATGGGAATGAGGATGGGGATGAGTTGGTAATTGTAACACCCCAACCGATGGCGGAATCATCGAGGTGTCACGTAGTGACGATTGTTCAAAAGCACATGGTACTAAAATGTAAATATTATTGAATAAACCAAAATTGTCTTACATGAAAATGGAAATTACATTGTCTAAATGAAATGTAAATATTGAAATAACTGAATTAAAATAAAGCACTAAATGTCTCTTGCTAAAGCACTAGATCAAACTGCACCTGAAACATGTACAAAAAGAGGTTTGGTCAACATAAGAAATGTTGGTGAGCATTCCTAGTTTTGATATATATAGTAAGTTAAAAAGATATACAATTCAAGTGCATGCTACAGTGCAAATATGTAAACTATGTATCATACAAATGAGCGAAATCAATCCTGTGACTGTATAATGTACTGTATGAACGATGATGTACTCATCCAATAAATGGGTGATAACTTAACAATGGCCACGGATTCTCCGATGAAAAAGGGGGAGAATCAATCTAGGCGGGTTGTCAATCCAAATAGCGTTATCCAATGTTAAGGTCGGCTTGTACCATGTTAATGATTTCACTAAGTACAAATGTAATCCACATGTATTGTCTAAGCATAAAGCACGTTGTAAGCAATGCACATAGTACTAGAATTGTATTGTAAAAATGTAAACTTGTATTTGAAATTGTAATAGTGTACATGTAACACCCCAAAAATGTATAAAAGCAAAAAGGGGTAGGAATACTCACTGTTTACGTAATAGCTTGAAATTGAACTTGGACAACGAAATATGTGTTGGAAATTATTCCAAAGGATCAACCTAAAGAATTTGATAACGTGTAAGGGAAATAACTCTAGGATACATGTATTTCTAGGGCTTCGAATTGGGGATAAACGTTTATTTGTTTATTAAACAAATTGTTTATTAATTATGAGAAATTTAATAAATAAATAATTAAAAGTCTCTTGGTGAAATTTTAAGTTGAATATAGTCACAACATAAGGTTTTAAGTATGAAAATAATTTTTATAAAATTATTTTCTTGAAAATAGAATATTTAATCTAATTATTTTAATTGTCAAAATATGACTTTAATATCTAAAAATATTAAAATTAAAGAGTTTCTGAATTAAAAATTGTATTTCAGTTCCAGATAGTTAGAAATAATTTATATAAAATTTTGGTGCAAAAATATTAAAAAAAGAATTTACTATGATTTATTTATGATTAAAACTAACAAAAATTAATTAAAAATATAAAAAGACCGGTTTTTTCAGAATTAAAAATAATTTCTGAAATGTTTATTGTCATAAAAGTTTAGTGTAATTTTTGTGGAATTTTATAAAATCGTTTAGATATTTTTATTGAATTTTATAATTTTAAATGAATAAACTTGTAATATTTATACTATATATTAAATAAATTATTTTTGAAAAACTAAAAATTGGGTGATGAACTTTATCATTTGAAGGTCAGATAATAATTTTTATAGAATTTATAAAACACGTTTAGTATTTAAAAACTAATTTTAAAAGATTTAATGTATTAAGTATCTATAAAAAAAATGTTTGTTGGTTATGGGAATCGAACCCGGGCCTCTGGCCGGTTCGGGTTTTATCACAAGCGTGGCCACCAACTGAGCCACACCCTGAGAACGAAGTATATTGGATTCAAATTAATTATATAGGTTTATTAGATTTATGATTAAATGAATTAAAAAGAAAAGCTTTGTGTGGGATTCGAACCCTGGCCACTGGCCGGTTCGTTTCCTTACCACACGCGTGTAAACCAGCTGGTCTACACCAGCTGGTTGTGTGTTTACCGTTTCAAAATAAATATATACGTAAACTGATTCAGTGTTCTTCCCCAAATCCTATACATTCGAGCCCTAATTTCCAAAACATTACAATTCGTGTTCAATAGCCCCTGAATCATTGGGGCTATTGTTAACCATAGGCCGAACGTTGAAACCCACAGAAAAAAGAAAGCTTACAATGAATCACGATCAGATTAAAGCTCGGTTAAGAAAAAGTCAACTGCGACTAAGAACTTGAATTTGCAGATCGTTTAAACAGAATTAGAGATTGAAGAGAGGATTATCGGCGATGTGTGATGGTCTAGGAACGTTCAATTTATAGGGTAGAGGTCCGGTTGTAGATTAGGCAAGTCATTGACTCGGTTGAACGATGACGCGGCTAATTGGTGTATTTTTGGCATGAAAGACGACGATTAAAGCTGTAAATTGACGCGTCTTGGTCAATGGCAATCAACACCTTCCATAATCTGGCTCAAAAACGCGTAAAGGGACTGATTTGATGATGATCGATGATGACAGTTGACTTTTGTTAGTCAACTGTTCGAAAATCAGTTATGTATATAATTATAATGGTGGGTTTCTAAACAGATTGTTAGTGTAGCTCAATTGGTTGGTGTGTGATGTGTATTGACCCGGCTTGGGACGTGGGTTCGAACCCCGTCCCAAGCATTTATTTTTTTGATAAGGTTTGGACTATTATCTTACTATTATTAACTTATATTATGATTAAACGAACCCGAATATGTCACAAAATATTTTTTTAATGCTCGAAAATGATGAAAATGTAACGTCTTATTAATTGTGGTTTAACGTACATCGAATTATTAATAAATTACAAAGAAAAGTGACGGATGTCACAGTAATGGATGATAAAGCTGGTGATATAAACCTGGAAACTGTAACTAAAGAAGACGAAATACCTGATTCAGCTCTTGCGGCGCTAGAAACAGTTGAACTAAGGGTGTTTAGGGTGAGAGATGTGAATGATGAAGCAAACAAAGAAGCTGATAAAGATTTGCAGACACAGAACACAGAAAATCTGCATGATGTTGCTATTTCATTAGATTCACATGGTGTAACTGACACATCATTTATTCAAATTCAAACAATAGAACCAACTGTGCATGAAGCTGAGGATGAACAAGCAACACCCCAAGAGAAGCATGGAGAGAAAGAAAAAACACCAGAAAAAGGAGTGAGCACTGTTTATTATGAAAGGGAAGCAGAAAAAGCACCAAAAAAAGGTAAAGGCAAAGCACCGGCGGTTGGTTATGAAAAGCCAGTTAGGGAAAAAAAACCTCATGGGCTCTGAGATCACCATACACAGGGAAACAAGTGAGCACTATTGAGAAATTAACAGAAGATGAAGCCAGGATAACAGAATACATGTTTGCACCAATTCGAGAAAAAAACGTAAGTGTGTTTTTTAATTTTGTTTATGAAGTATTACTAACTAATTACTGATTTCATTTAAAAAAATTGTAAATTCAGAAAATCTGTTACTGGGATGAAGAAGGAAATGAGATCATGAAAGTGATCTTTGAAAGTTTACATCCTGGACTATGGCTGTGCACAAATGCTATAGATGTATGGACAGATATCCTAAACTATGAAGAGAATGACAATTTAAAGAAAATGAAGGAAGGATCCATACAAAGACTATTTCTCTGTAGCAACATGATGGTATGAAAAAACTTTGAAATTAAACGCACTAAATAAATTTACAGACGCACTAATGTGTTTTTGTTCAGTGTAAAACTGATTAACAGTTTATATTTCAGACGCACTAATTAATCTACCAAACGCACTAATCTTATTCAAACACATTAATATATATGTTTGAACGCACTTATTGGTTTTTAACTGTATTTTCTCTTTTTTTTTCTTTTTTTTTCAGCCTACAGGCTATTATAAGGAACAAGTTACATGGGAAGACCGAGAAAGGGTTTACCTTAGCAATCTGCATGATATCTTAGGGAAGATCGATGCAAAATCGTTATACGAGTTCAACATGATTCTACAGCCGGTGTGGATGGATAGGCATTTCTATGTCTTAGCTTTTGATGTGAAGAATGGGGCATCAGAGTTGCTTGACAACTCTAAGGATGGGGATGACAATGCAAAGAGATATAAAGGCGTTCCCGGTATATTGGTATGTTTATATTTATGATTATAGAAAATATTATAGCTGTGAAAATTATGATAATAACATAATGAGTTTGTTAAAAAAATGTTTGGTAGAGCCAAACTTTGTACCAATTATGGAAGAAGACATGTCCTGCAACACCCGCAATTGAGAAACTTGTAACTGATAAGATTATACGAAGGGAAATGGCGTGGAGGACTACTAACAACATGGTAGAGTGTGGCATATTCGCTATGCGACACCTCGAAACCTTCAAATGGTATGCATTTTGGACCTATGGGTTTGCCAATGAATTGGAGTATCAGCAAAAACAGTTGGATGCATTGTGGTTCAAGTATGTCGCAAAGATGATACTCTCACCTTACAACCTACTCAGGGATGAAATAATTGAAGAGGCATGGAAGTTTTCAAAGAGGCCGGAAAAAGCAAGAAAAAAGATGTTAGAAAATGCCATCGGAAAATTAGAGAAAAGGGTGGCTGCAATGCAATATAAACATTTCTTTTAAATGCTTCTTTGAACATCTTAGATACTGATTTTTATTTTTAGTATGTTATTCTGGGATTTGTAGTTAACACTGATCTAGTATGAATTTATGTTTTGGACGCACTAAACTGCAACATATTTTATATTTGGACGCACTAACAAAAAATGAAATAGATTACTGTGATTTTAATCAAACGCACTTATTCAGTTGTTTTATTAATTCAAACGCACTTAAGTACAAACACACATCATAAAACAGGTAATATAACAACTACAAAAGGCAACATTACATAATCAGTTGATCATGATATTGAGATTACATAGACTTTAAGAACTGAATTTTAAATTGAATAGAACACCTCAAAAGAGCTATGCATTTTGTTAGTTGTTCAACAAGATTAAGATCGCCTTTCTTTGCATCAATCATGAACATAACAGCAAGTTCATGAAGACTCGAATCGAGCATACGAATAAGAATCTTGGAAATCTCATCTCTCTTACTCATGCCATCATTAACCCTGTTAAGGTTATCCGACATACGACCCTCAATAGCACAATCTTTGGCAATTTGCTCTTGCATCCTTTTGATCATTTCAGATTTTGATAGTGAACATGAAGAAGCCATTAGTGGAAAAAGAAAATCTGTGACTGAATTGAGATTTGAAATTTCAATATACAACATCAGACAAATATATAAACAAAAAAAATAATAATAAGGTGACAAAAACATGATTCACGAGAATTACTATTCTTTTGTTTGCTTCCAAAAAGTGAACTGTAAAGTGCAGGTTAAACAAAATGGGAAAAAACAAAGGTTTGGATAATCACATGTACACAATAACTTCAACACAGATACAAATAGACGCATTCATGAGGTACAACAGACGCACTCATTAGTAACAAAAGAAGCAACTACACAAACTTAAACACAGACGCACTCGTTTCATTATTCAGACGCATTCATATATGTCTTCCTCAACATCTGATCATCTTAAACAGACGCACTAATTTGATTATTCAGACGCATTCATTGGTATCGTCTTCAACCTCTGTTCATCTGTAAAAACCTCCAAACCTTGATTGTTTGAATCAAACCTGAAAACTTATAAAAACCGATCAAAAACAATAATAAACTTATAATAAAAACACATATAATTTCAATATAAAAAAAGAAAATCAAAATTAACTTACTGTTCGATAAACTGAGCACTAAAAACGAAAATTATGATTTGGTTTGATGAATAAGCTATTGATTAGATGTTGACGATCATGATTTGAATCGAACATGATTTGAATCTCATTAATTTTTGAAATCGTAATAATTATCAGGTTAATTATAAACGTGATTGAAATAATTGAATGATAGTGTACGTAGACGAATTTACCCCTGTTAATAACCTGTGATTAACTAGACTTGGGTTAATTAAACCTAACCAAAGTGGACAGGTAGCGTATTATGGTGGCTTCTTATGCTTCTTACGTTAAGAAACTTTATATCGTATACTTTCTCATAAATGTGTGACCCATACCGAAACTGCCTGTTTGATTCGACCCCTGCGATTTCTACCTATAGATTAATATTGTATAAATGTTAAGATGTTCAGTTAAATTATTAAATAAATGGAAAAGGTTAGTGGATATGATAAAATAAAATGGAATGAAAGTGAAATAATGAGTCAGGGCTAACGAGGAAGCTTTGAAAGGGTGGAATCTTTAACTCTACATGCTATCCAAAGGACATATACTCTAGGTTACATCCCTTTCCACTATTTTATTGTGTAAAATAAAAGACAATGTAGCTCTTTTATATAAAAATATACATTTTCTTGTTTTGTTATACACAATTATATGAAGATATTCGATTATAATTTAACTTTTTAGAATATATTTAAAACAAGCAACAATGTTAAAAGCAAGTTATATTTCAATATGAATGCTATTTGTTTAAAATAATAATAGCAATTAACAAGTGAAAGGGTGGCTTTTTGTGAACTAAAATCGTATTCAAAGCAATCCCCAACTCACTAGGCGGTATGAGCTCTCCGACTAACAGACTTGATACCGTACAGTTTCACTCAGGCTCCTTGAGAGGAAAGAAATAGCTCCACTGTTAAGGAGTGGAAGCGTTGTGATATTTGTTTTGAACAACCCAATACAAAAATGCTACAAGTATAGTTTACTTAATATAAGTTACTTATAAATCTAAATTTTTTGAAAAAAAAAAAAAATAGTACGCAAAAAAAATGAAAGTATAAAGCCCAAACTCCAAAGGTTGTTTTATAAAGCTTTTAGGTTAGTTTTGTCTCCTTATTTTTGGAAAGGGTCATGATGGGCGGAGTATCTCTACTAGGGTTTAAGACATGTCAAAACGGATAGGGATTTTAGAAAGATACATAACTATTTTTCACCCAAATAATTGCTTTGGCACTTTAATAATACAACTAATTACTTAACTAGTTTTAGAAAGATACATAACTATTTTCACCCACATTTGACAGACCTCGTTCACCGATTGTAAAGTGGTATGGTTTAACTTCCTATCCAAACTGAACCACCATTGATATTGCCGGACATAAATAAATAAATAAATAATTAAATAAACTAAATTTGATATTTGTAACGATCACTATATTTTCAATGCACTGTTTTTTTTCAATTAGGATATGTGAAAATGCATTTTAGGTGTATCATAAGGTCATAACTATGCTTTCACGTTATGTGGATTTTTACATATGTTTGTCTTCCTATATGTTTGTTTATAGGTTGTGTATGGTAGTATAGGTGTCTATTCTTTTAATGCACTGTTTTTCAATGTCTATGATGTCATGAGTAGTTTTTTTTTGTGAGTCGTTGTGTGTTTTGAGCAGAGGGTCTTTCTGGAAGCAGTCTCTCTATCGCTAGGGGTAGAGGTAAGGTTTGCCTACATCACACCCTTTCAAGACCCTACCAATAGCTTTGCTATTTGTGGGATTTACTAGGGTTGGTTGTTGTTGTAACGATCACTATACATAAGAAGTTAATTTTCCTTCAAAGATTACCTTTTTTTGGAATGTGATTTTTCTATGTTGTGGCAGAGTTCATCATAACCCCCTAAAAGGAGATCCCCTAGCCACTCTACAATGGTTAGACTATGTTGTCTTAACCGGACCCACGCTGATGCGAGAGTGGCCGGCCCACAAGCGAGTCGAGGCTGCGCATAAGGGGCACTAAGGCTTCCACCCAAAAAATTTCCCGCCACCTGCCACTTGACAGATGTTGCACCCTCCACAAGAGGCAAGCCTCTCTGGAATAAATGCACGGTAGTAGAAAACCGTGAGGCCATCAGAATCAAACATGAACCCTTCAGAGAGAGTAGGCTCAACTATCAGTTGACAAAATATCCAAACCATAAATGTTGAGAATGAGAATCGAACCCTTGATCACATTAAGTGAACAAAGGCCACTCCACCAGTATGTCAGGATCCTCAAAGATTACCTAATATTAAATCTTCGAATGGATATATTTATTTAGTTGTTATTTAATGAAACTAATAATGATAGTATATCCTTTTTTTAATTAAGAGAATCCAGTAACTACTTCAAAAGGCACAAGACTATAATGATATAAAAGTAAATTATATTTTCGTGTCCTTGTGGTATTTTAAATTTTTTAAGTTGGCCCTCCAACTTATTTAACTATACTAAAAGTTTATGTTTTGTTGTTTAGTTAAGGTTCTAGCCCTTGGTTTGAATGTGGGGATGGCAACAAAACCTTAAATCGATGAGAAACCCAAAACATTTAAGATGAGTATTAAGTATCAAAAAGTTTTGTGAGTGTAAGATAGTACGGTATTAGGGAATACCCTGCTCGATTATCAAAAGCATACATATCTTTTTACCCAAAGGAGTTCCTATTAATGCATTTTTTATTTTCCATTGCCTTTTGGTGAAAAGAATAAACCACTAATTCACTAATTTAAGTCGTATGCATCTCTTTTACTTGTGTAATACAATTAACATGGTAAGAGGTATATGAAAATTCCAGTGGGTATTTTTTTTTTACAAATAAATAGGTATACATGAACCCATCCCACTGCCATCCTTACATGGATGTAGCGCATCCAACCGCTAATTTGATGATATTCCTTGCAAATAATGGCATGTGATTGAGATTACCAATACTTATCTTAAACGCATCTCATTTCTCTTTTTCTAAGTTTTAGTTACACATAATAATAACATAACCATAGTAGAGAATAAGTAATAAAAAAATACCACTAAGTGTACATTTAGGGAGCTTGCCTTACAACATCCAATTGATATATCAATTTCATAAAGAAACAGTGCAATCATCGTCCAACAACGTGCTTAATGAATTTTGAATTCGAAATTTGAATTGAACCGACTTGAAAATAAAAGACTCGTATTCGATCCAAAGTTCGATTACTAAATTCGAATCGTACTAGAATATGGAATTCCAATAGAATTTCAAGTTTTTCAATCCAATTCGAACATTGAACACCCATGCAATAGGGTTCCTTACTAATATTCATCATAATCCACTTGGCGATCCTTTGGTTCATTTGAAAGGTGTGAAGCAAGACATTTTTAAAGGCAAGGCATGACTCTCGGGTACAAAATTGACCAAAACATAATCGTATCTTTGGATTAAGAATGGAGCAAATATGCGTCTTTTGGAATGAAATTATGATGTAATTTTAACCTCCAAGTGTATTTTGTTCTAATAATAAAAGGTTGCCGTTAAATACATATGTGTGTAGCAAACAATAGAATAATCCATAGTAAGGGGGCAGAAATGAAAGATGAAGAGTTTAGTGAAGTTTGTTAGAAAGGACAGGCAGTAGGAGTAGGTTTATCCAGAAACAGTGGAAGGACACAGTTACCAAACCTCCTCATCCACTGATGATGCTTGCGGGGACACGAGGCCGCCCTACCCCCAACACCTTTGGAAGTTGGAACAATCACCACACTTCTAATCTAAACTCAACCATGGTTTACTTCTTTCACAATACCCACCAACAACTCTAAAAGAGTTCATAAACTCTTATCTATATCTATACTTTTTTTTTTTTTTTTTTTGGAACGGCATCTCGCTCAGGGCTATACATGAGCATAGTCCGGCCGATGTGGGATTCGAACCGGGCACTCCAGGGTAGGAAACAGGCTAAGCCTGAAAACCTCCCACCTCACCTGCAACAAGTGGGAATTGAACCTGGCTCTCCAAGGAGAAACCAAGTCCTTTCCACCACTAGACCACAGGGTCATTGGCTTATCTATATCTATATCTATATCTATACTATCTTATAAAGCATTTGATAAGGATTTTTTAAAAGTTAAGAGGTACATATTTAATTGCTTATCATATAATACACAATGCATATAATAAATATTTTTGAGGGGCAAATTTATCTTTAAACACCATATTTAATCAATAAGAAATTAAAAGTCAAGAAATGTTTATGAGAGCTCATAACATTTAACTCTATAATTAATTTGACGTTGAACACATTAAATAAATATAATCAATGTTTACAACAGATCGGGTTAGATTGCGCTCTTCTAAAAAGACTCGGTGACACCCGCCGCATCGCGCGGGCTAAGCCACTACTACTATATATATCTATACTATTATATAATGCATTCTAAATGGGCATCAAGGTAATTTCACTACCATTTTAAGATGGCATATGAAGAGGCATAAGCATACATCTCTATATTTTAGTCTCTTTCTTCCCATTATGCCCCTTTATACAACATATCATGCCTATAGTACATGTGACTAATACACGGTTAATATCTTCTCCACAATGTAGCCCCTTTATACATTAAAACATACATGATGTTATGAATTAGACTAAATTAAATAGAATTGAAGATTATGATTAATTTGCCAATGAAGAGTCATGGCAATAAACAAGAACTTGTTAGAAATGCATTTATATAACCATTAGCATGACCTCATATGTCATTCATTATGTTGTCATTCACACACAAAGCATCCTCTCAATTACCATTTTGATCACAAGGATGCAGCCATTGCCAAGCTCCGATTAACACCCACTTCGAATATAAGGATCTCAAGATCGCCAATATACTGGTTACTTTTCTCTATTTCAATCAAGGTACGATTATACGTTAGATATTCTAAAATTCTATAAATGTTACTTAATATTCAAAACTATTTTAGATATATAAAGTTATTATTGGAGCACTTTATATATATATATATACTAGGTTAGAGCCCCACGTGTACACGCGGTACATATCCATGTCAAATGAAAAAAAATTCTATAAAGATTGTAGTATGCAAATTTATTTATTGAAAATTACGTAATACAATTCGTGTGAATTTTGATTCATTGTATATTATCATAAAAAAGTTTAATGTTACCCAATAACATATATATGAATCAACAAATGTTTGAGTTGACGTGATTTAAAAACAAATAATGAAATGAATAAACATATATTTATTGTACCGACATACAAATGAAGATTAAATTCAAAGTAAATAAATGTAGTTTAACAAATCATACAACCCAAAAATTATAAAAAAAAAAATTAAACAATTTATGCAAAATATGATCGCATACTTATTCACAAACTTCAAAATATTTTTTATAGACAACATTTGCTATTTATTATTAACGATGTCATCTTTGCCCAATATTAGTATCTTCAGGCCATCTCTACTTTTGTCACTTGGCAGCGACATAAAACTGCCATGTGTAAAAACAGGACCTACCCTAAATAGGGTTTGTCCTTGACTCTTATTTATTGTCATTGCGAAACATAAAGTAAGAGGGAATTGTCTTCTGTTAAATTTGAAAGGAATCTTCTTATCAGATGGGGACAGCCTAATTCTTTGGAAAAAAGTTCGCATTCCAATGTTACTCCCTGAATTATTTTAGCTTTTATAACACGATTTGACATGACAAGACGATTTGAAACTCGTGGCTTTGAAAAGAATTTATGTCCACTTATAGGATCCCTGAACCATTTGAATAACAAAACAGTGAAATTTGTCAAAAACAACTCTGGTGAGGAAAAGAAAGACATTTGGCATTATAATTGTATTATCATCAAGAAATTAAGGTAAATATATCCAGAAGACCCTAAACTGTTTTGACGGTTTGACTCATAAACAATGACCTAAAAATCAAGCTAAAACCACGGTGAAAATCAATACTAAATGAGATTAAAAATGTTAATAAGTAACCTCAAAAAATGTAATCAATAATTCAAATCAATTAAATTGGGTCAATAATATTAAAAATAATAGAAAAACTAAATTGGGTCAGTAATATTAAAAATAAATTTGTAAAAATAGTAATATAAATAAATGAGATTAAAAATGTTAATAAGTAACCTCAAAATTGTAATCAATAATTCAAAACAATTACATTAAAAACATCCGCATTTGAAATTAACTTACCAATTATCGACAAATTATTATTGACATCTTAAAATTAGCAAATTACTATTAAAATGATTTTGATGATTATGTTTTAATGAAAACTGATTACAGAAAGTCATAATATAAAAAATTAATTTCGGTCAATAATATTAAACATAAATTCATAAAACTAATAATATATAAATGAGATTAATTTTTTTTTACTAAATAACATTAAATTCTTGCAATTATTATTAATGTCAATAAATAACATTAAAACTAGGGCTGGCAAATCGTGTCCCTAACAGGTTAACAGGTCTCTGACGCGCGCGAACAAATCAAGTTCTAAACATGAACACGACTCGTTTAACTCATTTATATCTCATGTTTATAACACAGTTTTATGTTTTATGTACCAAAAAAGGGAAATGAAAGATTTTTGCCTCTTAATTCTAAGTATTAAAAAAAGTCAAAAAATCAAATAGTGTACTTTTCAGTCAAACAGGTCTTATCGTGTCTTAATAGGTTACCCATTGCCAGCCCTAATTAAAACTCTTAATAAATAACATTTAAAATGAATAAATCTTTTTAATTGCAATCAAGACCAATCAGAATTCGTAAAAATAGTAATATAAATAAATGAGTTTAAAAATCTTAATAAATAACTTTAAAATCGTAATCAATAATTCAAATCAGTTACATAAAAACATCCGCGTTTCAAATTGACTTACCAATTATCGACAAATTATTATAGACATCTTAAAATTAGCATATTACTATTGAAATGATTTTGATGATTATCTTTTAATCAGAATTGATTAAACGAAAGTCATAATATAAAAAATTAAATTTGGTCAATAATTTTAAACATAAATTCGTAAAATTAGAAATATACATAAATGAGATTAATTTTTTTTTACTAAATAACATTAAATTCGGTCAACTATTATTAATGTCAATAAATAACATTAAAACTCTTAATAAATAACATTAAAAATGAATAAATATTATTAATTGCAATGGAGACCAGAATTCGTAAAAATAGTAATATTTAAAAATCTTAATAAATAACCTTAAAATCGTAATCAGTAATTCAAATCAATTATATTAAAAACATTCGCATTTCAAATTGAATAAATCTTATTAATTGCAATGAACACCAATCAGAATTCGTAAAAATATGAGATTAAATAACTATTGAAGTTAATGGTTGCGAAAATTTGGGTAAAGATTGGTTTATCAATCAATCAGTCAATCAATCTTCGCTACATTTAGAAATCTAATTTACTCTATAAATTGATGACCAATTATGCCATAATTGTGTAAAATTCATTCAATTTTAGAAATCTAATTTCAAAACACAAAACCTTCTTTCGTAAGTTACACTCTATACTTAGTTAAGTATCAATTCATAACAATTAGATAACTACACATTCATAACATACTTTTTTAGAATAAAAGATTTGTATAATAAGTGTTAAAATTAAAAAAAAAAACTTTAGTTGTTAATCGATTCTTAAAATTTGTATACATAGATATATGTTTAAAATGGTTGTCTAGAATATTCATTGAGTTAATATTTCTACTCCTAATCGATTCTATATTTTGAATAATATACAACTGAATGCTTTATTGTATTTAAATTATGGATTAAATTGATTCATAATGAATCATTAATACAAAAAAATGGTAAAATTGATTCATAATCAATCATACATAAATTTGATAAATAAATTATGGTAAGTCGAAATTACAGATTTAATTGATTTATAATCAATTATACATAATAAAAAATTGATTAAAATTATATATAATTATGGATTAAATTGATTTTCCATCTTACGGATTAAATTGATTACTAATTACCAAAAATAATTTCGTATTAAAATTAAATTCGTTTCATTAAGTTATGGTAAGTCTAACTTATTGATTATAAATTGATTTATAATCAATCATACATAATAAAAGATTTATTAAATTGATTCATAAATAGGAATTAAATTGATTCATAATTACGAATCAAATTGATTCATAATTACCAACAATAATGTCGTATTAAACTTAATTTCGTCTCATTAAATTATGGTAAGATGAAATTAGAGTTAAATTTAATAAATTTAATGAGACATAATTTCGTAAAATAATTTAAATGAGACAAAAAAAATGGTAATAAATTTAGTGAGAGTTATTATAGTAAAGCAAATATAGTAAACCTAAATTTATTACCATTTTTTTGTCTCATTAAATTATTTATATTTCAAATTGACTTACTAATTCAAATTCAATTTCATTAATTTCATTAGTATTAGTAATTATTAGTAATTAGTAATATATTTGTAAAATAGTAATAGAAAAATTCAATTCGGTCAATAAGATATAAATGGGTTTAAAAACCGTAATATTAGTTTTAGTATTAGTTGGAATGCTGTTGCACAATCAAGTAATTATGTGTAGAGCAACTGAGATGGATTTGATAAACCTATCTATATAGATGAAGTGCAAAAATTGAAGGCATGTATTAAGACGTCAATCAATGAAAATTGATTGAAATTAGCGAAGTTATTGCCATCATATTTTAAATAGCATTTATGACTAATTAGAACAGTATAATATACAAAATTAACTGATAAATTAGTATTGATTAATTATTAAAGTCGTATAAGTAAAATTGGTAAGTTTCCATTATGTGTTTAGTATTTTGGTGTAAAAGATTTATAAGTTTTGAAATTCAAAAATAAGATATACTAAATGTGGTTTTTTTGTTTAAACATTTTTACAAGTAATAATTATGACTTACGAAATTCAAACGTATTATAAAAATGATTGGTTTGTTAATTGTTTACATATTATAAATACGTCTTTTACATCTAAATATATATGGATTGATGTTATATATCAAACATGGTAGTTTATAAAATGTAAACTAAATATATAAATTAAGATACTTTTCTGTTACAAAATCTATTTAATTTAGTATACAATTATAATATAAGTGATTTTTTTCCTTATATATTTGTATTATGGAAAGTTTAAAGTTTAGTATGAATATAGAAAGCGTAAATTATGATAAAGCATTAATTATGTAGTGCAAATTAGTATTTGAAATTTAAATATTGTCCTAAATTACTCCACCTATTATGGTTAACATAAATTACATTAATTATTTTAATTGATTGACAGTCAATATAATTAATACAAAAGAATAAATGTGAATTAATATTCAAATCTTAACAAATCACATTAAACGCTTAATATAGTTTTTAGGATCAAATCTTGATTGATTATTAAAGTCGTATAAGTAAAATTGGTAAGTTTCCATTATGTGTTTAGTATTTTTGTGTAAAAGATTTATAAGTTTTGAAATTCAAAAATAAAATATACCAAATGTGGCTTTTTTTTGTTTATTCATTTCTACGAGTAATAATTATGCCTTACGAAATTCAAACGTATTATAAAAATGATTGGTTTGTTAGTTGTTTACATATTATAAATACGTCTTTTACATCTAAATATATATGTATTGATGTTATATATCAAACATGGTAGTTTATAAAATGTAAACTAAATATATAAATTAACATATTTTTCTGTAACAAAATCTATTTAATTTATTATACACTTATAATATAAGTGTTTTTTCCTTATATATTTGTATTATGGAAAGTTTAAATTTTAGTATGAATATAGAAAGCGTAAATTATGATAAAGCATTAATTATTTAGTGCAAATTAGTATTTGAAATTTAAATTTTGTCCTAAAATTACTCCACCTATTATGGTTAACCTAAATCACATTAATTATTTTAATTGATTGACAGTCAATATAATTAATACAAAAGAATAAACTCTTGGGTACATATCATTACCCCATATTATTGACGACATAGCTTCAACAACTTTTTTATTAAAAGTCCGCCCTGCTCCTAATGATCCAAAATTCGGTTTATAAATCGAAACCCTAACACACGAATGCATATAATCAGTCAATAAGCTGGTAAACAAAAACACGAATAAACAATTTACAATATCAATTTAAAGATAAAGAAAACACTGAATTATAAAAATTTAAAGATTTAAAAAACATGTACCTAAGCAATTACAACATTACATTTGACATTGGTGTGCCCCAAAACAATAGCATTTGTCTCATTTGCATTTTCATATTCAAAGAGTATATACAATGCAGTAGAAAAAGCTTATCGAGTAGTCTTAAAAAACGTAAATACTAAATACGCTAACTTAAAAATAAATATGACAAAAACAAGTAATAAAAGAAACATGAATTATTATAAACCGACTCCTTTATTATTTTTGAAAAAATTATGCTTGGCGCCTAAGTTTCTTGGTCAACCAATAATTAATGCATTCAAGGATATTTACTACCTTTCCAAATATGTGGCACAAACTTAGGAAACTAATAATCCAAAATTAAATGCTCCATAATTATTTCAGATCCATATCCAGAATCCGAACTGAGATTTGGCTCCTTACTCGATCAAATCATATTAACATAACAATCCACTCTTTAACACCAAACCATATGAGATCTTTAAGAACAATTATGAACAATATGTGAACATCATATCTCGACCTTAAAAGTCATGCATCCCATCCAACATAATAGTTAACATCACTAATCACAAACACATAGTAATAAAAGATATAAACAATGACATTCTGCTTTTAGAAAAATAGCTACTTCGCATTAATAAACACACACACACACACACACACAAAAAAGATCTACCACATACCTTTTAGTTGCAGCGGTGGATGGTATTCTAGTATTAAAATGAAAAAACATCTAAACATTCAATATATTTCTTCACAACGGTTTGAAGATCGTTTGCACTTTCAGAAGTGATTCCATATAATAACTAACCGATTCCTTTACAAAAAAGAGTGGTTCCATATTAATCAAATGAAAAAACATCAAAAAAGAGTCAATATATACCATCCGATTACTTTACAAAACGATGACATAAAGAAAACGAATCTGGAACCTTTATAAACCACGATTTCTTCATAAAGGTTTGAATATTGTTTCCACATTCTGAAGTGATTCCATATTATTACTAACCTTTATAAAACACGATTTCCTCTCTGAATATTAAACCGGTTTATGTCAAAGTAATTGATTGATGTTACGATAACATAAAAGTTTTCCAGGTTTGAGGATCATATGATATGCCTATTTTTAACGTTTATGAATCGGAACACGTTACAATGGATGAACTTCCTTCAATCTACGTGAAAAAGAGACATACCTAGAAGGAACAATGAATAAAAAGAAGAGTGATGAATGTGGTTTGGAAGATTTGTTAGTGAGGATTTGAGAGTGTAATGAAAGAATGTAGGAAATTAAAATGTAGAAAAGACTATTTATAGGGAGCAAGTTGGAGCTCCATATTCAATATGGATACCTTAAACTCTCTCCTAAGCCTTCATTCAACCCAAGTGACCTCAATTATTATATAGATAGATATATATATATATATATATATATATATATATTCTATATCATACCTATATATACACACACAATACACATTATGTAATTTGTACATATAACTCTAAATTAGTATTTTATTAATATATAGGAACATTATAGACGCTTTTAGACATATTATTATTTCTCTTAGGATTCAATTATGTATTTTTAGGTCTAGATATTTAGTCTCGATCTTTAGTGATTATTTGATAATTTTATGATGTTTTTCAATTAAATATATATTTTGGACTACTCAAATTTATATATTTAAATCCATAGACTTTTTAATGATTTTTATGACTCGAACATATACCTATATGTTTAGAAAATTATTAATTTAATTACCTTTAATTTGATTTAGTAACCTCTTTTTCTAATAATCCTATTCAAATATTATATTAATTAGAATTCTTCATAATGAGGGTGTAAATATACTTTAATGAATTAAAACGTATATGATGTTATGAATTGGACTAAATTAATACACACACTATACACATTATATAATTTATACATATAACTCTAAATCGCTATTTTATTAATATATAGAAATATTGTAGACGCTTTTAGACATATTATTATTTCTCATAGAATTCAATTATGTATTTTTTGGTCTAGATATTTATTCTCGACCTTTAGTGATTATTTGATAATTTTATGATATTTTTCAATTAAATATATATTTTGGACTACTTAATTTATATATTTAAATCCATAGACTTTTTAAGGATTTTTATGACTCGAACATATACATATATGTTTAGAAAATTATTAATTTAATTGCCTTTAATTTTATTTAGTAACCTCTTTTTCTAATAATCCTATTATAATATATATATATATATATATATATATATATATTAAGGTAGACTTTTGATAGTTATTTAATTTACAAATTAACTATTTAGTTTTACACACACTTTTATACTCATTTTGTCATATTCACTATTCTAATTATATAGAAATAGTTATTTTTTCGCATTATGTGATATTTATTTATTGAAATATATATAACTTGACATTTTCATACATACTACTGATTGGTGTTTATACTTAGACATAGTTTGACATTTTTGTACTAGCGTAACTTGATAGATAATTCCTTTTAATATGTATGTAAAGTGATTTACGTTTTTTTATTTAGATTAAATGAATAGAATATTATATTAATTAGAATTATTCACAATGAGGGTATTGGTGTCTCATTAGACGAAACAATCGCCAGCATGAGAAATGACATATATACGTTCGGAGCATATTCGGGAATATACCACAAAATCGACCAGTTAGTACTACGGGATGACAAACCCATCCCACAAGCCATTCTTTATTTTTTATGGCTTCATTTAGAGTATTTAGCTACTTTTTTTTTTCAGAGACTGAAATCTTGTCTTCTGATTCACGTTTTAAGTATTCTCCCGCATCAATTTTTATTTTTTATTTGCGCTTTCAATATCAAAGGACTTCCACCAAAATAATTGTCTCACAAGAATACATGATGGCTTTTAGTTTAAAATTATTATATATGTAATAAAAGTTTACGGATGCAGCCCCGCCGCAACGCGCGGGTTCCTGCTAGTTACTATATAGTGTATTCTAGATGGCAAGAAGGTAATTTAACTTCATTATAGAAGGACATCATTGTAAATTACTTCAAATCATTAATACATTATTTAATATAAACTTCTAACTAATTAATACTTTATTTAATAAACTTATAATTATAATTAAATAAACTAAATGCATTTTCTCAACAATATTTTTTATATTTATAAATAAAAAAATAAGGTAGAGTTACATATATAATTAGAACAAAACAAAATTAAAGAAATTTATAAAAACAAAATAAGTAATAGTATTATGTTATTATATATAACTAATGAGCAAACAAATAGACTTAAAGTTATCTATTTCTAAATATCATACTGTTGACACGACACACAAAATTGAAAATATTATATTCTTTAAATTAATATAACTTTATTAATTATATTTAATAGAGTAAATAGCCATTTTCGTCCCTGTGGTTTGGTCCAGTTTGCCACTCCAGTACAAAAGTTTTTTTTATTTTTTTTTGCAATCTCTTACCTGTGGTTTGGATTTTTTTGCCAAATTCGTCCTTTTCACTAACCCAGTTAAAAAATCTCGTTAGTGTCAGGGGTAGGGTTGTCTTTTGTAACACCCCAACCGATGGCGGAATCATCGAGGTGCCACGTAGTGACGATTGTTCAAAAGCTCATGGTACTAAAATGTAAATATTATTGAATAATCCAAAATTGTCTTACATGGAAATGGAAATTACATTGTCTAAATGAATTGTAAATATTGAAATAACTGAATTGAAATAAAGCACTAAATGTCTCTTGCTAAAGCACTAGATCAAACTGCACCTGAAACATGTACAAAAATAGGTTTGGTCAACATATGAAATGTTGGTGAGCATTCCTAGATTTGATATATATAGTAGGTCAAAAAGTTATACAATTCAAGTGCAAGCTACAGTGCAAATATGTAAACCATGTATCAAACAAATGAGCGAAATCAACCCTGTGACTGTATAATGTACTGTATGAACTGTAGTGTACTCAACCAATAAATGGATGATAACTTAACACTGGCCACGGATTCTCCGATGAAAAAGGGGGAGAATCAACCTAGGCGGGTTGTCAATCCAAATAGCGCTATCCAATGTTAAGGTCGGCTTGTACCATGTTAATGATTTCACTAAGTACAAATGTAATCCACATGTAATGTCTAAGCATAAAGCACGTTGTAAACAATGCACATAGTACTAGAATTGTATTTGTGAAAATGTAAAATTGTATTTGAAATTTGTAATAGTGTACATGTGACACCCGAAAATGTATAAAAGTAAAAAGGGGATAGGAAGTACTCACAGTTCACGTATTAACTTGAATTTGGACTTGGACAACGAAATATGTGTTGGAACTATCTCAAAGTATCAACCTAAAGAATTTGATAATGTGTAAGGGAAATAACTCTAGGATACATGTATTTCTAGGGCTTCGAATTGGGGACAAACGTTTATTTGATTAATAAACAAATTGTTTATTAAATATAAGAAATTTAATGAATAAATAAACAAAAGTCTTTTTGTAAAATTTTAAGTTGAATATAATCACAACATAAGGTTTTAAGTATGAAAATAATTTTTATAAAATTATTTTATTGAAAATAGAATATTTAATCTAATTATTTCAAATTGTCAAAATACGACTTTAATATCTAAAAATATTAAAATCAAAGAATTCTTGAATTAAAAAATTGTATTTCTGTTCCAAATGAATAGCAATAATTTATGTAAAATTTTGGTACAAAAATATTGTAAAATGAATTTATTATGAATTATTTATGATTAAAACTAACAACAATTGATTAAAAATACTAAATAAATGATTTTTCAGAAATAAAAATCATTTCTGAAAAGTTTAATGTTATAAAAACTTAGGATAATTTTTGTGGAAATTAATAAGATCGTTTTGATATTTTAATGGAATTTTATAAATATAATAGAATAAAATTGATTTAATTATTATATATATTAAATAAATTAATTTTTGAAAACTAAAAATTGTGGATGAAACTTTTTCATCAGATTAACATAATATAATTTTTGTAGAATTTATAAAAGAGTTTTGATAATTTAAAATGAATTTATAAACTTATATGTATAATATATAATTAATTGTTTTGTTAAAAAGGATAATAAAAAAAATAGGACGCCACTGCCGGGACTCGAACCCGGGTGGCTCGTGTTTAAGACAGCAGACACAACCATCTGGTCCAGCCAATGGTTGTGTTAATTCTTGTTTTTAAAAAAAAAATAAATATCATAAGTGGTTATCATGTTCTTCCCCAAATATTTGCAATCAAGCCCTAGCTTTTCAATTGGCCAAACTACACAACATAAATCAAATTAATCTTAGGGTTTATGTTGTGTAGGTGCCGATAAACAAAACCCACAATCAAAATTGAACTTACAAACACGTTTGTTGTTAGATCGATCAGTCAACCCTCGAAGTCAACTCGAATCAGATTTCAAGAATCAGTTGATTGTTAAGAGAAATTGGAGGTAGAGAAGAGATGTTTGGCGAGTTGTGATGGTTCTTGAATGCTCAATTTATAGTGTCTAGGTCCAGGTTGTATAATTGGCAAGTTTGACTCGTTTTAAAGGGTCCACGCGTATGATCAATCAATCTGGTCAAATTGGTTGTAATAATATGTGTAATTGATTGAAGAACAGGCCGGTAATCATGTATCCTAAGTCAAACCATAATTAATCATGAGTTAATTAGGCCAAAAAGAGTCAAAAGAAGAAAAAGAAAAAAAAGAAAAAAAAAATATAACATTGCTGTTGCTGCTGACTTGCGAGCAGTTAAGGAAGAAGGAGGGTGAACTGAGCGAGTTTATTTATATTATTGGGGTTAGGATTTGTTCAAGAAGGAGCCGTGGCTCAGTGGTGTATGCGTGTGCTTGGTTGTGGCCGGCTCGGGTTCGAGACCCGGCTGGAACAAACCTTTTTTTTTTTTTATAAAGGTAAAGGGGAAGGAGGGTGTTGGGCTCAGACTTGGGCCTGACATGCTGTGGGCCGGATACTTGGAATGACATCTGTTGGGCTTCAGAAAGTGTAAAGGAAAAAAGGAAGGTGGGCTTGGGTTTGGTATCAAGTGGGTGTGTTTATAATATAAAGATATATATATATATATATAATCAGATTTTTTTTTTTAACATTATTATTATTATTATTATTATTTAAAAGAATAAAAAGTGACAGATGTCACAGCATCCCCTACTTTTAGAAACTTCGTCCCGAAGTTAATAGTAACATAGGGTTATGGATGCTTGGGTAAAAATTAAAATAACTGTGGTTTGGAAAAATCTGGGTTAAGGCACGACGTAATTCATAGGTAACAAAGTGGATTGTTTCGAATGATTTGGGTAAGAGGTTTGATAGGTGTGAGTTAAGGATTAGGTTCGTCTCGAATAATAAGGAGAATAAGAATCTAGTGAATCACTAAATTGTAGGTTTTAGGAATCCTAAAATAAATGTACAAGTTGATTGACTACAGAAATACCAAGTAAACAGAGTTTGTTCCTGGTCCAACTTCCAGTCTCACTTTCAATGCATCATTAGTGTTTGTATACAGGGTGTACCGCAGCTAACCCACCACACCTTTGATACCTTGAAAACGTACTGGACGCCTTTCCAAAAACTCTAATAGAATTTCCCACTACCCTAACGTACCTGTAAATTCATGATTACGTTCCGGACCGGAATCATCAATTTACCTTACATTAGGGTTTTGTGTCCTTCTATGACCCCACCGATTGTTGAGCAGGTTCGATAGCCTCCACCAGCCGTGGAGTAGGTTGTAGGGCCTCTCCCGACTGTTTGAAAGGCATAGTGACCTCTACCGATCGTTGAGTATGTTCGATAGCCTCCACCAGTCGTGGAGCAGGTTGTAGGGCCTCTCCCGACTGTTGAAAAAGGCATGATGACCTCTATTAAGTGCAACAATTATTATTCACATAGATTGCAAATTGATAGCATGTTTATGCAAGCAAGTTTGTGAGTACTACAACCATTAAGTGTAAGTGTTATCATGAATAATTAAATGTTTACGAGTATCATGAATAATTAGATGTTCAATGAATAGTCAAGTTTAAAGGAAAAATCAAGTTTCATATAATGAGCAATGATGTTTTCTTAGAAAAGCTCTGTAAGATCAAGTATCAAGTCTAAACGTTTCAAATAAATGTAAGTGTATGATTAAAATAAACGTAACTAATATGATAGATCACCAATTTGTGTTCGTACGTAATTGTATGCAAGGAAATCTCTAGATGTTATATGCCTATGAGTATGTCATAATTGGGTACAATAAGATCAAGAAAATGAAAACACGAGTATCATGAATAATTAAATGTCCAGTGAATAGTCAAATTAAGGGAAAATCAAGTTTCATAAACAATGATGTTTTGGAAAAATCTTGTAGAATCAAGTATCAGGTTTTTAGTAGTTTGATTATCATGGGTAACTAGCTCACGTGTGAGAAGGATATGAATTTAGTTCTTGAGAGGATGATGAAAAATCTTGAAGCAGAATCAAGGTTGTGAGAGATGGTGAATGTGAAGATAGTTGATAAAGAGTTTATTTTATAGTAAGGAGATTATATAGCAGTGTAAATTTTGGGGTTTGGATCAAAGGTTATAATCAAGTGTATAAGAAAACATGATTGTGGTGTATGCCAAATATTGTAAAAATTTGAACAAGTTGAAAATGAGTGAGTGTTGATGGAGAATCTAGAGACTATATATTATTCCAAAAAATAAATATTTTCAAAATTTGGTTTTTGTCCATAAGGCAAAAGTTGTTAAATAGTACAAGCTAAGTAGGCTTTGTAATAGTTTAAAACATTATATAGAAAATCGTTTGTTACGTCAATAAATAGTCAATTGAATTTAAGTTCGAGGAAAATATGTACTTTGTAAAGTTACTAGGTAATACAACTAGTTTTAGAAATCTTTAGTTTGTGCTAAAGTATGAGGTTATAGTTTTTAAAATAAATAACATGTGGAGAAAAGAAATAATATGATTTGGGTAGGGTGTTGAATATTTAAAAAGTGGCTAAGAGGGTAAGGTGAAGTGTGATTGTGAAATCCATAGATGGTTATGAAAGTATGAATTTGTAAGCAATATATGAAAATCGTGAAATACAAAATATTGTATATGAACCGAGAGAGTATTATTGAAAAAGCTTGCATAAAATGCTTGGAGTGCCCTTGTCTAGCTGTAAAGCCCAACAAGAACGTTGACTTTTCAAAGGAGTTTGAACCCAATGGTGATCAAAGAAGACATGCTTTAGCCTATAAGTGAACACTCACTCCAGGAATCCCCAGGTAAGCATAACAGGTCCGTAAATGGATTTATGCGCTATGCTTGCCTATGCCAGAAAACCCAGTGTACAGGCGTCCACCCTTCCAGATTGCACGTGTCCTTATCACACTCGTTAAAGTTCAACAACTTTGAAGGAGCGAAAATAAGAGTAGGCATTATGCCTAAGAGTGTCTTCATGAAAGGTACTGCTCCTGCTCCATGGTGATGTAGGCTTTCCACTCCTTGTAGGACACCTTCTCTATGCACCAGGATGAAAGATGAGGAGAAATGGAGAAGATAGAGAAAGGAAAGTAGAGGGAAATGAGGGTAAGGCAATTTAGGAAATATTATGCATAAAAGTTCGGTTATAGTCTAGGCCATTTTATCTAACAACCTAGTTCCCTATAACCATGGCTCTGATACCAATCTGTAACACCCCAACCGATGGCGGAATCATCGAGGTGCCACGTAGTGACGATTGTTCAAAAGCTCATGGTACTAAAATGTAAATATTATTGAATAATCCAAAATTGTCTTACATGGAAATGGAAATTACATTGTCTAAATGAATTGTAAATATTGAAATAACTGAATTGAAATAAAGCACTAAATGTCTCTTGCTAAAGCACTAGATCAAACTGCACCTGAAACATGTACAAAAATAGGTTTGGTCAACATATGAAATGTTGGTGAGCATTCCTAGATTTGATATATATAGTAGGTCAAAAAGTTATACAATTCAAGTGCAAGCTACAGTGCAAATATGTAAACCATGTATCAAACAAATGAGCGAAATCAACCCTGTGACTGTATAATGTACTGTATGAACTGTAGTGTACTCAACCAATAAATGGATGATAACTTAACACTGGCCACGGATTCTCCGATGAAAAAGGGGGAGAATCAACCTAGGCGGGTTGTCAATCCAAATAGCGCTATCCAATGTTAAGGTCGGCTTGTACCATGTTAATGATTTCACTAAGTACAAATGTAATCCACATGTAATGTCTAAGCATAAAGCACGTTGTAAACAATGCACATAGTACTAGAATTGTATTTGTGAAAATGTAAAATTGTATTTGAAATTTGTAATAGTGTACATGTGACACCCCGAAAATGTATAAAAGTAAAAAGGGGATAGGAAGTACTCACAGTTCACGTATTAACTTGAATTTGGACTTGGACAACGAAATATGTGTTGGAACTATCTCAAAGTATCAACCTAAAGAATTTGATAATGTGTAAGGGAAATAACTCTAGGATACATGTATTTCTAGGGCTTCGAATTGGGGACAAACGTTTATTTGATTAATAAACAAATTGTTTATTAAATATAAGAAATTTAATGAATAAATAAACAAAAGTCTTTTTGTAAAATTTTAAGTTGAATATAATCACAACATAAGGTTTTAAGTATGAAAATAATTTTTATAAAATTATTTTATTGAAAATAGAATATTTAATCTAATTATTTCAAATTGTCAAAATACGACTTTAATATCTAAAAATATTAAAATCAAAGAATTCTTGAATTAAAAAATTGTATTTCTGTTCCAAATGAATAGCAATAATTTATGTAAAATTTTGGTACAAAAATATTGTAAAATGAATTTATTATGAATTATTTATGATTAAAACTAACAACAATTGATTAAAAATACTAAATAAATGATTTTTCAGAAATAAAAATCATTTCTGAAAAGTTTAATGTTATAAAAACTTAGGATAATTTTTGTGGAAATTAATAAGATCGTTTTGATATTTTAATGGAATTTTATAAATATAATAGAATAAAATTGATTTAATTATTATATATATTAAATAAATTAATTTTTGAAAACTAAAAATTGTGGATGAAACTTTTTCATCAGATTAACATAATATAATTTTTGTAGAATTTATAAAAGAGTTTTGATAATTTAAAATGAATTTATAAACTTATATGTATAATATATAATTAATTGTTTTGTTTAAAAAGGATAATAAAAAAAATAGGACGCCACTGCCGGGACTCGAACCCGGGTGGCTCGTGTTTAAGACAGCAGACACAACCATCTGGTCCAGCCAATGGTTGTGTTAATTCTTGTTTTTAAAAAAAAAATAAATATCATAAGTGGTTATCATGTTCTTCCCCAAATATTTGCAATCAAGCCCTAGCTTTTCAATTGGCCAAACTACACAACATAAATCAAATTAATCTTAGGGTTTATGTTGTGTAGGTGCCGATAAACAAAACCCACAATCAAAATTGAACTTACAAACACGTTTGTTGTTAGATCGATCAGTCAACCCTCGAAGTCAACTCGAATCAGATTTCAAGAATCAGTTGATTGTTAAGAGAAATTGGAGGTAGAGAAGAGATGTTTGGCGAGTTGTGATGGTTCTTGAATGCTCAATTTATAGTGTCTAGGTCCAGGTTGTATAATTGGCAAGTTTGACTCGTTTTAAAGGGTCCACGCGTATGATCAATCAATCTGGTCAAATTGGTTGTAATAATATGTGTAATTGATTGAAGAACAGGCCGGTAATCATGTATCCTAAGTCAAACCATAATTAATCATGAGTTAATTAGGCCAAAAAGAGTCAAAAGAAGAAAAAGAAAAAAAAGAAAAAAAAAATATAACATTGCTGTTGCTGCTGACTTGCGAGCAGTTAAGGAAGAAGGAGGGTGAACTGAGCGAGTTTATTTATATTATTGGGGTTAGGATTTGTTCAAGAAGGAGCCGTGGCTCAGTGGTGTATGCGTGTGCTTGGTTGTGGCCGGCTCGGGTTCGAGACCCGGCTGGAACAAACCTTTTTTTTTTTTATAAAGGTAAAGGGGAAGGAGGGTGTTGGGCTCAGACTTGGGCCTGACATGCTGTGGGCCGGATACTTGGAATGACATCTGTTGGGCTTCAGAAAGTGTAAAGGAAAAAAGGAAGGTGGGCTTGGGTTTGGTATCAAGTGGGTGTGTTTATAATATAAAGATATATATATATATATATAATCAGATTTTTTTTTTTAACATTATTATTATTATTATTATTATTTAAAAGAATAAAAAGTGACAGATGTCACATCTTTTTACCAGTCAGGGACGAATTTGGCATTTAAAATTAAACCTTACCTCAGGGACGAATTTGGCATTTAACTCTTAATTTAAAATAATTGTTAATTAAATAATAAATAATTTATTATGAATTTTTAAATATATTTTATTGTGTGACTATCCACGTTACTAACTTCCCATATCTCATTTAAGTTGTATTAAGTTATAGCCTTATAAATAGTGACAATTGAAAAGAGTTCTACATAGATCATGCTTAGGTGATTGCTGCATATTGAACAGGAAATGTCTGTTCGCATAACAAAACACGAGTGTCAATTTCAGAACTGAAAAAAATATTTTGCGCAACTTACACAGCCAAACCCAATACATATTAGTGAATTCTTCCTATGTTTCCTGGTCAGAAAGCACATTAAAACTGTTAATTGGAACTTGGAAGTTGGAACAGCTAATGCTGAGTTACTGTAGTTGAAGACAGTTTTCTTGTTCTTTCCTTCCTTCACAAGAAACTGACTCATATACACCCTACAGTTAGACAAAGAAACATGATTTAGGCTTCAAAAATTTCAGTTTCAGTTCAAGTGAACTGAATACGCTTTGTTAATTGTAAATCTCACTGTCAATGTAAAGAAGCTGTATGCAATAGGTAAGGCTATGAATAGACTTCATTCCATGTTTGGTAAACTTTTAGTTGTTCATACGAAAAATGATGCAAGATTCCCACAAATTTTAGTCGTTCCCATATACAGAGAGAAGTCGACTTCAATCATGCATAATTTAAGAAAAAAATTTACTTAAGAGCAGGTCTTTTTAATGTCTTCATTCAACATAAAAATCTATGCAACGATTTCAGTCTATCTACTACTTTTAAGGACGTATTTCCCACTTTCTGTTTTAGCATCGTATCGTTCGACTATGATTTTAAGTTAGAACTGGTAATGTGTGTTGTGTTGGAGTTTGAGAAATAGATTAAGATCTGACTCAAAGGCTGTTGCAAGATGGCAACTATAATTTTTGGATTCATAATAAATTATTTAATTAACAATTATTTTAAATTAAGAGTTAAATGCCGAATTCGTCCCTGAGGTAAGGTTGAATTTTAAATGCCAAATCCATCCCTGAGGTAAAAAGACAATACTACCCCTGACATTAACGAGCTTTTTTAACTGGGTTAGTGAAAAGGACGAATTTGGCAAAAAAAATCCAAACCACAGGTAAGAGATTGCAAAAAAAAAAAAACTTTTGTACTAGAGTGGCAAACTGGACCAAATCACAGGGACGAAAATGGCTATTTACTCTATTTAATAAGAGTAAGTTATTTAACATTTTATCAAATGCATTATATTTCTTTAAATTAGAATAGCAATATTTAATTTGATATGTAATAATATTAAGTTATGTAACTATTTATAAAATGTTTAAAAACTATAATTTGTTGACTAAATCAAACTATAGATTATAATTCTTTTTCTACCGGCGGCACTAAAAAACATTGTATTACTTATTAGGAACATTATATTAAAAATTACCCTTGCACAGAATATAATTTGAAGGTACGTGAGGAGATGAGTTTGTTGCAATTATTACCGAATATTCATATTGGTTCAAGTTCTATATTCGTGCTACCGAATAAATGAATTATTGAGAATAAATGGATATTGAAGTGTTTTTTAATAAACTTATATTTCAACATATTTGACAACAAAATAGAGGAAAAAAAGACTCGAAAAGTGTTCATTACATTAAATTAGACTAGAGATAGCTCTTTTTTTTCTCAAACCAGTTTGGGTTTAAAACAAGTTTGGGTTCTTTTAAGTTCTTTGGCCAAATCGACACGGGCTAGAAACCACGATGAGCCAAAAATAAACTAAACCTCCTAGAACCGATTGGCGTTGGGGAAAACTAAAGATTTTTTTTTTACTTTTACAATATTTTAGTTGTACGTTTTTTTATTAGTGTTATTATTACTATTTCGTCTACATTTCCATTTAACTTTCATTCAAAATTGGTTTGTCCCGCTGCGTAGCGCGGGATCACTTCTAGTATTATATGGACGGCTTAATAAACTGCATTTAAATATTTGATTACCTATATCTATATTTCTATACTTGTTGCAACAAACTGTATATGGTTCAAGAATTTTTCTCAAACCACAACCCGTTTTTGCAACACCCCCCCCCCCTGCGTGCGCCGTTAGGTGCCCATGTATAATGTGACTTAACATTTTATTCCTTCCAATTTGATTTCCTCTTGTAAACCAACTTATTTTTCATCTCTCAACCAATGTGGGAGAAACTCACATTCACACGCATAAACTCCAACACAACACAATCTAATTTCACTTCAATTTTTCAAAACCCTTAAGAATAATGTTGTTGTAATTTGGTACAAGTGCTAATACATAAATAACTTTATCATTTACAATTTTACCTCTCTACATTTTAGCATTTAATTATTATAAAACCTATTTTGATTTTTATAAATTTTGTTACAGTTTCAAGTTTCAACCTTAGGCTTCTATGTTATATGCTAATCAACCTATATTTTTACAAACCTTGAGTTATAATATAAAACTAGGTGAAATCCCGTGTGAAAACACGGGAAGACTAAATCATATTTTAAGGTATGTTTACTAAAAACAACATTAAGAAGCCAATCCTCTGTTGTAAGCAAAAACTGTTTAGTAACATATGTTCCTTTCACGATATCAGTTAATAGTACTGATCAGATGTTTAATACTGAAAGGTGTTACAACCACGGAAAGATAAATCAACAGACGGATTAAAGCTCTGTTGAGATAACACATATTAAAAACAAAAAGAGGATCCCCTAAATATCAACCTACTACTTCATTCACACAGAAAATAAAGAGTTAGGAAATTAATACATATTAAAAACAATGATGTCCATTGAAATTTGTTCCAATTTCCACATTGGGATCTCAGGTTGCTGGAGTATACTGGAAGGTTTCTGGTGTTTGACTTTGACATTTGCACAGGTCAACATTCACTGACATTGGTATCTATTTTAGCTTTCCTACCAAGCCACTGGTAGAGTACCTTAAGATCAATGTACACCTTGTCAGAATCAGGGTGAACAAAGTATTGAGACGTGTGTGTTTTGCCCATCACAAGCTCTCCGAGATTGCCAAGAATTGGAACCCAAATTGTCCCATGAGGTAATGAATACCATCGAATTTAATTTCAAAACGTCTATCAACTCTATGCATGGTTTCAACTTTAACATTCTCTTCCCTTAAAGCTTCTTGTTGACTAGCATGAATCTGGCCAGCAGACTAGTAGGATTTGGCGAGCTGAAAAGATCGAATTCTTCGAGGTTTAGAAGGTTCCTTCCTGCTTAAGGCACTAGTCACGTCAGTTGCCTTACCAGGATGATGCTTTGATCGTGTGCTCATAGGAATTAAGGAGTTCGACCCATCGATGTTGTCGTAAGTACAACTCCTTTAAATCGAAAGTATGCTAGAGACCCTTGTGATCGGTGTAGATGGTGCATTTGGTACCGTACAAGTAGTGTCTCCACGTCTTGAGAGCAAACCATCGTTCCCAATTCCAAGTCATGAGTGGCGTGGTTCCTTTAAGTATTTTGAATAGACAGAAAACGTAGGCTATGAATCACTGGAGTTGCCTCAGGCACAACCGAGACCTTGAATTGATGCATCGCATCAAACGATAAAATTACCTGAGTCCTCAGACAGAGACCAGATAGGTGCAGTGCAAGGTTCTAGGTTCAGCAACTAAAATGTAGAATTATTGGAATGTCCTCCACTTGGACTCTGACTTGGTGATAACCAGGCCTCAGACAAATCTTAGAGTAGAAACTTGACCTTTGAAGTTGATCAGGCAGATTAATTATTCGAGTAAGTGGGTAGCAATTCTTGATCCTTACTTTGATGAGTTCGCGGTAATTGGTGCACATACGAAGAGTCGCATCTTTCTTCTTGGCGAATAGGACAGGGGCTCCCCACGAGGATGAAATAAGTCAAATAAAGCCTTTCTCCAGAAATTCATGTAGGTAGATAGAGAGTTTTTGCATTTATGGGGGTGCAAAGTGGTAAGGATTTCTAGCAATAGGGACTGCACCAGGTGCAAGGTCAATACGAAACTCCACTTACCGTTGCAGAGGTAAACCGAGTAAATCATCAGGGAAGTCACGAACGATAGGAATATCTTCAATCTTCTTCTCCTCAGTAGGGGTTGAGGTAACGAGTTCCAGAATAGCGGTATAGCCCTTTCGAAGAAACTTATGGACTTTCATGCAAAAGATGATATTCAAATGCACACCATGTTTCTCGCCTTGAACAGATAAGACCTCGCCACAGGGAAGGGGAATACAGACAATCTTATCAAAACAGACTATTTCAGCTCGATGATGGGACAACCAATCCATACCCACTACGACATCAAAACTACCCAGGGTAACTGGCATAAGATCTATGTCTAGTAAATGACCCGCTAGTTCAAGTTTACAGCCTTTAAAAACATGAGTAGCTTTAATCAATTTACCGTTAGCAATCTCTACGGTGTATGCGGTTTCTAGTGCTTCAGAGGTGGCATCTAACAATTGACTAAACTCAAGGGAAATGAAACTTTTGTCGGCACCCGAATCAAATAATACCGAAGCAAAGAGATTATTTAAGGGAAACGTACCGGTAACAACACTTGGGTCCTGCCTTGCCTCACCCGAGCCGATCACAAGGACACATGCATTGATGCCGTTACCATTGGTGTTGTTCTGATTGTTGTCATTTTGCTTCAATTTGGGATAGTTTCTCTTGAAATGTCCTTCCTTTCCGTAGTGATAACAACCCTTAGCTTACTGCTATTCAGATGGCTGGGACTGTTTAGGTCGGAGCTCACCTCTACAGTCCGTTGCAGTGTGACCAGCCTTGCCACACCGCTGACAGACGAACCTATCGCACGAGCCATTGTGGTGAAAACCACACTTGTTGCACTTTGGGTATTTTCCAACATAAGTACCCTGTTTTTTTGCCCGATTGATTGGCGTTGGCAGAGGAGTTAGAGGTTTCAAATTTCCGATGATGTTGTTGAGGCTGAAACGAGTTGGTGTTCTTTCCAGATTGTTGTTATCCCACTTTCTTTTGTTGTCATTACCCTTGGCGCTAGCGCCCCGAGGGGGTAGAGTGCCCTGGGTTACAGCTTGATCAGTAAGTTGGTGAGCTAAACGAATAGCTTCCTGAATAGTGGCGGGTTTGGAAGCAGTGACCATACTCTGGATCTGAGGCACGAGTCCAGCTATGTAGTGTTCAATACGCTTGTAAGAAGGGGTCACCATGCCAGGACACATGGTAGCAAACTCGTGGTGCCTGGTGGTGTATTCCTCGATTTCTGAAACTACCATTTTCATGGACGTATCTTTCGAGTATAAAAATGGCATTTTTAAGTATTTTGTCCTTGATTATACCCACATGTGAGTGTATATCTTTGGTTTCCATGAAAACTCTTGTGTTAGGCTCATCAACACATGTATTCAAGGTTCTTGACACATGTTTATAAACAAATTCTTAGTATAAGTTGTAAAACTAAACAAGATTGATATGTCTTGGGCCGGTCTCAACCCTATACACTCACGCATACATTCATTTGTATGTGTGGGTGCACGCGTATGTCCATGTGAGTGTTTCCAAGGTGTATGTGATCGCATATATGTGAGTATGTATACATAAGCTAAAACATTGAACCTTTATCATAAAACTTAAGTGTTCAAGTTATTTTGTCTCAAAAACTAGTTGTTTAATGATGTGTGCGAGTGTGTGCCTTCGGGTGAACCTCTCCATGATCGCATATCTATAAAAATAAAGGAAAAGGTTCGGTTTATACCTCACTTGTGTGTAGCCGAAATATCAAAAGAAAAATATTCTAATTCCCCTCGATGCAACTCCTAGATACTTGCTAGAGTCTTGGAGCTCCTAAATGGTGATAGTGGTTGGTCAAAACAAGCTCCTTGGGTGGTTTAACCTTCAGCCGAGAGGTACAAGAGGAAAAGAGGAGTGTTTTCAAGTATTGTATAAAAAATAAAATACAAACCAATGCTCAACAGATTCTTAGCTTCTCCGTTAAGAATATCTTTAAAAGGAATGAACTTGAAACCATACTCAACACCTTGCCAACCCTTAACATGTTTCGCAGTTGTACAACGATAAAAATTGATTTTGTATTCATGTGTTATAACTTTGTAGAGGTCCTTGTTTTCACCGACACCAAACTTAGATATCACAACCACAATATCTTCTTCAAGTTAACTGTCAAAAACTTGCATCAAAGGTGCCTTGACAGAACCTTGAATCTTATCACCCTGGAAATCGATTAGCAGAGAGCACAGAGTATTCAGAAAAAGAGCACGTCTTCAAAAATAAAAAATAAAACCAAGTTATAACGTTACCTGCTCATCAATGAATATCACCTCCATCTTATAACTTGTGTTCCACTTTCGTATGATTTGAGCCTTCATGTTCCACATATCTTTAGCTGGATCACGAATAAAACTAAGATTGTTTTTAGCCTTGTCCATTGACATGGACATGGTTTTAAAGATATGTTTTAAGAGGGAAATTTGAAAAACCTTGTTTAGAAAATTCAAAGCTGATATTACGAATGGCTAAATTTGTTATGTGCTTATATAAGGAATATGATTATATACCTGCAGCATAATTAATGAGTCACGTTTCCCTATGTTAATTTAAAATTTCCCTCTTAAAATTCAAACTTAGGGCTTTAACAACTGCAACAGATGTACATAACATCTGCTACTTAACACGTGAGCTCCATTTAGTCTGAACATCTGTTCGTTAATCGAGACTAATAACAAACAGACTCTGTTGAGGACAACAGTGGTAAATTCAAGTGGCCCACATATTTTTCTGAATATTTTAAGCTGGTTAATGACATTATTTTTCGCATCACACGAGCATTGTTGGCCTATCTCTCTACTTGACAACTCAATTTTCTTATGTCACTCACGACTCTAGTATTATAGTAAGTATAGATAGATAGATAGATAGATACTATTTAAAAGGAGTTATATGGTATTATTAAATAGGGTTATGATCAATTACACAAGACACTTTTTCTAGGAATGGTGAGAAGGATTGTGATCCATTGATCATATATTTGAAGGGTTGATATTAGCTTGTTTAAAAAAAAATAGAGAAAGGGTATAAAAGGAAAACCACATTTGTTGACTTTCTCTCTCCACATGCAATGCACATGTAAGTTCCCCCCATCATTTTAAAACGTCTATAACTTTTTCATACGACATTTTTTTTTCAAACAAATTTCATCATATTAACGAGCATTTTTTTATCTTTAATATGAGTACCACGTTACTACATTAAAATTGAAAAAAAAATTCGTGCTAAATGGGTTTTCTTCTCCGTTATGTCTTCTGCTCGTTCATTGTGTTATAGTATGCATGTGTGCTTTATAAATATGTTATTTATGTTTTTCATTCTACACATGATTTAACTTTGTCTATTGTGTTTTTAGTATGCTTTACTTGTGTTTTACCCAAATATGTTTTGTATTTAGGTGTACATTGTGTTTTATTATGTTGTTCATTGTGTTTAAGTCTATTATTCATTGTGTTTCAGTCTTCTGTTCATTGTGTCTTTAATAGGTCGTCCATTGTGTTTTATTAGACTATTCATTGTGTTTTATATCATATTGTTCATTGCATATTTAGTTGGTACTCATTGTGTTTTACGTTATCTCCATTGTGTCTTACGCAACTGGGTTTTCAACATTTTTTCCAAAAGTATTCATTGTGTTTTAATCTTCTGTTCATTGTGTCCTTATTATGTCGTCCATTGTATTTTACATAATTGGGTTTTTAACTTTTTTTTCAAAACTATTCATTGTGTTTTAGTCTTCTGTTCATTGTGTCTTTAGTATGTCATCCATTGTGTCTTACGCAACTGGGTTTTCAACCGTTTTTTTTTTTCAAAAGTGTTCATTGTGTTTTAGTTTTCTATTCACTGTGTCTTTAGTATGTCGTCCATTGTGTTTTACTAGACTCTTGATTATGTTTTATACCCTATATTTAATTGGTGCTCATTGTGTTTTACATTCCATTGTGTCTTACGCAAGTGGGTTTTGAATAGTTTTTTTCAAAATTATAACAATATGGTACTCATATTAAAGATAAAAAGATGCTCAATTTTATGGTATAATTTTTTTTTAAAATATGACGTATAAAAAAGTTACGGACATTTAAAAATGGAGGTGGAAATAGCATGTGACTTGCATGTACATATATTTTTTACAAAAGTACTCCTCCCACTTGCTTAATCATTTGAATACATGTAATTTTCTAGAGGCTTCTCACCATTCTTATTTTTTATAGCCTTTTTATAATAACCCAGCCTAAATAAGCTAAATGCTATTAATTGAAAAACAATGAAAATTTTTTCCTTAAATAAAATATATATAAATGCAAGTTACTTTTTTAATTGTAGCTAACATAAACAATATTATTTGTGTCAAAAAGCATTGTAGAAAAAACTAATAAAATTATGATATGATGCAATAAGTCCTCTATATATAGAGCCCCAAAAACATTCGAGCCAGCATTTCAATACCTCCAAATCCCATCCTAATTATCTGCCAACACTTAACACACACAATTAAACCAGTTGAGGTACATAGATCATATCTAATAAATATAACTTAAGGTAGCAATTAAGCATGAGTTGTAACGGGTGTAGAGTCCTTCGAAAGGGGTGCAACGACAACTGCATCCTCAGGCAAAGCCTCACTGCAATAGAAACTGCTCAAGCTCAAGCCAACGCCACCGTCTTCCTCGCCAAATTCTTCGGCCGCGCCGGCCTTTTGTCCTTCCTATCTGCCGTCCCCGACTACCAAAGACCAGGTAAATATAATTAACCATCATATCATGCATGCATGTTACTTGATATTATTTAAAAAATTTTTGAACTGCCAACGAAATTCACCAAAAACTTCCTTCAGAGTCCCTCCTCAGTCAAATCAGGACCTCTTCCACCCTGCATAATAGCCAGACATATAAGGGATTTCCTGGTTTCACCAAGTTCACCCGCCCCGAAAACACGACAATAGAATAATGGATAAAACCCGAAATAAATAAATAATTAATTAATTAATTAAAAGGCGATATTAATATATATGCTGGTTGTACGTCTTTTCAGCTTTATTTCAATCTCTATTATTTGAAGCCTGTGGACGGACCCTGAATCCTGTGAACGGGGCCCTTGGACTGCTGTGGACAGGAAACTGGCAGCTGTGTCAGTCAGCTGTTGCAACCGTACTCCGGGGAGGAACCATACGACCCATGGATCAACTCTTTTCCGTTGCCCCTGCAGCCGACATTATTAATATTAATATTAATGCATCCGAACCTATCAATTGCAAGACTAGATTGATTCCAGAAGAGCTCGAACTCGGGTTAATTACAAGATCAGATGATTTCAGACAATTAGAAAGAAGCTCCAACGCTGATCATGGACGCTGGACAAAGAAGACGACAACATCATTGGAAGTGTCTGAAACGACGACGTTGGAAAGCGGTACCGATTCGGCTTCTAGTGAAACAAAGCTTCTGCATCTCTTCTTCTGAGATTGAGATGATGATGATGATGATATATAACTGTAATTTAATTTTTACTTTTTAGGTTTTTCATGATCTATATATATATATATAGCAAACAATTTTATTAACTAACTGATCGATCTCCAATACTAGTATAAGTGTAAATGTGTGTTAAAATGGTTTTACTAATTAACCTTTTTGTTTAAGTACACATATATATGGATTATCATGTTGTAGCTTAAAAAAAAAATACATCATCAGTCCATCTTTAATTACAACATTCAATATACCCTTGGATTGGATAAGATAGGATAGGTAATTGTTAGATAACTAAGTAGACAGAGGGCAAAAAGGACATTTCCCTGGTAAAAGAAAGCATGCAGTTTTGGTAGGGGTTGCTTCATGAAATTTAATCTGGCCTTTGCATCCTTCCAGGAGGCACTATCTATCTATCTATCTCTCACTTGGACAAAAACAAACTTGACCAACTTTGTGGGCCCAGATTCCTCCAATTATATTTCCTAAAATCCCACCTGTAGTTTTGTTTTTGGGCCTTTCTATTTTACCCTAAAGGCCCACCCTCCACATATTTTGGGCCAAGAAAGCGCTAGTGGCTCCACATAGAGGTAGAGGTGAGCAAATCGGTTTTTATTGCCGAACCGGTTCGCTACAGTACCGGTTCCTGTTCGAACCGGTTTCGGTTCCAAACCGGTTTGGTTTTGGACCGGTTTTGTTGATTCGTAAGACCAGTTTCGGAGACCGGTTTCGGTTCGGTTTCAGTTTCGGTTTGTTTCGGTTTCGGTTTATAATCGGTTTTTTCGCGCAATTTTTGAAATCATATAAATTACATAAAATTTAACTTTTAATAACTTTTAGGGTTTTTTAAAGAAGGAAATTGAAAATTAATACAAAAAAACAAAGTTTTATTTGTGTTTATGGCCAAAAAAATGTATTTTTCTTAAACCGGTTTCGGTTCAGTTTCGGTTCGGTTTTGGTTTTTTATCGGTTTCGGCCGGTTTGTGTACCGGTTTCGGTTCGGTTTCGGTTTCTTTTGACCGGTTTTTCCGTCGGTTTTAGACCGGTTTTCGGTTCGGTTCGGTTTGAGATTTTTTTAGTACCGGTTTCACGTGAAACCGGTTTTGACCGGTTTTGGTTCCCGAACCGGTTTTTTTGCTCACCTCTACATAGAGGTGCACAAATCGGGTTTTTTTAATACCCGGTTTTGGGTATGGTCGGGTATTACTTTGACCGGGTATTAAAAAAACCGGTTCCGGTTCCAGTTTCTGTTCCGGTTCCTAGCATAAAAAAGCATACCCGGTATACCGGTTTCGGTTTTTTCAATACCCGGTTCCGGGTATGGAACCGGTTTCGGGTATATCGGGTATTGAAAAAAACCGGGTACATTGGGTATTTAAAAAACCCGGGTATATCGGGTATTGAATTCTTTTTATACAATCACATCGAAAGGTAGTGTGATTTAGATGATTATAACGCGGTTATAGATTTCTTTGAGTATACTTTTTGAGTATTCGGAAAACCCGGTTCCGGTTTTTTAATATCCGGTTCCGCCTCAATATCAAAATGCCAAATAGTCCCGTCGCTTGACACATACTTTTTGAGTATTCAAAAAATCCGGTTCCGGGTATTTAAAAAAAACCAGGTACAACCGGGTATAAATCGGGACCGGTTCCGCGTCCGGTTTTTTACATAGAAATGTATACCCTATGCGTACCCGGTGGGTAGGGTCGAGTACGGTTCCGGGTATACCCGGTTCCGGTTTTTTTAATACCCGGTTCCAGGTTTTTTTTTCGGTTCCAATTCCGATTTTTTTGTGCACCACACCAAATGCCAATCACAATATGAATAATATGAGCAAAATGGTGAACTGATTTACTCTAATAACCTAACCCCACTGCATTCAATTCAATCAAGGTAATCAAAACACTTCATCACACCCTTACAAAGTGCCTTAATATGCATGCTTGGATAATCTTCTTTCTAAATCATTCAACCAAATATCACTATGTCAAAGTTTCTTTATAACCATCATCCTATTCTTTTATCCACTAAAAACAACATATGATTCAAATGGACTATAGTTTCATATCACTATTAGGGTGTTTGTGTCAAAGCTACCCCCACTAATAATTAATGCTGTACACATTTGATGGAATGACTTAACAGCTTTTGCCCATTGTCTACAACACTATAAACATTCAGCACAAATCAAAACACACTTACAAGAGGATCTAAAAAAAATAAGTGAATTACAAATAATTATAGTATACTTTTTTATTATATACATTCAGATCACTACAAAACACAATAAACAACTCCTATCTTTCTTCCCCCGGCTTCCAAAAGCCACAAAAGGGAAACTGGAAAATTAGCTACCTACTCCATATATTATTATTATTATTATTACTGGTTGATAATGTAAGGTTAGTGCCTTCTAAACAGGGGTAGCAAATTAACATCCGTTCACACGACTCGTTTGCAACGTATGCGTTCTCAGACTACAATCCTTCACCTGTCAAGGGTATTTATTATATAGTAATAATTAGACAAAATCATAGAGATCAAAAAGATGAAAATGCAAGTTCACCCAGAGTTTCTGTATGCATTTATTAAGACACACTTTGTGAGAGTTTTAAACCTATTTGGCTGACATGTTTAGCAAAAAAAAAGTTTGTTTTACGTGTTTAAAATAGAACATAACCCAGGTCAACCAGTTGAGATGTGATTGATCGAAACTGCCACCTCCAATTGTTGGTATATTTATAATCGTACCTTGAGGGCTGATAAAACGGATAAGAAATCTTTGCAAATCCTAAGCAAAGCTCTCTCTTTCGCCGACACTTTTGCAATTTCGGTCACCATTAAATTCACTTCTTCAACCTGAAAATCCATATCATAAATTACTTACCTCCACCCAGCTGCTAATTCGTTTTGAGAATGAAATACCTGTATACAAAGTAAGCTCATTGGTGGACCCATTGCGCGCATCACATCAAGTGCTGAACTTATGGCATCTTTCATGCTTTGGAGGTCAGCCTAACAAGATTATTATCATCATAAAGTTTTGATCTTGTGAGTTCTAGAAAGAAAGACACAATCACAAAGTTCTGGACTTGATAGTTCTTGAGAAACACATAATGATATAACGTAAAATACAAAGGCACATACAGTTGCTCCTGCACCAACGGGAAGACGAAGAGTGCTAGCCTTCAAAGCTTCAATGGCTCCAAGCAATGATATTGAATGGTCTTTATCTAAATAAGCCCAATCTTCAAGAAAACCCATCTAAATATGTTCAAGAAAACAAAATTTAGTTTCTGAAAAAAAGTGCAAGTTTCACTAGAAGAGGGTGAGGATATCCAGCTATGTTACACTCTGATTATTTTTTTATATTACTGAATTAAAGAAAAGAATAGCTTGAATGCAACTAAACACTATAGGATTAATAAAAACTATTAGAATCAAAAGTGGCAATTTCGATCCTTCTACTAAAAATGGGTCTAACAAGTCGAAAGTCACACAATATCTAATTGATTAAAAAGAAGAAAAAAGGGTCAAACAAGTTGAAAGTCACACAATGTATGAGTGTATCTAATCCATATTTTTGTAATCATATTTAATGTTCCCGAGTTAACTTAACGAGAGAAAAGAAAGGAAACAAAAATTTGATTGTGTTCCTGAGTTTCATTTAAGGAGGGAAAAGAAAGGAAATGGAAGGAAAACTATGCAAAATCTTTAAGTTTAGTTTTCCTTCCGATTTGGAAGGAAACAGAAAGAAAGGATATTTATCCTTTCTTTTCCTTTCCCTTCCTTTCCTTCTTTAAGTTTACTCCTACATCAAAGAATGAGTGATTCCGTTTATATGAATACTACCAACCAAAAGTTGCTATGAGAAAGAAGTTGTGATCCTTGCTGTCATAATTAAAGACATCAAATTTGACTCGTTGATTGGGTTTTCTTGCATCCCAAACAGGTCAAATAGAAAAATTAGATAAAATGAAACGTATTGGAGCGGTTAAATGGGTCTAAAGTGGCACAGAGTGTAACTATAATACATACAGTCTACTGAATCACTTTATTCAAATGTTTTAGATGCATATATTTTTAGCCTCAAATCATAACCAATTTCTTTCAAACCAGTTAAATGAACAAAATCGTAAAAATTGCAACTTTTTTAGGACGTCAAGATTTCAATTTCTAGATATTTTCTTTAATTCGAAAGCACAAGGTTATCTACCATCTAGACATTTGGTGAACAATCAGCATTATTAATGTATGCTTAGGATTTAATATTTAAATTTGGAAAGATGCATTTCAACACATAAAACACATTAATAAACTTACTTGTGCCTTAAGAATCGATGCTAACTTCAGCTTTTGCCTCAGCAATTGCAACCTGTGTCTTTTTTTGGTCACCGAATCACGCAAATCCGACATTGTAATCCATGCATTCCACAGATTTTCCTAAACACAATTAAAAAAAAAAAAAAAAAAAAACAAACTCAAACTGATATGCAGTTCCTCATACTTCATAGAGCAGCTCCAAACAGCCCTTTAAAATTAATAACAATATATCGAAATATATAGTTATAAACCTACGTAACATAAGTTGTTAATTTATCATACCTCAACATTATGTTTCTGCTTGAATAATATATCTTCATTTCTAGCATTTACAAACCGCCACTGCGATTGCCGATTATACAAAAGCCTCAAAACATGCGCATCAAAAAACCGATTTTCACCAACTTTCCCTCTTCTAACATCAACAGCAAAACTAAGTACCGATGGTGTCTCACTATGATTATCACTAACGCCACAAACTGAATTTCTTCGAGGACTAATAATTCCCCTAGATGGCGACGATAAAGTTGTTCTCACCATAGGCTTATTCGGTGATGATGGTCTCATTCTGTTTGGGGAAGCCGTCGTTTTCGGTGATGATAATGAATAACCATCAGTCGAGAATCGCTTTGAATGAAAACTCTTTTGTGGGGTATTCGGTTTTGATCCTGGGCTAGTTGAAAGTGGTGAACTTGGATCTTGCAGCCTCCTCATTCTACTATTAGTTTCTTGCCAAAATTTCGGCGACGCAATAATCCCACTAGACCCAATTCGTAAACTGCGGCCCGACCCATTTTCTTGAACTCCTGAAGTGCTACCAGAAGAAACACTATCCGTATCCGAATACGAATCTTTAGCCAAATTCCTATCTGGGATATACTGATTAAGACAAAAAAGACTAACCGAACTAGTCGAATTACCCAAATCAAGACTTGATTTAGAGCCATCCAATGAAGCCCTTGTGCTGTCCAAATTCCTTACTGCATTCGAAAACCGTAACTTGCTCTTCTCAACCTCGCATTCCAAACCCAAAGTTTTCGATAAAAGGGTAACATTTGGCTGTCGAATCCTAGCGGGCCAACGGTGGTGATCCATGGGCTTAGTGTTCTCACCATGATCTCCTACTACTGCTTTCCTAATGGGAGTTGTTTTCCTTTCAGGGGTAGTAGGCTTTCTAATTAAGCTAGAATTAGAATTAGAATTAGAATTAGAAATAATATTAGGTGAATGTTTGGTCTTACTAATTGGTAAAGAAAAGGCTTCCCCTTGAAAAGAAACAGATAAACTTCTAGTAGATGTAACCAAAAGTTTATTAGCTGCCGACAACTCTCCATTGTTAGGCTTTAATGTAAGATCCGGTCTAGTGGGCCGCCTCCGGTCGACAGAAAGCGACCGGTTCGGTACGGGAGTAGTGGAATTTCTTGAAATAAGAGGAGAAGGGGACCTTCTAGAAGAATGTGCATTGGAAGGTGAAGGTGAAGGGGATAGGTGGTATCTTGAAGAAACTTGTCTTGATTTGGGTCTACTAATAATAATAACTGAACTTTTACGGGTGATGACGTCATCTGGAGGTCGAATTGTGTGGTTTCTGGTGGTTGTATCAGAAACTGCTGCAGCCACCATCATCAATGATAATAATAATAATAATAATACATGTAAATGAAACCCAGATGAGATTATTATTATTATTAACAACTCACCTCACATTGTCGATCTAAGCCATAAAAACATGAAGAAAAAACCTATTTCTCTCCAAACAAAGAAAAAGATCAAGAACTGACATTATAATCCAAATTCCACAAATGGGTAGGCGAAATTTGTCATCTTTTTTCAGGAATATATGTATGTAAACTTATCTACACAGCCGCTGTACAGTGATAGAATGTGACGATTTAAGAGAAGGTATGATCTTTTAATTTGTAGAGAGAGAGAGAGAGTGCATAGATAGATAGAAAGAAGGAAGTGGAGTTTGGGGTTTTGTGAATCTTTGGAGAAACGTTACGCTAAACAAATCATAATTTAATTTAATTTAATTTTCTTGTTTTTATTACGGATCATACGATTCCAAAAGCATGTTTTTCCGTATTTTAATGCTTTTTTTTTTTAATAAGTGACAAAGAATCATCTTAAATCCTAACAAAATATACTTACGGAATATTGGTATTGATGGCGAAATCTAACTAGTAAATTTGAACTCTTAATATTAAACTAACTTCTAATAAATAAACTTTAATGGATAATTAGACGGTTTAAAGAACAAAGACGTGTTGCTTTTTACCTTTTGGTTGCATGTGATATTGTCTTAAAAAAAAGGTTAGAATATTAGATCATTGATGATGCTTTCTTATATCTACTCCATCATCAAGTGTTATGCTAAATTTTATCAAATATATACCAAGGACTCAAGGAGATGTGCATAAGCCGTATTTGCCGTTAAACACCATTAGGTGGTCGGTATCATGGGTCATGGGGACTTTATTCTGCCACATTAGGTAAATTCTTATTACCAGTGCAATAAGAATCTTTTACTTTTTGGTTAAACCACTACACTTAGGTTATTTGGTATAGCCCATACCGGTTATTCTCAGTCTAAAGTTTGCTTCAATATAAGATATTAGGAGTTCAAAACAAGACGTTTTTTTTATTTAGACCAAGGTCTTATATTGGTATTTCAAACGTGTTATACTTTTAAATAGAAAATATGTAAATCTTGTGGTTTCAATGAAGCATTTTAAAGATTAGGTTGCGATATTGAAATATAAAGGTACAAAAAACAATGTTTAAAAAACATGCTCCATATGTTATTGATAAATAAAAGAGGTTCAACTTGTTGGTTCAATCGCATTAGTCATTTAGTTAGTAAAAGAAAGATGTTAAAAGGATCATTGTTTTTACTTAACAGAACCGATTTTTTTTTTAAAGAAAAACTTCATTCGATTTTTTTTTTTTAAAGAAAAACTTCATTAAAAAACGGCTAAATTCTCAAAGCCGAGGACCGCCACACCAAACAAATTACAACATATACATAGGGTACCTACTCCAGTTCTTTCAAGTAATATCTTTAAACTTGGAACGGCTACGTAACCATAAAAATGACCAAGATTTTATAGATGCTATCATATCACAAACCCTCGGAGGAACGTCTTCAAAAACTGCTTTATTACGGGTCCTCCAAATCACCCAACAAAAAATCATAGCAATGCCCCTGAGAATAGCCTTCTTCCATTCAGAGCCGCTAACCGTATTAGCTAAGCACAAAATATCTTGAACATCAAAAAAGATGACCGGAACTAATCTACACCATTTTTCTATGAAGTTCCAAACACCGTTCGAAAACAAGCATCCGGTAAAAATGTGACAAGAGGTTTCCTCCACCGAATGACACAGCGGGCACGAAATATTGGTCACGTTAATACCTCTTCTTTCCAACGCCTTTCGAGTAGGCAACCGATCCATCTCTAAACGCCAAAAAAACATATTCACTTTCAGAGGAATCCAACCGGTCCATATCATTTTCTGGTTCCTGGGGCAATCCCTATTTGACACTTTTAACCGAAAAAACACCATCCGAAGCCGCGTCCCAGCACCACTTGTCAGCGGACTCCGAGAGATTGCATAACTGAAGCATCCGCTGCAGGTCATTGAATTCCGAGATCTCCTCCATTGTGCTAATGTCATTCCGCCACTTATCTCGAAAGATATACTCTCCATTTCTTAAACAAATCCTCTCCGCAATAAAACAACGTTTATTCGACTCCAACCGATATAGACGAGGCCACCGGTGCATGAGTAAAGTGTCTCCAAACCATTTATCAGTCCAGAAACACGTTTGAGAGCCATTACCCACCTTTTCAACAATAATATTGTGAATACCTTTTCCTCCAAGCCTCGCTTTATTAACAAACAAAACTATCGACTTCCAACAGCCGGTGAGGCCGCTGTTCACAGGAAGGAAATCCCATTTCCCGTGACCACCATGAAGAGCTTCCACTATCCGACGCCACGAACTATTCGGTTCCTTTTTGAATCTCCACGCCCATTTAGTGATCAAAGCCTTGTTAACATCTTCTAGTCTAGCAATAACCAATCCACCATCTGCTTTAGACAAAGTAACAATTTCCCAAGCCACCCAATGCATCTTCTTAACATCATTAGAACCGGCCCAGAGAAAATTCCTCATCAATTGTTCTATTTGATCCAAAATCTTCACGGGAGCTTTATACAAAGACAAATAATATATAGGAAGATTAGCTAAAACCGCTTTAATCAAGGTAAGACGACCCCCCATAGACAAGGAATTAGCTTTCCATGTAGACAAACGATTTCGGGCCGTATCCACAACCGCCTTCCAATGACAGATGCAATTCATGTTAGCTCCCATCTTTATACCCAAATACTCGAACGGGAAGGCGCCAATTTTACAACCAAGGATCCCGGCCATCCCTTTGACTTCGTCACTGTTCACACCTACTCCGAAAAGATGAGACTTTTTTAAGTTAATTTTAAGACCGGAACACAAATGAAAAATCCGTAACAAATGGGCCGTTTTCTCAATATTATCTCTCGACCATTCCCCAAGAATCAATACATCATCGGCGTAAAGAAAATGGGATATATCCAAACCGGTCCTTGTGTCTTTCATGCCCTTGAATTCTCCTTCGTAACAAGCCTTATTAAAAATATACGTGAAGTCTTCCATAACAATCAGAAAAAGAAAAGGGGATAATGGATCCCCTTGACGAAGGCCCTTCTCACATTTGTCACACCCTCAAATTTCCACATGCGGGGTTTTACCGCGAGGCGCGTGACACACCAGGATCCAAGTCAACGGTCACAATAAACAACACTATATGATACGTAAAAATGACATAATCAAACCATTAAGTTTTCATAAATGATCCAACGCTGCGGAAGCGTAAAACTTTATTACAACGTGAAATCAAAAGTACGAAAGTCTGAAAATACTAAATGAGATGCACATGAATCCTAGACGCCGTGAGACTCCGTGCGCCTATCGACAGCTGCTACCTTAGCGACCTGAGACAAACATGCTAAATACGTCAGCAAATAATGCCGGTGAGTTCACAGGTTTTTAATGAATACCGACTCCAAATGTATACCAATTCCAAGTGAATACCCATGATCAATCCAGACCACATGCATGCAAATCATATGAATACCTGTTACTACTGCGATTGGAAAACCATTACTGGACTCGAATACTGTGAATACTGAATACGTGCCCGAATGAATACTGAATACTGAATACTGCATACTGAATACTGAATACCTAAGAGACAATATGCACCCGCCCGGCCCTCCAAGCCGTCGAGTGGGGCGGGTCAAGCCCAAATAGCGCTATCCACATTTCCCCCGTTGTGCATCCCCGCACATTCATGGTTTCCCCCGGGACTTCCAAAGATCGCATAGTAATATAATGAATACGTGAAAACATAATGAATACTCCAAACCCAATGAATTCATGAATACCAAAACATAGTTGAAACGCCTTTTTATGAAAACATAGTTGACTCACGTTTAAAGGACACAGCATGTTTTCTCCCCCGAAAATGTAAAACCAGTAAAAGAGTGGGGCCGTGAAACTCACCTTATAGTGCGTCTTCCGATAACTAGAATTCCAACACGTGTATGATAATCCCAACTAATGACAACCTATCAATGAGTTTACATAAGTGTGATGACTACTAACCCGAAGGCTAACAAGTCCCCGATTGTCCAGATCATAACCAAGTATGTTTTAAAACGTGTTTAAATGTTTAACCGACACACTAGACCGACCCGACATCCCGTTGGTGACCCATTGCCCCAACTAATCAAGTACACATAGATTACATGCAAGGTTCAAGTATAAAACACTTAGTTTGTATCAAAAATCTCATTTTTGTTAATGTAGGGTCGAATGTAGTTCTGGGTGGTCGAAGGTGGCTTGTAAGTGGTCGAAGGTGTCTCTGAAATTCCACCTTCGCCCCTTTTCCTTCCACCTTCGCCCCTTTGTAGCACATTCGCCCCTTTAACTTCCAGGTTCGCCCCCTGGAATCCACCTTCGACCGTTCGACTGGTCGAAGGTATTCCAGGTTCGCCCCTGATGTCAGATTTTTCCAAAAACGCGTCGAAAAACATCCGAAAACATCACGAAACATCACGAGTTACAGCAGTCAAGCATCATTAGTATATTCCTACGAAACCCTACCAATTTTACCCCAAAATCTATCCGTTTTTACAAGTTTCCTAAAATAGTAAATTATGGAGATGTCACATCATCACGCATGAAAATATTACCCAATTAGGAAACTTCTGAAATCAATCAATAATCAGCTTATCATCATCAAATCATCATGAACAAGAAACCCTTATCCTAACTCTATCATAACTATCCAAAAACAAGCCCTAAATCTAACTAAAAACCCCTTTTATCGTCAAAACACCATCAACAATCAAAGGTAACATGTTTCAATCATAACCCATCATTAATAACAGCCCTAGGTTGTTGTCATATCATCTATACAACAAGTAATCATCAAACAATGCATAATATCATATTAACACATGTCTAGTTTGCATAAAAACTCATTGTTTATGAATAGGTTTTATTTAGAAAGATATTAGGAAGGTTTTTACCCATAAAACATGTTGATATCAGATCTGGACCCTTGGGGTTTAGATTAAAACAAGTCAAAATTGTTTAAAAAGGATTTGTAATGAAGAACACACCTTAGATTTTCACTTGTAATGATTTAGAGAGTTAGGTTATGAAAAACAAGCTCAAAAACTCCTTCCCCAATGATAATAGCTGATAGAGAGTGTTTGGAGGCGTTTAGGGTTTGTGAAATGGTGAAAAATGGCTAAGGATGGTATTTATACCATCTGCACGTTCGCCCAGTTTATGTGGTCGAATGTGGAATTTTTCCACATTCGCCCCTTTTTAGTGGTCGAATGTGGAACTTTTCCACATTCGCCCACTTTGTTTCTACGTTCACCCATTTTTCAAACCCCATTTCCACATTCGCCCAAAAGTTCCACATTCAGGTCATCAGCACATTTTTAACACATGTTAACAGCACTTTTAACACATGTTAACCTTTTTCCAGTTTGTCGTGTTTAACGCATTCTAACACATCTTAACACATAAGCATGCATCCATAGTCTATACTTAGCATGTTTAGGCACGTATAATCATTCGTACATCATTTAAGCAAGTATAAGCATACAATCCACCACACGACCCATAATCTACACATATACTTAATTAACTCATGTAATGTCACCAACGACGGAACCCGGTACTAATGTATTCCCAAAACGACTCCCAATGATCCTCCAGATCATTGAACCCTGGACAATCCTAATTTGACCCGACTCAACTAACCCAGTTAAGTTTGTTTATAAACGTTTCTCGCTAAGGTAGACTTATGTGTTTATAAAATGTTGACCCAAACATGCCGGGTGTCACAACATTGAAACTCAAAAGTAGGCGCCCCGTTGACCAGAATCGAGGACCTAGCCGACTCCAACACACCTTGCATCCACCTCCTCCATCTATCCGGGAAACCCATTTGATCAAGCATCGAGAGCAAAAATCCCCAATTCACATTATCGTAAAGCTTTTCGAAATCAATTTTTAACATAAAAGTTTTTTTCTTTCTTTTACATAGCCACCCAAAGACTTCATTAAGCATCAAAGGCCCATCCAAAATAAATCTATCCCGTAAGAAAGCCGATTGAGTATCGCAAATCACGGAATTCATCACCTTCTTGATTCTATTTGCAAGAACTTTGGAAACAACTTTACTGATGATGCCAATGATTATTGGTTCCGGTTTTAAAACACCAATAAACAATATATCTAGTAACACATGATTATTGATGGCCATGCGAAAATGTTAGTAATAACAACTTAATTAATGATAAGCATGCGAAAGGCGAAATTGAAGAAGGTAGATAAGCATGCTAAAGCCTGTGCAGAGAACCAACATGCCTTTATCCCCTTGGCCTTTGATACTTTTGGCTCCTTAGCGCCAGGAGCTATGCGTTTCTTGACCAGGGTCCAACAGGTCGTCCACAACAATAGTTCATCTCCAGGGGGGTAAGGATTTGTCTTTAGTAGACTAGGGTTCGCAATTTAGAAAGGGGTGACGGCACAGCTTGTTGCCCGTCTACCTTCTATTATGATGTAACGTTCGTATTTCGTTTTAATTAATGAAAGATCAAAATTGTAACGTATAAAAAAAATTAATGATTTGATGAAAGTAAATAATACATTTGTTAACTTTTTAGGGTTTGAGAGGCACTCCTAATAACCCGCCAATGAGGTTATCGTTTCATTTTTATTCAAACTGAACTAGATGAATTCAAATTGCAAACACTCCAAAAATGAACTTGATGAACCCATTTTCCGTTTTTCCAAATTGAAGGGTCATCTATTCGGCTTTAACATGGCGTTCACTAGTAAGAATTTCTATCCCGAGCCACTTGCAACAATGTTCTCGTCCAACGGTTCTACCCCGATAGGCCGATAAGCCCGAACCCATTCCGAAAGTGTCCCATTCACAATTATTAGCATAGTTAAAAAAAAGCCGACAACTTATCGTAGTCTTTGCCCATTTTCTAATAATGAACATATAATTAGCACCTAATGAACTTGATGAAGTGATTGATAGCCTAGTTTCAACTCCTTCCTGTCCCCTACCTCTAATCATTGACCCGACCCTTTAATACACTAAAAAGTGTCCAGTGGTAAGGCAAAACCTTTTAATACAATAAAAAGTGTGAGGTCTTGAGTTCAAGTCTCACAAGGAACAAGAAATTCGCTTTTTTTTTTATTAGAATAATCTAATATCATTTCATACTAAAACCAACAAGAATTACAAGTGAGGCGTGGGTAGACGGGCAACAAGTTGCGCCGCAAACCCTTTTTGAATAGCAAAGCCCACTCTATTAAATATAAAGCTTGTGTCCTTGGCCGCAGGAGAGTTACTCTGCACCACCTTCTGCACTCGATCTAAAAACCGGATTGCATCGGGAGCAAGGCCCCCAAATGTGTCAAAAGCGAAGGGCACAAAGACGTGTTGATTTTCAAGACAAGCAGCTTCATGTTTGTCAACTTTCTTGGATTCAGCCTTTAAGATTGCTTGCCCTGCCACAAACCCCGAATCCCGAAGTCCCACCAAAGGAGACACCCCTGTGAGATCAACGCACGCGTGTTTGCTCTGCACTCACCCGAACAAAATGACATCCACTGGTCTTAGGGTGGACCGCCACTCTAGTGGATCCCACCAAAGTGGATTCGTCTTTCAAAAAAAATTGACCCGACCCGGAAGGAGCATTACTTAGTTTCTAGGTGCTCAAATGTAGGGATAGCTCATTAATAAATGTCTTTTTCTTTATTATAAAGGTAATTAGGATTCATACACCCCTTTTTAGGATCCATACACCCTGGTCCATATCACATACCAATAGGAAGCTGCCACATACCCTAAAATGTGATGTCACACCCCCAAAATGTGATGTCACGTAGTGTATGAAACCCATAACCCATTATAAAACCCCTCAGGAATTGTACAATTGAAGTTTAACCTATAAATGGCTCTTTAACGTGATATGTGAATAGATGTTATTTTTTTTCTTTTTTAATTATGAATCTCGTTAAACATGTTTTTTTAGTTCAGAAATCTAAAAAAATTATTTTTTTTAGTTACTTTACTAGAATACAAAAAAAAAAAAGTATTTCTTTTATAATTTTCATCTACAAACCATGCCTTAACAAATGGAAAAAAGAAATTATCCATTCATTTCTCATGCTTAGTATGTTAAGACTCATTTATATTTGATCTTTACTCTCTCTCTCCCCGTATATATGTGTGTATATCATCATATTTTTAAGTTCATTCACTTAAATTATATATAAGACAAATATTCAATTCCTTAGATTAGAAATATTATTGTACTTTTAACCTTGGTAACACTTGTCTTTTGCAATGTGTGGCCTCCCTAGTGTTGTTTTTTTATTTAAGATATAAAGGAAGAAGGTTTAGTCACTAGAAGCGTGAGAAAAGTGGAAAGCGGACAAACGGATGAGACTGGAAAGCTTTATAGTCTATAGATTCCTTTTACGCCATGGGATCTTTGCTTTTCTTTTCTTAATCACCATTTACTCATCTCATAATTGTTATATAATTAATCAAGGACCTTTTTATTTCTCTACTTTATTAGAAAAGTAACATTGTCATGTTTTTAATGGAAATAAACAAATACGACATTCTGTTTGTACGTCAATCATCAATAAGTTGGTGTTAAGCCAACCACTTTATCAAAGAATCACAACCTCAACATTTTGTTATTATTTTATTCTATTCTATAATAACATAAACAAAAACAAAAATTACGACAAACATAGGAAATGGAGTGTATAAGTATAACGGCGTACATACAAAATAAATATTGTTAATATACATTTTGTAACGTGTATCCATTATTTTCAACACCTTTATATATATACTTGGCATATGTTTTGTTCTTTGTATATATTACTTTTAACTAGATTATACCCCGGGAGCGTCCCGGGTTGAGAAATTTAATATGATACATCAATTTTACATATGAAATAGACTGATGTATAACTCTAATATTAATATCTAACCTAAAACAAATTAACAATGTATAACTCCAATGCTAACACCTAACCTAAAAGAATGTAGAACTTTAATGTAACTCTAATATTAACACCTATCATAAAGACTAAACAAATGTACAACTCTAACATACTAATATTGATACCTAACTTAAAACAACGTATTTGGCTCTGGTATATTAAAGATATTAACGTTTAAAAATTATGGGAGGAAACATAAGGGTGAAAAATCCAATTTTGTTTTTAAATTATTTTTTTCCTAAAATATCTCAATGCCACATGGGATGACACATGGCACACTCAATGAAGAGAATGCCTCTTTGAGTGACATGTCATTAAAATGGCTTTGGTTTATTATATGTATAGATTTTAATACATGTAACGTGATATAATATGGGAAAAAGAGATGTTGAATATGTCTTTTAGGGAGGGAAGAAAGAATGTAACATTAAACTTCATTGAATTATCTGAATTTTAATCAACCCTGCACTACTGTTATAGCATTTCATTAAAACAAAATTTTGAAAACAACACTACTCTTAACCACTACTAAAATGTTTATTTTATTTTATTTTATTTTATTTTATTTTGCTTTTTATAAAACTTCAATTAAAATAACATTATATTAAAGTAAAAGTACATCAAGTTAAAGTAAAAAAAAAAAAATACAAGAACCATAAATATAAAAAAAAACACAAATAAAAATAAATTACTCATCGTCGTCTTTGTGTTCGTCCTAATAGCGATCCCAACCATATTTCGTCGCGATTTCATTTTTTTTGTTTCAAAACCAATTCCAAGCCTTTACCTTTGACGTGCTCGTGTGGTTTCGAATAAATGTTCAAGTCGTAGTCATACTGTCTTTGCCTCAACAATTCGCGTTGTTTCTCAAAAAATGCTAAAGTTTTTTCGCCTTGTTGAGTTTGTATTTCCACTAACTTGCTCAACTTATCTTTTTTCATCACGCAGCATGACCCAAATTCGTCAACCAAAGAGTTTTTGCTTAAATACTCGGTGGTGACTTTCTTATTAACTTTTCATTTTGGTCTTGTTGGTTAGGTATCTTCATTGAGATATGGCATCCTACTAGTGAGGGCGGAGTTGTCAAGTGTACTAGAAGCATGATAGTTGCCGGTTTTCGAAGACTTGCATCTCGTGTCGGAATGACAATCGGACAGTTCTTCACCCATCAATGCTTGTTTTTCTCCATTTTTTGTGATCTTTTATAATCTCCCATGTCGCTTTAAGATTAAAACTGGACAAATAAGAATCTTTGTAATCTTTCATCGCCCTTTGCATCCATTGCCTTGTAAGCAGTCCTATATTCAAGTAAGTAAAAAAATATTTAGTATAGTTTATGTGCAAAAATAAAAGTACACTTTAAGTATAAATATTAGCGCTTGTTGAGATAGTTCGTTGCACTCATTCATTTTTTGGTTCATGGAGGTCCATTTTGAAGTTTCTTGATCGGATCCTCCCAACAATTCGTTGTAATGTTTAAGACTCGCCTTCCGAAAACTCCTCTTTCTTCTTTTATTGTTGTCTCCTGATTTTCAGATACATAACACCAAGCTTTTGCCAAACCAACCTCTTGTCTCTTTGTCCACTTTGTAGCCTTTGTTCGCCCAGTGATTTTTTTCCACGCTTGCCATCTTCATCTTCATATTCTACAACAAGCATATCTTCGACATCATCACCCAAGCTATATCATTCATCATGTCCCTTGTATTGTATCTCTGGCATAAGTTCGTCAGTTTCATCGTCTCCATGGAGGTGGAGGTCTCGCTCTTGGTCCTCAACTGCTTGATAAACAATTGGATTCCTTATTGCAAACACGTCGAAGTCCTCTATTTGTTGTGGTATTTGAGATGGTGTAAATTAATGTGGATAAAATTGTGGTTGAGGTCGTTGGTATTACTGGTATGGTTGGTATTAAATTGTGGTTTTGTTTGCGGATAAAATTGTGGTGGTGGGAGTGGTTGTGTTTGTAGTGAAAAATTCATCACGGGCATATTCTCTTCCCGCGCACTCAAAATCGCCTTTGAACCCGATCCTCTACCATTACTACTTGAACACACTCCTTTTGGTTTAGAGGATCCTCATCCTACCCTTTGTGACACCCTTTTATTTTTCTTCGATCCATTTAATTGTGGTTGAAAGTGTTTGAATTGGTTGTGGTTGAAAGGGTTTGATATTAGATTGTATAAAAGTGTTTGACTTGATTGTGTGTGAAAGTGTTTAAAATAGCGTGTGTGTATTAAATAAAAAAGTTTTTTTAACCAATGTTTCAACGATCAAATGACCATTGAAATTAAAAGCCACAAAAGCCGTTAGCTATTACCAGTAAATACTTTGCGTCCCCATTATCCTTGACAACGACAACGGTGTTACCGCGGGGTAGTGCGGTACCCGTGCTTCTTATAGGTAGCGCCTCGTCACTTAGTACCAAGACATGGTACTAAATCATCCTTTACTTCCATAAAATGTTAAATGTTTTAAAAGGTTAATTATATACATGACTGTAAGGAATAAAAGTCAATTACAAATGAAAAGAAATCTTAAATCCAGGACGGATATAACTAACTATATGGGGTAATAAACTTTACTTCTAGGTGAGTTTTAAAGTATTTATACAACTACTTAGTTTGCTAAATGTAGTTTTGTTTACATTTTTATCATCGACATTAATCGAGTTGTATTTAAAATAGAATACTTTTTTTTTATGAGGCAAAAAAAAAAAAAAAAAAAAAACATTATTTTGAATATAAGTCGCTTTCCTTATTATTTATTTAAATTTCACATATTGTTTGAGAAAAATCAAATTGTATGTTAAATCTATATCTATAATCTATAATCTATAATCTATAACTATTAATAAAAGAATTGACTTATGATGATGAGACATTCAAAAGAGGCCTCAACCCCCCTATTGAATGTGTCATGTAACACGTTGAGGTGAGAGATTTAATAGAATATTTATTTAAAAATAAATAAAAGAAGATATGCATATCTTCTAATTTAAATTAGAAGATTTTATTTACAAATTAATTTAATATAGAATTATTAAGTAGCCATTATAAATATATGATTACATTAACATCAAACCATTCATTCTTAAAAAGTTTCTGAATTCTCCTTCTGTTCATCAAGAAGTAACTGTTAACATTTTTTAAAAGACTTTAAAGTTTTTTCTTGTTCGTTGATTATGAAAATGATTTATGTTTAGATTAATAAACATTTATTAATCTAAATTCATGTATTCAAAGAAAATTCGTATATGTTTTTCTTTACAAAGTCACTGTATTGAAATAAGTGTTTTTGTTTTCAATGTGATCATGAATTCTACATCTATATAATCAAAGTCAAATTGTAACATATTTTAAATTACGTGAAGATGATTATATGTTGAAGGTTATCTTTTTAATAGTGTATTATGTTTAATATGGTTTATGCTTTTTATTTTTTTAACTTTTTAAATAAACGTTTTTTAACTAAGTTTGATTATGTTTAAGTTATTTATTCTTTTCGTGATTTGAGTTTTCTTCTTTTATCATTTTTTATTAAATCATATTAAATTTTTCAACCCGGAACCTCCTCGGGATAATCAGCTAGTAAAATAATAAAAGAAAAAAGAAATTATTTGATTTTCGGTTAAACTATGGTGAGTTAGCTTGAGACTTAAGTAACTATATATGTCAAGTGAATTGTACAAGTAGTCTTATAAAAACCACTTAGAAGCAATTGTTGTTTTCTTAAACTACCTACAACTTACATTTTTGTTCATATGCGATTTTAACGAATGTTAAACTTGGAATTTTGTCCATTATTTTGTGTGTTCTGCTCTTTATATGTATAGTAACATTGTGTACGTGTAATATCATGTTGTACAATACAAGTAGTGAAGAGATAGGTACCCGCACACGCGCAGGAAGGAAACCCGCGCGCACGTCAGCACAGTAATATGACGTGGCGTTCTAGAAGACGGCGCACGCAACAACAAAAAAGGACAAACATCACCCGACAGGAGCAGAGCCAACAGCCAATCACAGGCCAGAACACCCTGCTCCACGATCTCCTGCCAGTACGAGGTACAGAAAAAGGACGTAAAGGACGACGTCAGGACACGTGGACCAATCAACAGAAGACAGCGCAGAAAATGACAACGGCCACAATCGTACAAGACAGCTGCCATGCTCCTCACAGCCAATCACAGGCTACCTAAGCAGCCTATAAATACCTCCCTTCGTCACCAGAAGAAGGGATCGAAAAAGAGAGGAATAGAATTCATATAGAGAGCTGTGAGAGATAGATTATAGTCGAAACGCTGTAATAATCTTATAACGGTGTCTTGTAACTTGTCCTGATAAATAAGAAGTCCGTTCCTTTACATTACTAGTTCATTATCATTGTTATATTTCGATTATTAGATCGGTTGATCTTCACGCGGAAGATCTTGATGGGATTGGGTGCTCACAAATGCGCATAGCATACCCAAACCGTATATCAAAGCATTAACCACCTTCCTATCATCACGGAGTGATATCAGCGAAGCAGCAACGACTCTCCTACAATCGTGGAGAGATACTCGCGCGCGTAAGCGGTAAAAGCGGTAATCGTTCCATGATTCCTTATTTATCGCTATATCTTAACTACTTTACTAATATAATCCTTGGGTAGTGGAGACAACCCTAATCGGGCCTGGCCCATTATGATTAGGGTTCTGGGTAATGGTGGCATACGTCCACCTCTATATAAGGGGTCATCTCCTTAATAGAAAGGACACTTTTGGCTAACCCTAAGAGCTATCACACTTGATAGTATCCCCATTCACCCCCGTTTTTGTTATAAACTACTACCTTGTGTAGTTGTCTCCCTACCCACTCGATCTTATTTGCAGGTTACCCCAATCCAGGAAGTGCTAGTGAAGGATCAATCCTGTGGTTGCATCTAGACTATCATCCTTACAAGGAGGTTAGGCTATTTGTTTCTTCATTGGCGCCATCCCTTACGGTCTACCAATCTTTCAAACTAGTGCAAATGGATTCTGGAACTGAACAACGTGCTGATCCCATCAATGTCGACGATGGAGTTCAAGCAAATCAAGACACTATTGCACCAACAACGGTGACCAAGAACGTGAATCAAAGACAGGCTACCACTACCTTCCCAATGTTTGCACCAAGGAAGTCTGCGATAGCAGCACAAAAGAAAGCGACTGAAGAGCCTGTCGAAGATCTGGAAGAATGGTTGGCTCAAGAAAATGCCAAAACTATAGCAGAATACCAGAAAAGACTAATAGCAAAAGCTAGGTTGGAAGCAAGAAAAACCTTGAATTTTGATGCTGAAGAAGACTCTCAAAACGAAGAACAGCCAGCTTTTCGTCACACAGCTAAACCCCGCCAGGCGGTACGTGGTGGAGAACGTGGTAAGATTACTCACGTTCAGGACCACGTCAACCTGACTGGGGAACCTGACGGTTATGAATCCGAGAATGAGATTAACTCTGATCGAGCTGAGAGGCCACGAAACAAGTCTGTGGCTAGCAACCAGCCTCACCCAGACGATGATTTGCATAAGCCTTACCGCCCAAAAACATTTGCGGAAAGATCCAAATTCTGCGCAAGAATCGCATTGGCACCTATGCCAGTTGAATGTAAATTGCCAAATACGATTGGCAAATATGATGGTCTGCGCGATCCGGATGACCATCTGCACGCATTCGATTGCGCAGGCAGCTCTAAACCATGGCCGGTTCAAGCTTGGTGCCATCTGTTTGTTCAAACCTTAACAGGTGCGGCAAGGGTATGGTACGAAAGTTTACCGGTCGGCAGTCTTGTTGATTTTGATGATCTGATCAAGAAATTCAAAAATCACTTCTCCCATCTGAGGAAACACAAGAAGGACAAGGCTCAGATTCTGTTGTGCTCCCGGAAGGATAATGAGAGCCTGGAGGATTACATCATACGATATAATAAGGAAGCCCTACAATTGGGGTGTGGCGAAGAACTCACCAGAGCCGCATTTATCCACGGAGTGCGACATGATGATCTCATGCGATGTCTGACGGGAAAAGATGGTGTGCCCGACGCATGGGACGAGCTGATAGAAGCAGCAAAGACATATGCGTCATCAGAACGGTCGTTTACACGCTCGAAAAATTTTTATCATAACAACAATCAGGGTGCGAGCATGTACGACAAAGGCAAGGGAAAGCAATCGGTATGGTCAAGAATTTCGGGTTCCGCGGACGAAGGGAAATACTCCTCGGGACAAGACGCGCGGCAACTCCTCAATAACAAGCACTCACGAGATTCGAAACCGTCAAGCAAGAAGAATTACGATTGGACACCATTGTCCAAAACGCCTTCAGAAGTGTTGAAGACCGAACAAGTTCAGTTCCCTAAACCCAGGGAACTCAGTCAAGATCGGAAGAACGTTGACACCTCAAAGTATTGTGAGTATCACGAAGATTATGGCCATCTTACGGATAATTGTTATAGTCTAAAGATGGAGATTGAGAAGGCAATCAAGTCAGGCCAGCTCTCACATCTAGTGAAGAATGTAAGGAAAAAATCCAGAGATTCGCAAGGAGATGCGGATGCTAGCAACAAGAAGATAAAGAACCTCAACACGCATTATGCACAACGCTCGGGTCGTCATAATTGCTACATGACTCATCACCGGGGTCAGAAGAAAAGGTCTTACTCGACCACACAGGATGATTCCTGGAAGGAGGCACCGGTCGTTATGCCACGCGTCAAGGGAGGTGCATCTGCCACAACACCATTGATCATCACAGGAATCATTGGACATTATCGAACAAGATACATGTTCCTCGATAATGGCAGCAGTACTGACATCATGTATCGGCAGTGTTTTGATCAATTAGATGCCGAAGACAAAGAGAAGCTAGTCCCAACCACAGAGCCAATATCCGGGTTCATACATGAAGTGATTATTCCATTGGGTATACTCACACTCCCTGTCACATGGACAGACGGACAACTCTCTCGCACGGAGACATGTGACTTCATGGTATTGCCAGTGACTTCATCACATGACGTCCTCATAGGGAGAGAAGGTTTGGCTAAATTCAATAGCAATGCGTCCACACCGCACCAGATGGTCGGCTTCCCGACACGAGGAGGAGTGGCTTTCATACGTGGAAACAAAAATTGCCACGTAACAGAAGCATGTAAGCCTCACAAGATAATGAAGCCAGCGGACCGTACTGATCCGGAAAAATGGGTTGTCAACCCTAAATTCCCAGATCAGACGGTTGTCATAGGCCCAGTAATCTCTGACACCATACGCACGCACTTGAAGCAATTGTTAACTAAAAATATGGATGTCTTCGCATTTCAACCCGCAGACATGGTAGGCGTTCCGCGACACATAGCGGAGCACAGGCTTAACGTCTATAGGTCTGTCGAACCAGTCGTCCAGAAGAAGCGCAGTATGGGGCCAGAGAAAACAAAGGCCATGAATGAGCAAGTAGAAGAGCTATTAGCCGCAGGCATCCTGCGGAAGACAAGATACCAAACTTGGGTCGCAAACCCAGTCATGGTCGGAAAGTCCAATGGAGGCTGGCGGATGTGTGTGGACTACAAAGACTTAAACAAAGCATGTCCAAAGGACTGCTACCCGCTCCCCGAGATTGACTTAAAGGTGGACTCCCTGGCACCGTTCAGATTCAAGTGTTTCCTGGACGCGTATAAAGGGTATCATCAAATCCAGATGGCCAAGGAAGACGAAGATAAAACGTCTTTCCGCACGGATACAGGAACTTATTGTTATACCAAAATGCCATTTGGATTGAAAAACGCGGGAGCCACGTACCAGCGTTTGATGGACAATGCGTTCAACAAACAAATCGGGGTCAATCTCGAAGTCTACGTGGATGATTTGGTCATTAAAAGTACAGAAGAGGACCAAATGCTGCTAGATATTCAGAAGACTTTTGATCAACTCCGCGCAGTGCGAATGAAGCTCAATCCGAGCAAGTGTTCTTTTGGAATGGAGGAGGGCAAGTTCCTGGGAGTGATTGTAACCAAAGATGGTTTCCGAGCAAACCCGGACAAAGTACAAGCAATCGAGAGAATGCCGTCTCCATCTTCTATCAAAGAAGTCCAGACACTCATGGGGCGCTTAGTGGCTTTGAACCGTTTCCTTTCAAACTACGCGTCCAAGTCATTCCCTTTTGTAAACACACTGAAGAGCTGTCTCAAAAAATCCAACTTTAAGTGGACCAATGAGGCTGAGGCCGCATTTCAAGAAATGAAAACATGCTTGAGCCATTTGCCTGTTCTCACAGCTCCCCTCCCGAAAGAGCCATTGACGTTGTATTTATCCGTAACGGACAAGGCAATTGGTGCTGTTCTTGTGGTTGATCGAAAGGGCGTCCAAACGCCGGTATATTATGTCAGCAGAACTTTACTCGATCCAGAGACTCGATACTCAATGATGGAAAAGTTGGTGCTAGCATTGGTGCACGCGTCACGAAGACTGCGAAGATATTTCCAAGGACACCCAATTATCGTCCTGACAGATTTTCGCATCAATGACATCTTGCGCAAGCCAGAATTGTCGGGACGATTGGCCAAGTGGGCCATTGAGTTGGGAGAACACACGATCGAGTACAAGTCAAGAACATCATTCAAAGGGCAGATCCTTGCGGACTTCGCCGCGGAAGTTCCTGCAGAAAGCGTCACCGAGTGCCAACAGGCACATATTACAACTCCTAATTCAGAGTCAGCGGAGAAATGGGAGTTATACACCGATGGAGCATGCAATGATGATGGCGCTGGAGCAGGCTTGCGCTTAATTACACCAGAAGGGAAGGACTTCACGTATGCAATTCGCTTAGACTTCCCAACAACAAACAACGAGGCGGAATACGAGGCGTTGCTTGCGGGATTGCGAATTGCGAAAAAAATGGGTGTACAACACTTAGACGCCCACGTCGACTCTCAGCTCGTTGCTAATCATATCGACGGTTCATATGAAGCACGTGAAGCATCCATGATCCTGTACTTGGAACAAGCCAAAGCCCTCATGCGAGACTTCGCATACTGCAAGATCCACCACATCAAGAGGAGTCAAAACAAACCAGCGGACGCGCTAAGCAAGCTGGCATCCACTGTTTTTGATCACTTAGCAAAGGATGTGCGAGTGGAAGTTTTGGCTAGCCCGTCCGTGTCTCAAAAACAGGTCAATGTCACACAGATCGGGGCAACATCTTGGATAACTCCAATCCGGGCTTATCTCACAAACGGGACACTCCCAGACAACAAGGCAGAAGCTCGTAAATTACAAAACAGAGCATTGCATTACCAAGTTACCGATGGCATATTGTACCGTCGTTCTTACTTAGGGCCATTGCTACGATGTGTTGACTCCGCAGAAGCCACTTACCTTATCAAAGACATACATGAAGGGTCCTGCGGCCTGCACGCTGGCCCTAGGATGGTGGTAGCAAAGCTAATGAATGCGGGTTATTACTGGCCCGGAATGCACAGGGATGCCGAGATGGAATTGCGCAAATGCAAGTCTTGCCAACGTCATGCTCCAGGAACGTTGCGCCCAAAGAACAATTTGATACCTGTAACCACTGCATGGCCTTTTCAAAAGTGGGCCATCGACCTCGTGGGTCCATTCCCACAGCTCCAGGAAACGTCAAGTATCTGGTGGTCGCAATTGATTATTTCACCAAATGGGTGGAAGCCAAGCCTTTGGCCTCCATCGATGGAAAAAGCATTAAAAAGTTCATTTGGGAGTTTATCATATGTCGTTTCGGGTTACCTATGGAGATCGTCAGTGACAACGGCACACAATTTGCAGATCGGCACTTGCAAGAATGGCTATCCTCCATGAATGTTAAGCAGATATTCACCTCGGTAGCACATCCGCAAGGTAATGGACAGGTCGAACGCGCAAACAGAAGCGTGGTGGAAGGAATCAAGACTAGACTTGGAACGAAACGCACTGGTTGGGTAGATGAACTCCCTCATGTCTTGTGGGCCAACCGCACACTATCCAAGACAAGTAATGGAGAAACTCCGTTTAGCCTCACGTACGGAACAGAAGCTGTCATTCCTGCGGAAATGTATTGTGCGTCCCCGCGAATCCTACTGACAAACCATCACGACAACGACACAGAGCTAAAACTCAATCTAGACCTACTAGATGAGCGCAGAGACATGGCCGCTGTCAGAGAAGCCAATTACAAAAAGCAGCTTGAACGATACTACAACGCAAAAGTGAAGGCAGAGGTTTTCCGCGCGGGTGATTACGTTCTCCGCAACAACGAGGCATCCGGCGCAGAAAAATCAGGCAAATTGGCACCTAACTGGGAAGGGCCATACATAATTCAAGAAGTGCTGGGGAAGGGCGCTTATGCCTTAGAGCGCTTAGATGGCACCCCCATTCCACGAACATGGAACGCGGCCCAACTGCGCAAGTGTTATTTATGAAGTATTTTATTCGTTCTGTAATAAACAATGGCTATGACCATTTCGTTTTTAATAAAAGAATTTTTAGTCTATTTTATTCTCTTTGATCTACAAACAATGCCAAAGACGGTCAAGACACACATTTCATTAAGCAAAACATTGGCGTACTTACATATTATCACCAGTTCAAAAGAAACATACAAAAGTGGTGATTAAAGCCATCACAATACATGCACCTACGGCTATGTAGCAAAACATTACAAAAGGAAAGAAATATCAAGTTGCATGCTGCCAACCGGTGGCAGTTCGACGAAGCCTTAACTTGGGAATCTTGGGGTGATCTTGGAGCTCACTTAGTTGTTTCATCTTCACCGGAACATCAATCGACCCACTCTTCACCGGTTGGTCCACTTGGTAATCTTCAGTGAACAACAGATAGCCACAGTAAGTGGCTAGTTGGTGCATGGGAGTTGGAGGTACCTTGATCACAGGGGGATGATCAGCAAGTGACAGCATCCCTTGCAAGGCTTCAACTTCAGCTTTGGAAATTCTTAATGGAGAAGCCATGAAAGAAATTGGAAAAAGATAAAAAGTTAATGGGAAATTGCTAACCCATGGTTAACCTTTTATAGAAAAAACAAGAAGGGCCATTAATTACCATTAATGGTTAATACTCAAGTGCGGATGTCAACAGTCACATCAGTCAGCTGCAGCGCCGCCAAAAAACTGACAGATTACATCAGCAGGACAAGTGGCACCACATTTTTCCAAGGCTGACGTCATCTAATCATCATGGCAGTTCAACAGTTACACTTAACAAACATAATTAATTATCCAAACTTGGCATAACAAGGCGTGAGAAAAATCCAATTGTTCAAGTACAAAAAACACAAAGCAAAGGAGTTGGACACATTACAATGAAAGCTAATTATAGTCTATCAAATCTATGTAAGTGTCATCGTCTGCCTCCTCATTCTGCGCGCCAGACCCGGCAGCAGCATTGGACGATTCACATCCTCCTTGTGCAGCGGCCTTCCGCATCTCTTCCTCTTTACGCTCTTTCTCTTCGAGCTCTGCACCAAGACGATCAGATTCTTCAAAATATCCACGCAGCTGACCTATTGGATCATCCGACTTCAGGCAATGATCAACCACGTCAAAGACATCGAAGGTGAGAGCCTCAAACTCCTGCTGCGCAGCAATGGCTTCCTCTTCATAAGGTTTGCCAAAGTGCTCTCCATCTTCAAGAGCCAAACCGGCCGCATGATGATGATAGCCCTCAACAAACCCTTCCTGCTGGCCACTCCGCATGGAAGACGCACCGATCTTCGCAACAGCATCGCCAAACTTCGGCTCGTTCCATATGCGTTTAAAAACCTATGGATCAAACAGAGACAAAAATAAAGCACTAAACAATATTGCAACACATATACTAACAATAAAGGTCAAAGGAATTCAAACCCCTTGAAGACCGTGTTGCATCATCCAAGTCAAACGCTCCCGGGCGGCCTGCGAAGTTTGCACAGCAGTTCGGAGCTCGTTTTGCGTTTGTTGAAGGCTCACTTCTAGCTGCACACGCGAGGAATCCAATAAAGCATTCGTTTCACCCAGTTGTGCTTTTTCCTCCTCAAGACTCTTCACCTGCGATTCTAGTCCGGAAACTTGCGTAGTGACAGACACTAGGCTCTCATGTTGCTCTTTCAGCTTGAGGATAGTTTCAGACAATTCAGACTGCTTCGCATCCAGCAGTTTTTGTTTCTCCTCTGCTTCGCGAACAACGCGGGCAACTTCATTCTTCAACTTCTCGTTGGCCTTCCGGCCACGTTCCAGTTCTAAGTTGGTACGCTCACAGGAATCTTTCCACCCCTTGGCAGCGTCAGCTTTCTCCTTCTTCATTCTCTGAATCTCACCCTCAGCAGATCGAAGTTGATCCCGCAATTGCTCAACTTCAGAATGGGCACCTGCACGGAATTTTTGGAATTCTTCCTCCCGTTCCCTTTGCGCCTCTTCAGCACTCCTGAGAGCCTGCCAAGAACGTTGGAATTCCTCTTCTCGTCGCAGCATTGACCCGAAGTTACTGAAGCTCAACGCCAGATTCATACTCATATCGGAAAACAATGAGCGGCGGTCAATACTGTCTTGATAATCACGCTCACTAGGCGGAACAGCATAGGAGATAAACTCCTCGGCAAGCAAAGGATTGGTGAAGCGGGTCGTTTGTCTTATATCCCATCGGGGCTGATAGGGCCTGTTCGGATCAAAATCACGAGGAGCAACCCTCGTTCCGCTTCCACTTGCTTTTCCAGACCCACGAGCAGCTTTGGTTATATCCCCCTTAGGAGTCGAAGAGGTCCGCATGCTTTCTGCGGAAACCTTATCCGCGGGGACATTCGTGGGTACTGATTTATCCGCCTTAGATGAATCCGGCTGACTACCCTTTTCTCCTTGGGCAATATCCGTGGCCATGATTGTTGTATCCACATCAACAGGGGACAACTCAACCAAAGGGTTCTTACCAGGATCTCCACTTCCCTTCGGAGACACCACAATCCCTTCTACTTGAGAAGATCCTCGAGTTTCCAACTCAGATGGACTTGGACCCTGCACATCCTCAGGGATAGGCTCACTCACCTTCTCTACGATTGGAATGGGTTTCTTCAATGCCCCCTGTGGCGCAGCACTTTTACCTACGAACACAAAAGATGAAAGGGATGATTTCGTGTCCCATATACAGAACTTAAACATAAGCTCTATAACAGACACTTACCAGAGGTCTGTTTGATAGATTTGATCAACACAGGTTTCCGTTTAGGCGGAGGCTTCACCATTATCTTTGGGCCAGCAGGTTTGACATTTGTCCCTGTATTAGGGGCTAACTCCTCTACCACGGTGGACGAAGTTGGTTTAGTGACATCTGCAGACGGTCTTGAAATTTGAACTTGCGTCTGAGCAAGATCTTCAATACGTTTCTGATATAGCTCATCAGAAACTTCAACAGAGTTATCAACGGGTGTAGGCCCACGCGTACGCTGACGCTTAACATCATCATCTGACTCTGTGGCCTCGTCATCCTCTCTAACAACGGTAGAGCTGGAGGCCACCTTCTTCCCTTTACGAGAGTCTTTCCGCTGACGCTTCGGACCCGCACCTAAGGAAAGACATAAAACAAGATTCAAACTTCATACATACTCGGATAACATATGACATCATATACCTGAACAAGATATCTTTTTACGACCTGTGGAAGTTTCAACCGGCCCACTTCCGGTCTTCTTGACTGGGCAAATCCCTGCGCCTGTAACAAAGGGCACGCGGGTCAGAGTTTGCAATACGTGGAAACACGACGCACCCTTTTTCGGCGCAGGAATCCCCCACAATACAAGGCAAGACATATTATATTGAATACTGAGAGGCAGTATAGGATGTAACCTGTGCGCGTATAGTGTTGAGGAGCATCCTTGAGTTGTGGCATCAAAAAATTCCGAGCCAGTCGCTCAATCACTGTGGGAGTTCCTTGGGGCAAAGCAACATACTTCAGCTTCGCAGAACCCCGGGCATCGAACAGATCGAACTTTGTCATTCCTACAAGGACATAGACATAAAGTATAAAAACAAGAATGAAAGACAGAGGCAATGGAGAAGAAAGTCACGTGTACTTACTAGCATCAACAACGGTGGGTTCTTGCCCCTCCGGGTTACCTAAACGGCTGAGCCCTAGCATCACAAGTACGCCTTCTGGGCACTTCTCCATAGACAGCGGAGTGGAATGGGCACACAGAGTGTCATACCACGGTCGGCTGTCGAAATCTTTCATAGGTGGGAACTCCGCAATCTTTTCCTTCACACCAATGCTCATCCATTGCATGGCCGCGGGAATCACACCTCGGTGGACATAGAAAAACTTTTCTTTCCAGTCATACATTGATTTGGGGCTCTCTGAGACAACCTGGGTCCGATTTCTACGAGGAGCTACACTGTACCACCCGTGTCCACCACGGGCCTCCTCAAGAACGTAAAACACGTTTAACATATCAAAAGACGGCTCTAGGTCGAGCGACCGACAGGTCGCTTCAAAATGCACAAGTCTGGACAATCCAAACGGAGTCATTTGAGTTGGATGAACCCCATATTTCATAAGGGTACTCACCAAGAACTTCGTAGTGGGGAGACGAAAACAACACCGGGAAAAGAACGCTTCATATAGAGTAATCTTACCAGGGGGAGCGTCCAACGCTGTCTTACCAGCAGCAGGAAGTTCAGGCTCCCACTCAGCTTCAATTCCATACTGATCGAGGAATGAGGAGAAAGAAGAGGCATCCCACTTGACAACGGTTGTGGAAATGCCCTTCTCGGTTTTTTCAGTCATCTTGGTCAGATCAGCAGTGCCAGATGCTTCTTGAGACATTCTTGATGTTTGAGTAAAGATAACGGCTACTCAGAAAAAGAAAGAGAAGAAGGAAAGTTGGGAGATTTGCAATGAAAAGTGTGAGAATGGTGTGGTTTGAAATATTTTGAAATCATTTTATAGGATGGGCTATAACTGCCACTGACGTCAGCATGGGAAAGAGGAAACGTTTTCTCAAACGACACGTGGCTATGCACAGTTAATTTGACTGCACACGCGCGCATCACGCGCTAAGCCACGCGCTTGACACAGCTGTCTACAATAACCGATGGGACGCTCACTGACACAAGTATAGCTTGTGGCAGACGCTAACCGCCATCCTTTACTCATTACTCAACAGCTGTCCTACGCTGTAGAGCCACGTAAGCACAACGCGGAGACTCAACGTCAAATTCAAGTACCGTTCTCCGCTCTCCGCAGGCCAAGTGCTCCGTTCTCCGCATAACAAACAATCCGTGTCTCGTACAACCAACGCTCCGATTCTCCATTAATTGGCAACAACGACCCACTGATTACCAGGTTCTCACAACCAAGGAAAGATGAGCTATCATCCAGGGCTTTCACTCTTCAAGTCCACCATCCACCCCCTTCCCTCATACACTCGAGAAAAGGGTACACGCTGGACTGGGGGGACTTGATGGGATTGGGTGCTCACAAATGCGCATAGCATACCCAAACCCGGAATTCAGCCCGCGGAAGATCTTCACGCGCAGGAAAGATGTTAATCCGTATATCAAAGCATTAACCACCTTCCTATCATCACGGAGTGATATCAGCGAAGCAGCAACGACTCTCCTACAATCGTGGAGAGATACTCGCGCGCGTAAGCGGTAAAAGCGGTAATCGTTCCATGATTCCTTATTTATCGCTATATCTTAACTACTTTACTAATATAATCCTTGGGTAGTGGAGACAACCCTAATCGGGCCTGGCCCATTATGATTAGGGTTCTGGGTAATGGTGGCATACGTCCACCTCTATATAAGGGGTCATCTCCTTAATAGAAAGGACACTTTTGGCTAACCCTAAGAGCTATCACACTTGATAGTATCCCCATTCACCCCCGTTTTTGTTATAAACTACTACCTTGTGTAGTTGTCTCCCTACCCACTCGATCTTATTTGCAGGTTACCCCAATCCAGGAAGTGCTAGTGAAGGATCAATCCTGTGGTTGCATCTAGACTATCATCCTTACAAGGAGGTTAGGCTATTTGTTTCTTCATCGGTGTTTCTTCATTGGCGCCATCCGTCTATTGAGTTATTAAGAACAGCAATTTAAAAACTTCTATCTCTCAACACACCAGCGATGAGTTCTTTACCAGTCAACACAAACTCTCCACAAGGCCCGTCGGCACTGGTGTAGCTCCGGCAATCACCAGCCAGCCCGACAGCCACGTAGAAGAGCAAGTTCACATCACCGACGTGGGCCACACCCCGTCCTCCGGGACAAGGCAAACCCCGTCATTCCATTTTGCAACTGATAACCTTCAGACCTCACCTGCCGCTCATACTACGCCGATGGTTAGCCCGGAGGTATGGTATGCGCAGCAGAAAGAAGCTCTGAAGCAAGCATTCATGCACAGGCTTAAAGAACAACATCTGAGAGAGGCATCCCGCGCCCTGTCCTTCAGCGAAGGAAGGCCTGTCACTATCTCGGAAGGGCCGTCCAGAGCTGCAGGACACGTCGGCGGAAGCACCCATAACACTGACCCAACGTGGAGGGAAGACTCCGACGAGTCACAGAGTCGTTTTCAACGTGACACAAGCCAGTACTTGACCAACACCGTTGATCGAGCACACTTGTCGTCCGAAGAAGACGACCTGACAAAACCATATTACCCCCCCTCGTTCAGTGAAAAATCAAAGTTTACACCGCGCATCGCACTCGCCATATTGCCCGCTGGGACAAAAATGCCAAGTACATTGGGAAAGTTTGACGGCACCGGCGACCCTGATGACCACATACGAAGTTTCGAGGTCGCAGGAAAATGCGCGCGGTGGACCTTGCCAGCATGGTGTCACATGTTCGCGCAGACGCTCACGGGCGCAGCGCGGGTATGGTTCGACAGCCTACCAAACGGAAAGATTGATAATCTGAAAGAGCTGACTGATAAATTCTTGGACCACTTCAGTCAAAACAAAAGAATCGAGCGGGATTCCACTGACATTTTGCAAGTCAAAAGACGCGACAATGAGTCCATCGAGGATTACATCACCAGGTTCAACCGCGAAGCTTTACAAATTGGTCCAATCGGATTTGAGCTTATGAAAGCAGCGTTTACGCAAGGAGTCAGATGTGATTCGCTGATCCGCACGCTGGCCGGATGCACAGGCATGCCAAATACATGGGAAGAGATCATGCGCGGCGCTAAAAATTATGCAAAGACAGAAAGAGAACTATCTGTCTGGAGCAGGATTCAAGCATCACAGTACACAGATACACAAGCGCAAGCAATGCGCAACCGAAACAACAAGCATGACAAGAGGGCAAAGGGCAATGTCTGGACGAGGCTTCAAGGAGCCGACCAGACAACCCCAAAGCCTCCTGCGTCACAAGATTACCAGCGCAACACCTCGCTTGTGCACAAGCCCAACCGAAGGAGTCACAACAACTGGACTCCCTTAACCAAAACACCGGCGCAAGTTCTAGCAACGGAAAACGTTGACTTCCCAGAACCTAAGGTCATCAAACGGCGCGAAGGGTTGGACCACAACAAGTTCTGCGCGTACCATCAAGACATCGGTCATGACACCGATAAGTGTTACCAACTAAGGCAAGCTATTGAAGATGCATTAAAGTCCGGCAAGCTCGGCCACCTGCTGCAAAACGTCGAGCGCAAACAAGCGGGGGGTCCTCCGCCCAAAAAGATAAAAAATATAAGCATGATGATACACAGCAGCGGGCACCGGAGCCAAAAACGAAAAACTGAATCAACAGCAGAATGGAGGGAACAACAGGTGTGTTTCCCCATAGTCAAAGGCGGTCCATCGGCCACAAAAGCAATCATTGTCACAGCAATTTTTGACCATTACAGAACCACTAGAGCATTCATGGACACGGGCAGCAATTCAGACATCATGTATGGTCAGTGCTTTGACCTCCTGGACGAAGAAGATAAGCAGCGCTTGCGCCCCATCAATTCGCCAATCATGGGATTCTCCAACGAGGTTGTGACACCCCTCGGAGAAATATCCTTCCCTCTCACTCTCGGCGCGCAGGGCCGATCGCGAACAGAAGAGGTCACCTTCCTCGTCATCCCATCCAAGTCTAAATATGATATCATCCTGGGCAGAGACTCCATGGCTTCCTACAACATGGTCACCTCCACCGTGCACAGCGCAATCGGTTTCCCCACTCCAAACGGGGTAGCCATTGTATGGGCCAACAGAGAGTGTGCCATGACCACGGAGCCCCACCCAGCAAAAATATTGAAGCCCTGCCCACGCACTGAACCAGAAAAGTGGATCTTAAACCCAAAGTTCCCTGAGCAGCCCATAACAATAGGGCCAGAAATCTCCGAAAATATCAGGGACCATTTGAAACAACTCCTCCGCAAAAATATCGACGTTTTCGCATGGCAACCATCGGACATGATCGGTGTCCCGCGCGAACTCGCTCAACACAAGCTTAACACATACCGCTCTGTAGAACCCATCGCGCAAAAGCGCAGAAGTATGGGTGCTGAAAAAACTCAAGCAATGAACGAGCAAGTCGGAGAATTGTTAAAGGCAGGCATTTTGAGGGAAACACGATATCAAACCTGGGTCGCGAACCCAGTCATGGTCAAGAAAAGCAACGGCGGATGGAGGATGTGTGTAGACTACACTGACCTCAACAAAGCATGCCCAAGGACTGCTACCCCCTACCAGAAATCGATCTGAAAATAGACTCTCTAGCCCCGTTCCGCTTCAAGTGTTTTTTGGACGCCTACAAAGGCTACCACCAAATACAGATGGCACGTGAAGATGAAGACAAGACTGCCTTCCGCACAGACAAAGGAGTTTTCTGTTACACAAAGATGCCATTTGGCCTAAAAAACGCCGGAGCCACGTATCAGCGACTGATGGACCGCGCATTCGCCAAGCAGATCGGGAGAAACCTAGAAGTCTATGTTGATGACTTAGTCATCAAAAGCAAGGAAGAGGATCAGATGCTAAAAGACATTGAAGAGACATTCAAGCATTTAAAAGCGATCTGCATGAAGCTAAACCCAAGCAAATGCGCTTTTGGGATGGAAGAAGGCAAGTTTCTGGGGGTCGTAGTCACCAAAGATGGGTTCAGACCAAACCCCGAAAAAATACAAGCCATTGCGCAAATGCCCTCCCCATCCACCCTAAAAGAGGTTCAAACGCTGAATGGACGCCTTGTAGCGATCAACCGCTTTCTGTCGCATCACGCGAGCAAATCCATTCCTTTCATCGAAACACTAAAAAGCTGCTTGAAAAAGAACCATTTTAAATGGACACCGGAGGCAGAAAAGGCTTTTCAAGAGATGAAGGAATGCTTGATGGACCTACCAACGCTCACCGCTCCACTCCCTAGGGAGCCCCTAACGATGTATCTTTGCGCCACAGAGCAGGCGGTGAGCGCAGTGCTGATGGTAGACAGAAAGCTGGTTCAAACGCCTATCTATTACGTCAGCAGAGTACTAACAGATGCGGAGTCAAGATACACCATCATGGAGAAGCTAGTTCTAGCACTCGTTCATGCATCAAGACGGCTGCGCCGTTATTTCCAAGGCCATCCCATCAATGTGCTGAGCGATTACAAGCTGAACAATGTCCTATCAAAGCCAGAAGTCTCTGGGAGATTGGCAAAATGGGCAATTGAGCTGGGTGAGCACACCATCAATTACAAGACGCGCCCGGCGGTTAAAGGACAAGTGCTAGCCGATTTCATAGCAGAGGTACCAAAAGAAAAAGTAGAAGAATGCAAAGCTGAACAAGAACCACAACCATCGAATGACGAGAAGGCCATCTGGAACCTCTACACAGATGGGGCCTCAAACGAGGATGGCGTTGGCGCGGGGATACGCTTGGTCAGTCCAGAGGGAGCGGAATTCACTTACGCAATAAGGCTTGAATTCAAAGCCACCAACAATGAGGCGGAGTACGAAGCATTCCTCGCTGGACTACGCATCGCGCACAAGCTAGGCGCCAAGCACATCTTCGCGCACGTCGATTCACTGTTGGTCGCCGGTCAGATCAGTGGGAAATATGAGGCTAAAGAACCCTCAATGATTTTATACCTTCAACGCGCCAAAGAGCTCATGGCTACCTTCCCCAGCTGCACCATCGACCACATCAGACGCAGTCAGAACAAGCCGGCGGACGCTCTAAGCAAAATGGCCTCTACAACTTTCAGCCATTTAGCAAAAGAGGTCCGAATCGAAACGCTGAGCGAACCGTCTGTACCACCCAAGGAAGTCAACGTCATCCAAACGGGTGCTGACAGCTGGATGACTCCGATAATATCCTATCTGACCAACGGCGCCCTGCCAGAGCAACGCGCCGAGGCCAGAAAGATACAGCACAAAGCCCTACAATACCAAATACAAGACGGAGTGCTCTATCGGAAGTCATACCTGGGGCCACTGCTGCGGTGCGTGGATGCAGTTGATGCGGACTATTTGGTGCGAGAAATACACGAAGGGATATGTGGGATACACGCGGGGCCGCGCATGGTGGTCGCGAAGATCATGAACGCGGGATACTATTGGCCGGGCATGCACCTGGATGCCTTACAGATCATCCGCAAATGCGACTCATGCCAGCGGCACGCCCCCAACACCCTGCGTCCAAAGAATGAACTCATACCAGTAACCTCGGCATGGCCATTCCAAAAATGGGCAATTGATCTGGTGGGACCTTTCCCAATGACGACAGGTAAAAGGAAATTCCTGATAGTCGCAATTGACTACTTCACCAAATGGGTCGAAGCCAAGCCGCTGGCTGAAATCACTGCTAACCATGTGAAGAAGTTCATTTGGGAATTCATCATTTGCCGTTTCGGGCTGCCCATGTCAATCGTTACAGATAACGGGACTCAGTTCGCAGATAAGGGGTTGCTGAAATGGTACGCGGATTTGCACATCCAACCAACCTTCACCTCGGTCGCGCACCCACAAGGCAACGGCCAAGTTGAGCGCGCGAACCGCAGCATCGTGGAGGGCATCAAAGCCAGATTGGGAACAAAAGGTAAAGCTTGGGCAGAGGAATTACCGAGCGTGCTATGGGCTAATCGTACACTAACCAAAACGAGCACCGGTGAAACTCCGTTCAGCCTCACATACGGCTCGGAAGCCATGATACCCGCGGAGATTGGATGCCCGTCCCCGAGAGTGCTTTCCGCAACCACGACAGATAATGACCAGGAGCTGCGCACAAACCTTAACTTGGTTGAATTACGCCGCGATGAAGCAGCAATACGAGAGGCAAATTACAAGCAGCAGCTAGAGCGCTACTACAATGCCAAAGTCAAAGCCCAAGCGTTCAAGGTCGGAGAGTTCGTCTTGAGAAACAACGAGGCCAGCGGAGCCCTCCCCAAGGGAAAGTTAACCCCAACTTGGGAAGGACCGTACCGCATCCAAGAAGTCCTCGGCAAAGGGGCCTACAAGCTATCAACGTTAGAAGACAAACCAGTTCCCCGAACATGGAACGCAGCGCAATTAAGAAAGTGCTATATGTAACTGCAAAACATGATGTAACGAAGGCCGTTTCGCCATTTGAATGAAATGAAATATAGCAGTTTCCTTTATTTTACATGCGCACCCTAAACTTAGAAATTGCATCGAGAAAATCTGCAATTTCCTTAAAACTGCGCGTTGCATGGTTAAGATGCAACGCGCACCCTAAACTTAGAAATTGCATCGAGAAAATCTGCAATTTCCTTAAAACTGCGCGTTGCATGGTTAAGATGCAACGCGCACCCTAAACTTAGAAATTGCATCGAGAAAATCTGCAATTTCCTTAAAACTGCGCGTTGCATGGTTAAGATGCAACGCGCACCCTAAACTTAGAAATTGCATCGAGAAAATCTGCAATTTCCTTAAAACTGCGCGTTGCATGGTTAAGATGCAACGCGCACCCTAAACTTAGAAATTGCATCGAGAAAATCTGCAATTTCCTTAAAACTGCGCGTTGCATGGTTAAGATGCAACGCGCACCCTAAACTTAGAAATTGCATCGAGAAAATCTGCAATTTCCTTAAAACTGCGCGTTGCATGGTTAAGATGCAACGCGCACCCTAAACTTAGAAATTGCATCGAGAAAATCTGCAATTTCCTTAAAACTGCGCGTTGCATGGTTAAGATGCAACGCGCACCCTAAACTTAGAAATTGCATCGAGAAAATCTGCAATTTCCTTAAAACTGCGCGTTGCATGGTTAAGATGCAACGCGCACCCTAAACTTAGAAATTGAATCAATTTCTTTCAAATAGTGCGTCGCATAGTTGAAACACAACGCACACCCTAAACCTCGAAATTGCATAAAGTATATCTGCAATTTCCTTAAAATTACTTAGAATCCTATGTCTACTGGATTCCTGCGCGGCCGCTTAGATAAAAATGTGATGCGCAAAGTAACAGCTATGAAATAATAACATGGCATATGAACATTAACACAAGGCAGGAATAAACTAAACTGCCATTGACAAAATAAATATGTTCAATAATACTTATAAACATAAAGTCATTACATATTGTTTAAACAGACCAAAAGTGGAGCTACAAACACAGCCAAGGTTAAATACAAAGGCAAAATATTCAGCTTCATTTCTTGGACGAGGAGGATGTGTCACTAAGATCATCATCGTCTGAACCGGACAAGCTCAACCGCTCACCACCCTCCGCCTGAATCTCAGCCGCTAAGTCACTCGCCTTGAGCTTCGCGTACTCATGACGCGTGTGCACCAAGCCAGCCTTGTCAAATGATTCCTTGAGTTCAAAGCAGCTGGGACGATCACGGTGGCTTACAACGAAGTCCACCAGCTCGTACTTCAATTCATCAAACTCTGCGGCCTTCTTTGCAAACACAGCATCCAGGTCTTGTTTATACAAGGGAAATTGGTCCAAAGGTTTCCCATCCTGCGCATGCTGGTACCCTTCAATGAAGCCAGCCTTGCGACCCACAAGCTTCGCAGCTGCGTTCACTGCGGCCACCGCTTGACGCGTCTGCGCGCAATTTTTCACATGATGGGCGACCTGCACGATACTCAAGAAACATAGTTAGTGCAAACAAACACAAAATAGTGGGAAGACAAAACGACCAGGGCCCACCACGTCTCTGACGTTTGTACAACCGTCAGAGACTTTTCGGCTACCAACCAGTCGCGTCACCCACGCGATCTGACAAAGATGATGTGCACATTAATTGGGGGGGGGGGGGGTCCACACCTACCCCACTTGCAGAACACCGCGCGGAAGCTTCCCCCGCCTAATCAACGCGCAATTCTCAAAAAATACCACACGACACAAAACTGAGTCCAGCGTCTCGCATGCTACGCAAACAACACACTGGACTAGGGGGACTTGAAGAGATAGGTACCCGCACACGCGCAGGAAGGAAACCCGCGCGCACGTCAGCACAGTAATATGACGTGGCGTTCTAGAAGACGGCGCACGCAACAACAAAAAAGGACAAACATCACCCGACAGGAGCAGAGCCAACAGCCAATCACAGGCCAGAACACCCTGCTCCACGATCTCCTGCCAGTACGAGGTACAGAAAAAGGACGAAAAGGACGACGTCAGGACACGTGGACCAATCAACAGAAGACAGCGCAGAAAATGACAACGGCCACAATCGTACAAGACAGCTGCCATGCTCCTCACAGCCAATCACAGGCTACCTAAGCAGCCTATAAATACCTCCCTTCGTCACCAGAAGAAGGGATCGAAAAAGAGAGGAATAGAATTCATATAGAGAGCTGTGAGAGATAGATTATAGTCGAAACGCTGTAATAATCTTATAACGGTGTCTTGTAACTTGTCCTGATAAATAAGAAGTCCGTTCCTTTACATTACTAGTTCATTATCATTGTTATATTTCGATTATTAGATCGGTGTTTCTTCAAGTAGTCTATGATATATATGAGACAAAAACCAGATAACATATGACAAATCTATATGCAAATCATGTATCAGGAGCAGCATCATGTGCAATGAGCAAGTGAAGGAAATTAACAAAATGTGTGAAGCTGATCGAGACCAATAAACATAAAATAAAGATGAAAAAGAAAGTAGCTGAGGCTGAGTTGACATGGTGAATGCGACATGGGACCTTAGAAGGTTGAATGTTTCCCCAATTTATAATTATAATTATAATTATTATACGTTTGCAGCCGTGTTAAGGTGACTTATTTATGAGATGAGGCGTCGTTGTTTGTTGGGATAGCACCTTGCTTCTAACCTATTCTTTCTTCTTTGTTTCTCCCGTAATCTTCTCTTGTATTCATAGAATCTTGACATTGTATCCATCGCGACCCGACCCTGTCTTGTATGTTCCTGCTGTTTCATGCAATTGATAGTAAGTTTTGGATATACGCCTTTTACAATAAGCTAACTTGTAATTTATCATTCTAGAGGTAACTTATTTCGTTCTGAAAATTTAATGTGTTTATCATATCAAAACATCATCCAGGTATGATTTGAGTGGACGGATGAAATACGGTTTCAAGAGCTGAGTTGGTGATTCAATTTTTATTTTTAAAATCTATTATTTTGATTTTGTACTACCCTTAAATAAGAACAAATATTTAATGATTATTATACTGTAAATACTAAAGGGCTTGTAGCGGTGTAGTAACATGTTACATCCACAAGTGGCGAGGGTCTGAGCCGACATTATGTATACCTAAAAGTAAAGTTAGTGGGTATGGAGTATGTGTTTGGTCATTCGATTATACAGGTTCAGGTTTCAAACCAAAACACGTCAATTAAACCCAGAAAATCAAATCATTCAGCTGTAATGTAGAGTTTTCAAAACAAGTTTGTATTTTCTTTGATGACAATTTATGTTCTCACGGGTATATATCAATAATCATTGCAGAAGCATGTCAAGATTACCCTTTTTTTAAAAAAGCATTGCTTAATGTTTCCAACCACAAATAGTCTCTAAAATATCATATTAAAAAAACAAAGAGATGCATTAAGAAGTCCAACTACATTCATTCATTGTAATCCCAAAAGAGATAAATCAAAAATACAATTAAAAACTATAACTATAAAACAGGATTTTATTTGACTATTTCGTCCTTCAAAGCTCCTTAGCGGTACTGTAAAAATAATATAGAAAAGAAAGAGGATGAAGTTAGTTACACATGCTTTAAAACTGACATGGCAGCCCGAATAAGTGGGTGTTTAGGATTGCTCATTAAAGTGCTTAATGAAACAAACAAGTTAAAATCCAACCGGCTTATTTCAATCAAACCAAGCAGTTTAGATAAGCACAAGTAGTTTTAAGCAGTGTAGAGGGCAGCCGAGTATCGCCTCAATGCCTCATTCATTCAACCCACGCCATTAAACAAAAAAACAAATTCAAATACTATCAAAATTACACCATCATTTATTAATTCAAACCCCGGCTGAAAGTGTATACATAGATACCTTAATGAATCCAATTTCTTTGGCGTTGCTGTGGAAGCACTGTCTGCAGCACATAAGACCATATTTCCTGATCAAGCCGTGGGAATTCCCACACACACGACTGCCAGAAACAATAAAACGTTGCAATGAAATACTCTAGTTCACGATGATAAAAAAAACAATGCAGACAGCCGATTGGTATGTTTCAAATCATCAAAATAAAATAGGAATGTTTTACTTTGACAATAAACAGCTATGATTTCTATATTACATTCTGAGGAAAAAAAAAACCAAAATTTGCGCTGGGAAACTCTAATCCAATAAAGATGAGCTTATAGAAGGAAAGTTACAACTTGAAAGAAAGCAATGCACATTGCCAATTGCTATATGTTTTAGGCTATCCGGTATGGGGACCGACTTCGGCCCATCGTTGTTGTCATGGCCCATAGTACACCGCCCCCAACGGGCGAAAACGGCCAAAAACAGACCCTAGGCCTGTCACTCGGTGATGACCCGGCCAGGCGGCTTACGCGGTGTCGGGTGGTCCTCAACGACGGAAAGTCTTAGAATATCATAAGACCAAAGTACAAATGTTGGTGTAGTTTGACATATGCAACTCCACAAACAACGTGATCAAAATTTTGTTTGATATTTAAAAAAAGACACAAATGGATAATTAAGCAACTTCAGATTTGTAAATACTTAATTTGCTTTTTAGACGCACGATTAAATAAATCCTGGGAGATAGTAGAATTGGAAGGAATTAATAATCTCCAGACGAAGGAAAAGCTAACCATTACACATTAAATTCAATCAACCAATCTTCAATACGGTTTCATCTTCTATTCGAATGTTGTTATATAGCTAAGCAGTTACTTTAATTAAAATTAAGCAGTAATTCAGTCTAATAATCTATCAATCGCAGATACATATGAAGCAGAGAGATCGATGAAAAGGTTATAGTGATTACCAGGCGCGGGATCCAGGGCCGTAGGTCTTAGGATGAGAGTTCCACACATTTGAGTGTCCCATTTTACTATACTACTCCACTCAACTCAACGATGATTTCTCCAAACACGCTAGCTTCTTTGGGTTTGCCAAAGCCACCCAAAACTTTTCTATTTATACACCACGCCTCTTCCTTCAAACCCTAATTAGTTTCACTAAATAATAGTAAAATTGAGTAAATTACACATTTAGGCCATGGGGTATACCTTCACACCAAGAGTGTTAACGGTGACGTGGCATGTTAACTTTTATTGTGCACCACTCCCTTCCCATGTTAAGTAGCATTAAATTGTCACTAAGTTAACATGACTTAAAAGAGAGAAAGCTAAGGGATGTGGTAGAGTTAAGGGGCGTTAAACCATTTTCTTGAAGTGAGCTAGTGTGAAAAGAGACAAAATGAAGGATGTGAAATCTAGGTGGAGTTAAAGATGGTTAGAGTATACCCCATGGCCTTAGACCATGTAGTTTGAGCGGAAATTTAGTTTCGCTCTAAAATCTAAAAAGAACAATTTTAGATTAACACGCTGTTCTATAGTTTCATTAAAGGATAGAAGAGAAATGATTGAGAAAGAAGTGGAGAAAAAATGTGTTCCAGAGTTTTTTGTAAGAGGGAAATGGAGAGAATGAGAGGGATAATAAAGAGGTTTTTAGGGTGATTTTCAATCTTTCCAATTTGAAAGGAATTGAAGAGAAAGGAAGAGGAGGGGAATCATTTCTCTTCCATCCTTTAATGAAACTCTGAAACAAAGTGTAAAGGGGGAGGTTGGCAAAGGCAAGAGAGGTGATGAAAGTCACGGGACGGGACAATGACAAGGGGGCTAACAAGAAAAAAATGTTTGAAAGGAGGAGGGGGCAACGCCTAATAGAATTCCCAAGGGAGGAGAGGGGGGGGGGGGGGGGGGGGGGGGAATGCGCGTCAAAACGTAGGAGGGGGTGTTGTGGGCGGCGTGGAGAGGCTTGCATTCCCACTTAGCTTTAGCTTGAATAATTCATTCTCTTTTATTTCTAGTCCAAGTAGGGTTAATTTTTACGTTTAACATGGCAACTAGATTTTTTTTTTCTTTGAACAGCTATATATATATATATATATATATATATATATATATAGGGGAAAGTTATTTTGAGAACACCTATATTTCGTGCGAACTGTGAGAACGGCATCTAAAACCATTTAAATTCAAAATTTCTTTTTACACTTGTCTTTATTACTAAAATACAATCCCCAAAACACAATTTACGCGTAAAAATTCAAACGTATACGAAAATAATTTGTTTTTACACATGTGTAAATTTGCTGTTTATACATGTGTAAACTGTTTCATTTACACATGTGTAAAAAGTTAATTTGAAAGTGTTTTTGCAAGAAAAGATGGATTGTTTGAAAAGAAAATTCATTTATTAATGCTGTATTTTGATTATAATGGAATTTGTATTAAAAAAATTTGATTTTGATTGATTTTTGTACTTGTTCTCACGGTTCTCACAATATTTAGCGTTCTCAAGATAACCCTCCCCTATATATATATACTGAAACACTAGCAAGACACTAAAAAAGATGATACACCGAAAGGCATCAAGAAAAATTAAAATTACATCAATCATTCCAATCTAAAGCGGTATATTCCCCTATGTTTGAAAAAAAAAACAGAAAAAAAGGTAAAACCTTGTGTGATTTGAAAAGAAAAACTTATCAAAAACATTAAGTTCACAAACCTTGTATGATTTAAACATAAAACAATACAAATTTTTGTTATTGTATCCATAACCTATATTTAAATTAATTCAAAATTAAGAAAATATATAATGTATAAGTCACTAAAAGTGTCTAAAACACATGTTGTACTCGTTATTAATTCACTACAAATTATAGTTGATACGAAAAAAAAAATTAATTGACCTTTTCAAACTTATAAAAACAACACATTAATTTTAAAAATACTTTATCTAAATAAAATTCAAAAATCGTATTTAAAAGCTCTCTAAGAATTTCTAAAATCGTAACACTTTCTCTAACTTGTATATATATCTTTTATTTATAAAACACTAGACTTTTGCCCGCGTTTACACGTGGTTCACCAACGTACAATTATTTTGAGTGGTAAAACGTAAAAAAAATATATAGTAGCAATATTTTATTAAAATTTAAAAGAAACCAATACACATTTTATTCAAATATCACTAAATATTTCTTTATACACCACATTTTTTGTTTTAGTCTTGACCTTCCTATCAGCATCAAGTATAAGTAACTTAACACATGCCCTGTTTTTAACTCTTGACAATGCGACATAAAGCTGGCCATGTGAGAATACAGGGTCTCTTAAATACAATCCAACCTTCGATAGAGACTGTCCTTGGCTTTTATTGATGGTCATTGCGAAACATACGAATATTGAGAATTGGCGCCTTTGGAAATTGACTGGAATCATGTTATCAGATGGTATTTGAGGAGTATTATCTAGTAAAAATAAATAGTAGTGAAAAATATTTCTTACAAAATGTTAAAAGTATTTAAATAAAACATTTAGTATTCAAATATTTTTAAAGTTTAACAGAAATATATAATTTCAAATTCTAGTATTTAATATTTTAATTTTTACTTGTAATCAATTTGAGAAAATTACAACCAAAATTATTGATTGTTATATTTTAAATATATTAGGAAATCATAATTTAAAGATAATAAATAGGTGTAATGGTTACCATTATTAACTTTAATTCAAAAGTTTGTTTTTTTTAAAGATTAATTCATTCAAAATGTGTTATTAAAAGGATAAATAATATGTGTAAATTCTTACTATTATTAAACAAAATTTGAAATTTGAAATTTTGTCTAATTCGAAATTAAATATTTCGAATTTTAATTTGAAATTTGAAATTGATAATTCGTTATTTAATTGATTACCAATATAAGTTAAACTAATATTAGGATAATACAGGGCAATTAATAAGATCAATTAACGTATTAATAAAAGTTGACACAACTTATGTAGGGACTTTGAATCATATTAACTGTGTAAATAAAAGGATAATTAGTACCAATATAAGCTAAACTAATATTAGAATAATATAACACAATTAATATCTCCAATTAATGTATTAATTGGAGAGTTGACACTAGTTTGAATCTTATTAAATTTGTAATTAAATGGATAATTAGTATGTGTAATTTGTTACCATTATTAATCAAAGCTAAAAAATTGAAATTTTGTATAATTCGAATTTAAATATTTTGAACTTAATTTGAATTTTGAATTTCAAAATTCAAAATTTAACTTATTACCAACATAAATTACACTAAATTTAGGAAGTGAGTAATTTGAATGTAATAAGAAAATTTAATAAGTTCTTAATTTACGTAAGTTTCCTTTCTCATTCTCATTTTTTAAGCTAAATTTTTTAATTTAGAATGGGTCTAATTCGAAATTAAATATTTTGAATTTTAATTTGAAATTTGAGTTGATAATTCGTTATTTAATTGATTACCAATATAAGTTAAAACTAATATTAGGATAATATAGGGAAATTAATAGGATCAATTAATGTATTAATAAAAGTTGACACAACTTATGTAGGGACTTCGAATCATATTAACTGTGTAAATAAAAGGATAATTAGTATGTGTAATTCCTTACAATTATTAACCAAAATTTTAAATTTTGTAAAATTCGAATTTAAACATTTCGAACTTTAATTTGAAATTTGAATTAAAAATTCGATATTTAATTTATTACCAATATAAGCTAAACTAATATTAGAATAATATAGCACAATTAATATGATCATTTAATGTATTAATTGGAGAGTTGACACTACTTTGAATCTTATTAAATTTGTAATTAAAAGGATAATTAGCTTGTGTAATTTGTTACCCTTATTAATCAAAACTAACAAAATTGAAAGTTTGTATAATTCGAATTTAAATATTTTGAATTTAATTTAAATTTTGAATTTCAAAATTCAAATTTTAACTTATTACCAATATAAATTACACTAAATTTAGAAAGTGAGTAATTTAAATGTAATAAGAAAATTTAATGAGTTCCTAATTTACGTAAGTTTCCTTTCTCGTTACCATTATTAATCAAAACTAAAAAAATTGAAATTTTGTATAATTCGAATTTAAATATTTTGAATTTAATTTAAATTTTGAATTTTAAAATTCAAATTTTAACTTACTACCAATATAAATTACACTAAATTTAGGAAGTTAGTAATTTAAATGTAATAAGGAAATTTAATGAGTTCCTAATTTACGTAAGTTTCCTTTCTCATTCTCATTTATTAAGGTAAAATTTTAAATTTAGAATGGGCATAAATAGTTAATATATATAATTATTATTAATGTGTATTTATTATCTACGAAAAATATGTGATTTTCAATTTTAAAATTTTTTAAAAAGTCGAACAATTGTTTATATGGTAAAATCTTTAATTTGGAATGAGCGTAAATATAGTTAATATATAATTATTTTACAAAAAATTAGGTTTTGATTAATATACAAAACATAATTTTGAAAAAAATAAAGTTGGGATAATTATAAAAAAGATTTGAACAATATAGAAAAGTAACCTAGGAAATAAAACAACTAATGAACAAAATAATAAGGAGAATAAAAACTTACAACAGATTGAGTGGCGTGTCTACAACAATTGATTTTGTTTCAAGAAAGACCCATCACTTTTACGTTTAAGGCAGTTTGGAAGAACGATCTAGTTTCAAAAGAAAAGGATATAGTATATTAATCTTCAAGATCTTAAAATTAGATGTATAAAACACACATAATACAACTAAATCGGAAGTTTTAAATCATACCATAAAATTATATCCATATTAAATAATATCATTCAATTCTATATCCCCATAAATCGGAAGTTTTAAATCATTCCATAAAATTAGAAGGTTAAAAATAGGAAAGATCATAGATTCTTTTGAAAAAAATTAAACCACTTTCCGATTTTGACACAATGCAATCGGGTGCACCCACATCCGAGATCCATGATCCATCCAATCAACAACCAAACTAAAGATTTTCACTAAAAAAACATTATCTCAAGCATATGAAGATCCGAATTATATTAAATCCTCAAGAACAAATAAGAACAAATGATGAAAATTCTTGAACCCTTTAAACAATCTTAGTCGAATAAGAAGTTATGAACATGAAAGAAAAAATACGTGATGAATAATTGTCATTTTATTGGATCGATTGGTGGAAATTGGATGCTTTAGTTCAAATATATCTATCTAATACCATCATGTTCAATGGTTAGCTACCTCACAATCACAATTGAAACACATAAGAATTAATTATTAATTCATGCTCTTCACGTGTCACACCCTCAAAATTCACTTGCGGAGTTTTACCGCGAGGCGCATGACAAACCAGGATCCAAACCAACGATCACAATAAACAAGTCTAAATGAATATAATGCAATTTCAAAACATAGTTTAAAATCCCCGTTTACAGCGGAAGCTTATTCAAAACAGTATCTCAAAAGTAAACCAATTGTTCAACATATGAAAACCATGCGACTCTAACTAGACGCCGTGCAGACGCGTGCGCCCTAGTCCAGTAGTGCTACCTTAGCGACCTGAGAAAACATGTAAAAGTTTACGTCAGCACAAAAATGCTGGTGAGTTTACAGGTTTTGTAATCCAAGTACCAAGTCCACCTGTCCATACTATAACAAATCGAAAACCAGTGTACGCTAGCTAGGCGTATGTTTTGTTACTACCACGATTGGAAAACCATTACTAACTCGCAAACCAAATGTGTGCCCGATGTAGTAACCCTGTTGTTCCTGTTTGAGACAATATGCACCCGCCGACCCTCCAAGTCGACGAGCGGGGTTGGTCACTCCCAATAGCGCTATTCACATTTCCCCGTTGTGCAAACCCGCACATTCATGGTTCCCCCCGGGACTTCCAAAGATCGTGTAGTACACAATAGAAACCCATAGTATGACAGTAGTTACCAAATAATCGTTTTAACACATGTTTTCTCCCCCGAAAAGTGTAAACCAGTTTAAAAGAGGGGCCGTAAACTCACCTTAAGTTGCGTTACTTCGTAATACGAATAACTCAGCAGCTATGCTAGTCCCGTAAAGCGGCGACCTAACATATGACAGTTACAAGCACTTAGACTAATAACCCGCAGGTTAATTAGTCCCTAGATGTCCAGACCATAACCAAGTTCGTTTGAAAACACTGTGACTGTTTAACTGACCCAAAGTACAAGACTCGACATCCCATTGGTGACCCGAGACTTCCCGTGTTATGTTTACGCTCTCAAACATGAAATCATGCAATCATACTTAACATACGTTAACGCACAACAAGTTATAGCACATAGCTCACGTATCACCGAATTACATCCAAACATATGTTACCAAGTTATTAGATATGTTACGGGGTTCCTAGCATGTTCCTACATGTCAAATCGGGTCTCGGAATGCTAATTTATACTTACAGCAGCAGTACACGCGATTAGGAAAAGTCAACTAGCATTTAGGTTGGTCAACTGGCATTTAGGAAGGCTAATCGCATATAACTACTAGCATTTAGGGCTAATTGCATGTAACTACTAGCATTTAGGGCTAATTGCATGTAACTACTAGCATTTAGGGCTATACCACATGTATCTACTAGCAATTAGGGCTAATCGCATGTATCAACTAGCAATTAGGCCCTAATCGCATGAAACATAGGCGATTGGCCTCCTAATCGCCTCTAATATAGGCGATTAGGATTGCTAATCGCCTGTAACCTTGCTGTTCCGGTTTTTCGCGCGTTTAACGCTCCAAATCAGATCCAGAACGTGTGTAACCACCCAATATCATCCCAACAACTATTCTAAACATGTTTAACCCAAAATCCTTCGTTTAACCTCGTATTATCAGTCCTGCATGCAACCATGTAATCCAAACGCCATACACATAGCATGAAACACCACATTAACATGCATAACTATAACCCTAATAATCAATTCTCATATTTTATCATCATAATATCATTAGTATTCTGAATTAACCTAATAACATGTTAATCCTTCATCTTGAATCATAAAAACCCTAGCTTTCTAATCATAAACACACATAACACATGCATACTAGTTAAAATCCGATTAACAACACTTATTAACGATTTTCAGAAAGCTTTTCCGTTTTAGAACAGGTCTGGACTATTAGGGATTGTATAAAAACGTTTATAAGATTGCATGGATGGAAACCAAACCTTAGATTTGTAAAAGAATGATGGATTAAGCTTGAAACCTTGTGTTTTGATAAAAAATCGCGTTCCAGAGGTTGTGTGTGTGTTGGGGCGGGTTATGGGACGACTAGGGTTTGTATAATGAAGTTTAGGAGGTCAAGTATGGTATTTATAGTCGTTTTAGTCGTCCAGCCCGTAACTAGCGATTATGCAGCCTTTACACGCGATTAGGAAGCCTAATCGCATGTAAGTTCATGCAATTGGGGCCTAATCGCATGAACAGTCATGCAATTGGTCCCCTACTCGCCCCTAAAGGGCCTACTCGCCTCCCTTATAGGCGATTAGGCCTCCCTAATCGCCTATAGGGGCTGGTTTCGTGTGTTTTGCGCGTTAAACCCCGTTTTAACATATGTTAACACATATTCACATACCGACAAGTCACATAATGATTGTAAACACATAACACATGTAAATACACATATTCACACTCGTTCACCAATTCCCGGGACTCGAGACTTGTATGTTCCGTATGCCCTGACGATCCTACAAATCGTCACCGTTTGTACACTTGGTTAAGGACTGACATCTAATGAACCTCTAGACCAACATCCAATGATCTTCTAGACTAAACCGATAGTTCCCGAACCATAACCCGACTTAACTAACCCAGTTAAGTACAATATACGCGTGACTCGCTAAGGTAGACTTTCATCTAGACAACGTTGTTAACCAGAATTTGCCGGGTGTCACATCATCCCCACGTTAAAAGAATTTTCGTCCCGAAAATTGCACAAGTATCAAAAGGAATAACGAAGGAAACAACAAAAGATAGAAACCAAAAATAGAAACCAAAAAGAGAGATTTACCCGAGTTGTCACATCATCCCCACGTTAAAAGGAATCTCGCCCCGAGATTCATTCAGCTGCAGAAGAGACATATCTCGACTCGAACGCTTCCTTAGGAAAGAGATGAGGATACTTAGACTTCATCTGATCCTCCCGTTCCCACGTGTACTCTGGTCCCCGGTTCGAGTTTCACCGAACCTTAACGATACGAATCTTGCTGTGACGTAGGCTACGAATCTTGTAATCAAGGATCTCCACAGGTTCTTCCACAATCCGAAGACGATCATCAACCTTGATCTCTTCCAGTGGAACAATGAGAGACTCGTCAGCCAGACACTTCTTCAAGTTGGACACATGGAAGACGTTATGTACGTTACCGAGCTCCGTCGGTAAATCAAGACGATATGCCACCGGCCCAATCCGTTCCAGGATCGTAAATGGGCCGACATACCGCGGATTGAGTTTGCCACGCTTCCCAAAGCGTATGACGCCCTTCCATGGTGAGACTTTTAGAAGTACTTTGTCATTAACTTGGAATTCCAATGGTTTGCGACGCTGATCAGCATAACTCTTTTGCCGATCCCGTGCCGCTGCTAACCGGTTACGAATCTGTACGATCTTTTCCGAAGTTTCGTACACTAGTTCAGGCCCAGTGAGTTGACTCTCACCCACTTCAGCCCAACAAAGAGGAGAACGGCATTTCCGTCCGTACAGTGCCTCGAACGGAGCCGCCTTGATGCTCGTGTGATAACTGTTGTTGTATGAGAATTCTACTAACGGTAGATGAGCTTCCCAACCCTTGCCAAAATCGATTACACATGCCCGCAGCATGTCTTCCAAAGTTTGAATCGTGCGCTCACTCTGACCGTCAGTCTGTGGATGATAAGCTGTACTCATGTCTAGTTGGGTACCCAAAGCCTTGTGCAAAGACTTCCAGAAGTGAGAAGTAAAATGGGAGTCACGATCCGAGATAATAGAAACTGGCACCCCATGCTTAGAAACAACTTCCTTCAAATAAAGTCGAATTTTCTATCCTTCTGCGTGAGAGTGGTCAGGGGTTGAGCGATCTTCGAGAACCCTTGAATGAAACGACGATAGTAGCCCGCAAGGCCTAGGAATTGCCGCACCTCAGTTGGCGTCTTAGGTGCTCCCCAGTCCTTGATCGCTTCGATCTTAGCTGGATCGACATGAATCCCTAGTTCATTAACCACATGTCCTAGGAACTGAACTTCGCGTAACCAAAAGTCACACTTTGAGAACTTGGCGTAAAGTTGTTCCCGTCGCAAGAGTTCCAAAACTAACCGCAGATGTTCCTCATGTTCGGTCTTGTTCTTAGAGTAAATCAGGATGTCATCAATAAACACGATGACGAACTTGTCAAGATATGGTTTGCAAACGCGGTTCATCAAATCCATGAAAACCGCCGGTGCGTTTGTAAGACCGAAAGGCATGACCAAGAATTCGAAATGGCCATAACGTGTACGAAAGGCAGTCTTTGCAACGTCAGCTTCCCTTACCCGCAACTGGTGATAACCGGACCTCAAGTCAATCTTGGAATAGTAACTAGAACCCTGGAGCTGGTCGAATAGATCATCAATACGTGGAAGAGGATAACGGTTCTTGACGGTCAATTTGTTCAGTTCTCTGTAGTCCACACACAATCGGAAACTTCCATCCTTCTTCTTGACAAATAGAATCGGGGCTCCCCAAGGGGAAGAACTTGGCCTGATGAAACCCTTGTCCAAGAGTTCCTGTAACTGACTAGACAATTCCTGCATCTCGGGAGGTGCAAGACGGTAGGGGGCCCGAGCAATAGGAGCAGCCCCTGGTACAAGATCAATACCGAACTCGACTTGACGATGGGGAGGAAGACCAGATAAATCATCAGGAAATACATCAGGAAACTCACGTACAACTGGAATATCGTCAATCTTCTTCTCATCACCAGAGGAAACAGATAAAAGTGCCAAAACGGCTGGATAACCCTTTCGAAGACACTTAAGGGCTTTCATGCTAGAGATGATGTTTAGCGGAACACCACCCTTGATACCGTACACAGAAAGGAATTCTCCATCAGGGAGAGGAATCCGAATAATCTTGTCGTAACAGACAATCTCCGCGCGATACAAAGACAACCAATCCATGCCTACCACCACGTCAAAACTACCCAAAGGTACCGGCATAAGGTCGATGGGGAACGACAAACCCGACAACTCTAATTGACACTCCCGAAGGATACTAGTAGCTTCAATCTTTTTACCGTCAGCCAACTCAATAATATACTTAGTCTCTAATGGTACGGGTACTACATCTAGCAGTCGACTAACTTCCATGGATACAAAACTCTTGTCGGCACCAGAATCAAATAACACACTAACAGAACGATTATTGAGAAGGAACGTACCGGTAACTGTGTCAGGATCCTGTCTAGCCTCAGCGGCTCCAATGACGAAGGCGCGTGCATTTCTGCCACCGCCCCCGTTGTTCCCATTACCGTTGTTTCCACCCTGCTTCAGTTTTGGGCAATCCTTCTTGTAATGACCGGTCTCACCACAGTTGTAGCATCCTTGTCTTCCCGCAGTTCCTTGAGTAGTAGGAGCTGAGTTAGTAGTCGGGGCCTGGGTCGATGGAAGTGTAACCCGACAATCTTTAGCAAAATGCCCAATTCGCTGGCAGCGATGACAACGGTTACTGTCGCAGTTCCCTTGATGATGACGTCCACACTTGTTACATTTGGGCAGTTTCCCCGCATAACCACCCTGCTTGTTACCCGAAGAAGAAGAACCCCCATTATCGAACCTCTTACCCTGCTGTGCTGGCCCAGACCCTTTTCCTTCATTATCCCACTTGCGCTTGTTGTTCTCAGGGGCCTTGACAGTCGAACCCTTAGCAGGCAAAATACCCTCATTCACCTTCAAGTTGGTCATCCTATGAGCCGATCGGACCACCTCTGCGTATGTAGGATGATTTCCCGCAGCCACTAACCCTGCGATTTCCGGTACTAACCCCGAGACATAGTGTTCAATCCTCCTGTACTCTGGCACATGCAGATCAGGACACAGCACTGCCAACTCGTTACGCCTCACAGTATACTTCTCAATCTCAGACCCAGTCATCTTGAGGTTCCACACCTCGTGCTCTAGCTTCTGCACCTCTTCCCTCGGACAGTACTCACGTTTCAGCAGCTGCACAAAATTCTCCCAAGGCATAGCATACGCCTCCCCAATACCCATATTCTGGGTGATGTTATTCCACCAAGTCAAAGCAACATCCTGGAATAACGCAGCAGCATACTTAACCCGATCTTCTGGGAGACAGTTACACATCAGAAACACTGACTCCACCTTCTCCAGCCACCTGAGTAAGCTCACCGCACCCTCAGTGCCAGAGAATTCCTGGGGCTTACAGTCCCGAAACATCTTGTAGGTACACATGGGTGGGGGTGGGTTAACAGGACCACCTGAAATGAAATGCGTGAGGAATCACGACGAATGTAAACAAGGTTCACTAATGAGGCAAAGAAAATGGATAAATCAACTTACCACCACCGTTGTGCCCTAACTGGAAGGCAGCTTGGAGCAAGTTGTTCAGATCAGCCTGTGATAGGTTAATACCTCCACGACCACCAGCACCACCGCGACCACCACCACGTCCACCATTGCGACCACCTCCACGTCCTCCTCTTACTCCAGACATGATTCTGGCAGAAAGAACGAGAAAATTTAGTTTCGCAGATAAAGGTAACCACTAATGTTTACAAGATCAAAGCTAGATCCAATCCAGGACTATCCCTTCAAACCCAGAGCTCACTAGGGCTTCCATGCATTTCGGTTTATGATTTTGTGTGCACCCAAAATGATAAACCGCTCTACATGGTCCTCCAAGTGTTCTCCTAGTTCAAAGTTTAAATCGCCGAACATAGACTCTTAGCTATACACCGTAATACTACGGTAGTTTATGGCAAATGTTTCTATTGGAGTACGAAAGGGAGAAGTCCGAGCCTTGGACAAATCTCAAGAGTATACGAGTTACCCCAATATACTACACTGCCTAGAAAGCAAGTAACCCAACCTAAGATAGAACGGATGATGTAACGTAGAAAGACCAAATGATTTAGAGACATCCCGACAAGACCATACGTAAACCACCATAATGTTTAGTACCATGTGATCGTCTAGTGTGTGCGACTCGGCTATAGACTAGACTCTACATGCAGTCCTAGTTCACTATAACCATTGGCTCTGATACCAATCTGTCACACCCTCAAAATCCACTTGCGGAGTTTTACCGCGAGGCGCATGACAAACCAGGATCCAAACCAACAATCACAATAAACAAGTCTAAATGAATATAATGCAATTTCAAAACATAGTTTAAAATCCCCGTTTACAGCGGAAGCTTATTCAAAACAGTATCTCAAAAGTAAACCAATTGTTCAACATATGAAAACCATGCGACTCTAACTAGACGCCGTGCAGACGCGTGCGCCCTAGTCCAGTAGTGCTACCTTAGCGACCTGAGAAAACATGTAAAAGTTTACGTCAGCACAAAAATGCTGGTGAGTTTACAGGTTTTGTAATCCAAGTACCAAGTCCACCTGTCCATACTATAACAAATCGAAAACCAGTGTACGCTAGCTAGGCGTATGTTTTGTTACTACCACGATTGGAAAACCATTACTAACTCGCAAACCAAATGTGTGCCCGATGTAGTAACCCTGTTGTTCCTGTTTGAGACAATATGCACCCGCCGACCCTCCAAGTCGACGAGCGGGGTTGGTCACTCCCAATAGCGCTATTCACATTTCCCCGTTGTGCAAACCCGCACATTCATGGTTCCCCCCGGGACTTCCAAAGATCGTGTAGTACACAATAGAAACCCATAGTATGACAGTAGTTACCAAATAATCGTTTTAACACATGTTTTCTCCCCCGAAAAGTGTAAACCAGTTTAAAAGAGGGGCCGTAAACTCACCTTAAGTTGCGTTACTTCGTAATACGAATAACTCAGCAGCTATGCTAGTCCCGTAAAGCGGCGATCTAACATATGACAGTTACAAGCACTTAGACTAATAACCCGCAGGTTAATTAGTCCCTAGATGTCCAGACCATAACCAAGTTCGTTTGAAAACACCGTGACTGTTTAACTGACCCAAAGTACAAGACTCGACATCCCATTGGTGACCGAGACTTCCCGTGTTATGTTTACGCTCTCAAACATGAAATCATGCAATCATACTTAACATACGTTAACGCACAACAAGTTATAGCACATAGCTCACGTATCACCGAATTACATCCAAACATATGTTACCAAGTTATTAGATATGTTACGGGGTTCCTAGCATGTTCCTACATGTCAAATCGGGTCTTGGAATGCTAATTTATACTTACAGCAGCAGTACACGCGATTAGGAAAAGTCAACTAGCATTTAGGTTGGTCAACTGGCATTTAGGAAGGCTAATCGCATATAACTACTAGCATTTAGGGCTAATTGCATGTAACTACTAGAATTTAGGGCTGATTGCATGTAACTACTAGCATTTAGGGCTATACCACATGTATCTACTAGCAATTAGGGCTAATCGCATGTATCAACTAGCAATTAGGCCCTAATCGCATGAAACATAGGCGATTGGCCTCCTAATCGCCTCTAATATAGGCGATTAGGATTGCTAATCGCCTGTAACCTTGCTGTTCCGGTTTTTCGCGCGTTTAACGCTCCAAATCAGATCCAGAACGTGTGTAACCACCCAATATCATCCCAACAACTATTCTAAACATGTTTAACCCAAAATCCTTCGTTTAACCTCGTATTATCAGTCCTGCATGCAACCATGTAATCCAAACGCCATACACATAGCATGAAACACCACATTAACATGCATAACTATAACCCTAATAATCAATTCTCAGATTTTATCATCATAATATCATTAGTATTCTGAATTAACCTAATAACATGTTAATCCTTCATCTTGAATCATAAAAACCCTAGCTTTCTAATCATAAACACACATAACACATGCATACTAGTTAAAATCCGATTAACAACACTTATTAACGATTTTCAGAAAGCTTTTCCGTTTTAGAACAGGTCTGGACTATTAGGGATTGTATAAAAACGTTTATAAGATTGCATGGATGGAAACCAAACCTTAGATTTGTAAAAGAATGATGGATTAAGCTTGAAACCTTGTGTTTTGATCAAAAATCGCGTTCCAGAGGTTGTGTGTGTGTTGGGGCGGGTTATGGGACGACTAGGGTTTGTATAATGAAGTTTAGGAGGTCAAGTATGGTATTTATAGTCGTTTTTAGTCGTCCAGCCCGTAACTAGCGATTATGCAGCCTTTACACGCGATTAGGAAGCCTAATCGCATGTAAGTTCATGCAATTGGGGCCTAATCGCATGAACAGTCATGCAATTGGTCCCCTACTCGCCCCTAAAGGGCCTACTCGCCTCCCTTATAGGCGATTAGGCCTCCCTAATCGCCTATAGGGGCTGGTTTCGTGTGTTTTGCGCGTTAAACCCCGTTTTAACATATGTTAACACATATTCACATACCGACAAGTCACATAATGATTGTAAACACATAACACATGTAAATACACATATTCACACTCGTTCACCAATTCCTGGGACTCGAGACTTGTATGTTCCGTATGCCCTGACGATCCTACAAATCGTCACCGTTTGTACACTTGGTTAAGGACTGACATCTAATGAACCTCTAGACCAACATCCAATGATCTTCTAGACTAAACCGATAGTTCCCGAACCATAACCCGACTTAACTAACCCAGTTAAGTACAATATACGCGTGACTCGCTAAGGTAGACTTTCATCTAGACAACGTTGTTAACCAGAATTTGCCGGGTGTCACATCATCCCCACGTTAAAAGAATTTTCGTCCCGAAAATTGCACAAGTATCAAAAGGAATAACGAAGGAAACAACAAAAGATAGAAACCAAAAATAGAAACCAAAAAGAGAGATTTACCCGAGTTGTCACATCATCCCCACGTTAAAAGGAATCTCGCCCCGAGATTCATTCAGCTGCAGAAGAGACATATCTCGACTCGAACGCTTCCTTAGGAAAGAGATGAGGATACTTAGACTTCATCTGATCCTCCCGTTCCCACGTGTACTCTGGTCCCCGGTTCGAGTTTCACCGAACCTTAACGATACGAATCTTGCTGTGACGTAGGCTACGAATCTTGTAATCAAGGATCTCCACAGGTTCTTCCACAATCCGAAGACGATCATCAACCTTGATCTCTTCCAGTGGAACAATGAGAGACTCGTCAGCCAGACACTTCTTCAAGTTGGACACATGGAAGACGTTATGTACGTTACCGAGCTCCGTCGGTAAATCAAGACGATATGCCACCGGCCCAATCCGTTCCAGGATCGTAAATGGGCCGACATACCGCGGATTGAGTTTGCCACGCTTCCCAAAGCGTATGACGCCCTTCCATGGTGAGACTTTTAGAAGTACTTTGTCATTAACTTGGAATTCCAATGGTTTGCGACGCTGATCAGCATAACTCTTTTGCCGATCCCGTGCCGCTGCTAACCGGTTACGAATCTGTACGATCTTTTCCGAAGTTTCGTACACTAGTTCAGGCCCAGTGAGTTGACTCTCACCCACTTCAGCCCAACAAAGAGGAGAACGGCATTTCCGTCCGTACAGTGCCTCGAACGGAGCCGCCTTGATGCTCGTGTGATAACTGTTGTTGTATGAGAATTCTACTAACGGTAGATGAGCTTCCCAACCCTTGCCAAAATCGATTACACATGCCCGCAGCATGTCTTCCAAAGTTTGAATCGTGCGCTCACTCTGACCGTCAGTCTGTGGATGATAAGCTGTACTCATGTCTAGTTGGGTACCCAAAGCCTTGTGCAAAGACTTCCAGAAGTGAGAAGTAAAATGGGAGTCACGATCCGAGATAATAGAAACTGGCACCCCATGCTTAGAAACAACTTCCTTCAAATAAAGTCGAATTTTCTATCCTTCTGCGTGAGAGTGGTCAGGGGTTGAGCGATCTTCGAGAACCCTTGAATGAAACGACGATAGTAGCCCGCAAGGCCTAGGAATTGCCGCACCTCAGTTGGCGTCTTAGGTGCTCCCCAGTCCTTGATCGCTTCGATCTTAGCTGGATCGACATGAATCCCTAGTTCATTAACCACATGTCCTAGGAACTGAACTTCGCGTAACCAAAAGTCACACTTTGAGAACTTGGCGTAAAGTTGTTCCCGTCGCAAGAGTTCCAAAACTAACCGCAGATGTTCCTCATGTTCGGTCTTGTTCTTAGAGTAAATCAGGATGTCATCAATAAACACGATGACGAACTTGTCAAGATATGGTTTGCAAACGCGGTTCATCAAATCCATGAAAACCGCCGGTGCGTTTGTAAGACCGAAAGGCATGACCAAGAATTCGAAATGGCCATAACGTGTACGAAAGGCAGTCTTTGCAACGTCAGCTTCCCTTACCCGCAACTGGTGATAACCGGACCTCAAGTCAATCTTGGAATAGTAACTAGAACCCTGGAGCTGGTCGAATAGATCATCAATACGTGGAAGAGGATAACGGTTCTTGACGGTCAATTTGTTCAGTTCTCTGTAGTCCACACACAATCGGAAACTTCCATCCTTCTTCTTGACAAATAGAATCGGGGCTCCCCAAGGGGAAGAACTTGGCCTGATGAAACCCTTGTCCAAGAGTTCCTGTAACTGACTAGACAATTCCTGCATCTCGGGAGGTGCAAGACGGTAGGGGGCCCGAGCAATAGGAGCAGCCCCTGGTACAAGATCAATACCGAACTCGACTTGACGATGGGGAGGAAGACCAGATAAATCATCAGGAAATACATCAGGAAACTCACGTACAACTGGAATATCGTCAATCTTCTTCTCATCACCAGAGGAAACAGATAAAAGTGCCAAAACGGCTGGATAACCCTTTCGAAGACACTTAAGGGCTTTCATGCTAGAGATGATGTTTAGCGGAACACCACCCTTGATACCGTACACAGAAAGGAATTCTCCATCAGGGAGAGGAATCCGAATAATCTTGTCGTAACAGACAATCTCCGCGCGATACAAAGACAACCAATCCATGCCTACCACCACGTCAAAACTACCCAAAGGTACCGGCATAAGGTCGATGGGGAACGACAAACCGACAACTCTAATTGACACTCCCGAAGGATACTAGTAGCTTCAATCTTTTTACCGTCAGCCAACTCAATAATATACTTAGTCTCTAATGGTACGGGTACTACATCTAGCAGTCGACTAACTTCCATGGATACAAAACTCTTGTCGGCACCAGAATCAAATAACACACTAACAGAACGATTATTGAGAAGGAACGTACCGGTAACTGTGTCAGGATCCTGTCTAGCCTCAGCGGCTCCAATGACGAAGGCGCGTGCATTTCTGCCACCGCCCCCGTTGTTCCCATTACCGTTGTTTCCACCCTGCTTCAGTTTTGGGCAATCCTTCTTGTAATGACCGGTCTCACCACAGTTGTAGCATCCTTGTCTTCCCGCAGTTCCTTGAGTAGTAGGAGCTGAGTTAGTAGTCGGGGCCTGGGTCGATGGAAGTGTAACCCGACAATCTTTAGCAAAATGCCCAATTCGCTGGCAGCGATGACAACGGTTACTGTCGCAGTTCCCTTGATGATGACGTCCACACTTGTTACATTTGGGCAGTTTCCCCGCATAACCACCCTGCTTGTTACCCGAAGAAGAAGAACCCCCATTATCGAACCTCTTACCCTGCTGTGCTGGCCCAGACCCTTTTCCTTCATTATCCCACTTGCGCTTGTTGTTCTCAGGGGCCTTGACAGTCGAACCCTTAGCAGGCAAAATACCCTCATTCACCTTCAAGTTGGTCATCCTATGAGCCGATCGGACCACCTCTGCGTATGTAGGATGATTTCCCGCAGCCACTAACCCTGCGATTTCCGGTACTAACCCCGAGACATAGTGTTCAATCCTCCTGTACTCTGGCACATGCAGATCAGGACACAGCACTGCCAACTCGTTACGCCTCACAGTATACTTCTCAATCTCAGACCCAGTCATCTTGAGGTTCCACACCTCGTGCTCTAGCTTCTGCACCTCTTCCCTCGGACAGTACTCACGTTTCAGCAGCTGCACAAAATTCTCCCAAGGCATAGCATACGCCTCCCCAATACCCATATTCTGGGTGATGTTATTCCACCAAGTCAAAGCAACATCCTGGAATAACGCAGCAGCATACTTAACCCGATCTTCTGGGAGACAGTTACACATCAGAAACACTGACTCCACCTTCTCCAGCCACCTGAGTAAGCTCACCGCACCCTCAGTGCCAGAGAATTCCTGGGGCTTACAGTCCCGAAACATCTTGTAGGTACACATGGGTGGGGGTGGGTTAACAGGACCACCTGAAATGAAATGCGTGAGGAATCATGACGAATGTAAACAAGGTTCACTAATGAGGCAAAGAAAATGGATAAATCAACTTACCACCACCGTTGTGCCCTAACTGGAAGGCAGCTTGGAGCAAGTTGTTCAGATCAGCCTGTGATAGGTTAATACCTCCACGACCACCAGCACCACCGCGACCACCACCACGTCCACCATTGCGACCACCTCCACGTCCTCCTCTTACTCCAGACATGATTCTGGCAGAAAGAACGAGAAAATTTAGTTTCGCAGATAAAGGTAACCACTAATGTTTACAAGATCAAAGCTAGATCCAATCCAGGACTATCCCTTCAAACCCAGAGCTCACTAGGGCTTCCATGCATTTCGGTTTATGATTTTGTGTGCACCCAAAATGATAAACCGCTCTACATGGTCCTCCAAGTGTTCTCCTAGTTCAAAGTTTAAATCGCCGAACATAGACTCTTAGCTATACACCGTAATACTACGGTAGTTTATGGCAAATGTTTCTATTGGAGTACGAAAGGGAGAAGTCCGAGCCTTGGACAAATCTCAAGAGTATACGAGTTACCCCAATATACTACACTGCCTAGAAAGCAAGTAACCCAACCTAAGATAGAACGGATGATGTAACGTAGAAAGACCAAATGATTTAGAGACATCCCGACAAGACCATACGTAAACCACCATAATGTTTAGTACCATGTGATCGTCTAGTGTGTGCGACTCGGCTATAGACTAGACTCTACATGCAGTCCTAGTTCACTATAACCATTGGCTCTGATACCAATCTGTCACACCCTCAAAATCCACTTGCGGAGTTTTACCGCGAGGCGCATGACAAACCAGGATCCAAACCAACAATCACAATAAACAAGTCTAAATGAATATAATGCAATTTCAAAACATAGTTTAAAATCCCCGTTTACAGCGGAAGCTTATTCAAAACAGTATCTCAAAAGTAAACCAATTGTTCAACATATGAAAACCATGCGACTCTAACTAGACGCCGTGCAGACGCGTGCGCCCTAGTCCAGTAGTGCTACCTTAGCGACCTGAGAAAACATGTAAAAGTTTACGTCAGCACAAAAATGCTGGTGAGTTTACAGGTTTTGTAATCCAAGTACCAAGTCCACCTGTCCATACTATAACAAATCGAAAACCAGTGTACGCTAGCTAGGCGTATGTTTTGTTACTACCACGATTGGAAAACCATTACTAACTCGCAAACCAAATGTGTGCCCGATGTAGTAACCCTGTTGTTCCTGTTTGAGACAATATGCACCCGCCGACCCTCCAAGTCGACGAGCGGGGTTGGTCACTCCCAATAGCGCTATTCACATTTCCCCGTTGTGCAAACCCGCACATTCATGGTTCCCCCGGGACTTCCAAAGATCGTGTAGTACACAATAGAAACCCATAGTATGACAGTAGTTACCAAATAATCGTTTTAACACATGTTTTCTCCCCCGAAAAGTGTAAACCAGTTTAAAAGAGGGGCCGTAAACTCACCTTAAGTTGCGTTACTTCGTAATACGAATAACTCAGCAGCTATGCTAGTCCCGTAAAGCGGCGATCTAACATATGACAGTTACAAGCACTTAGACTAATAACCCGCAGGTTAATTAGTCCCTAGATGTCCAGACCATAACCAAGTTCGTTTGAAAACACCGTGACTGTTTAACTGACCCAAAGTACAAGACTCGACATCCCATTGGTGACCCGAGACTTCCCGTGTTATGTTTACGCTCTCAAACATGAAATCATGCAATCATACTTAACATACGTTAACGCACAACAAGTTATAGCACATAGCTCACGTATCACCGAATTACATCCAAACATATGTTACCAAGTTATTAGATATGTTACGGGGTTCCTAGCATGTTCCTACATGTCAAATCGGGTCTTGGAATGCTAATTTATACTTACAGCAGCAGTACACGCGATTAGGAAAAGTCAACTAGCATTTAGGTTGGTCAACTGGCATTTAGGAAGGCTAATCGCATATAACTACTAGCATTTAGGGCTAATTGCATGTAACTACTAGAATTTAGGGCTGATTGCATGTAACTACTAGCATTTAGGGCTATACCACATGTATCTACTAGCAATTAGGGCTAATCGCATGTATCAACTAGCAATTAGGCCCTAATCGCATGAAACATAGGCGATTGGCCTCCTAATCGCCTCTAATATAGGCGATTAGGATTGCTAATCGCCTGTAACCTTGCTGTTCCGGTTTTTCGCGCGTTTAACGCTCCAAATCAGATCCAGAACGTGTGTAACCACCCAATATCATCCCAACAACTATTCTAAACATGTTTAACCCAAAATCCTTCGTTTAACCTCGTATTATCAGTCCTGCATGCAACCATGTAATCCAAACGCCATACACATAGCATGAAACACCACATTAACATGCATAACTATAACCCTAATAATCAATTCTCAGATTTTATCATCATAATATCATTAGTATTCTGAATTAACCTAATAACATGTTAATCCTTCATCTTGAATCATAAAAACCCTAGCTTTCTAATCATAAACACACATAACACATGCATACTAGTTAAAATCCGATTAACAACACTTATTAACGATTTTCAGAAAGCTTTTCCGTTTTAGAACAGGTCTGGACTATTAGGGATTGTATAAAAACGTTTATAAGATTGCATGGATGGAAACCAAACCTTAGATTTGTAAAAGAATGATGGATTAAGCTTGAAACCTTGTGTTTTGATCAAAAATCGCGTTCCAGAGGTTGTGTGTGTGTTGGGGCGGGTTATGGGACGACTAGGGTTTGTATAATGAAGTTTAGGAGGTCAAGTATGGTATTTATAGTCGTTTTTAGTCGTCCAGCCCGTAACTAGCGATTATGCAGCCTTTACACGCGATTAGGAAGCCTAATCGCATGTAAGTTCATGCAATTGGGGCCTAATCGCATGAACAGTCATGCAATTGGTCCCCTACTCGCCCCTAAAGGGCCTACTCGCCTCCCTTATAGGCGATTAGGCCTCCCTAATCGCCTATAGGGGCTGGTTTCGTGTGTTTTGCGCGTTAAACCCCGTTTTAACATATGTTAACACATATTCACATACCGACAAGTCACATAATGATTGTAAACACATAACACATGTAAATACACATATTCACACTCGTTCACCAATTCCTGGGACTCGAGACTTGTATGTTCCGTATGCCCTGACGATCCTACAAATCGTCACCGTTTGTACACTTGGTTAAGGACTGACATCTAATGAACCTCTAGACCAACATCCAATGATCTTCTAGACTAAACCGATAGTTCCCGAACCATAACCCGACTTAACTAACCCAGTTAAGTACAATATACGCGTGACTCGCTAAGGTAGACTTTCATCTAGACAACGTTGTTAACCAGAATTTGCCGGGTGTCACATCATCCCCACGTTAAAAGAATTTTCGTCCCGAAAATTGCACAAGTATCAAAAGGAATAACGAAGGAAACAACAAAAGATAGAAACCAAAAATAGAAACCAAAAAGAGAGATTTACCCGAGTTGTCACATCATCCCCACGTTAAAAGGAATCTCGCCCCGAGATTCATTCAGCTGCAGAAGAGACATATCTCGACTCGAACGCTTCCTTAGGAAAGAGATGAGGATACTTAGACTTCATCTGATCCTCCCGTTCCCACGTGTACTCTGGTCCCCGGTTCGAGTTTCACCGAACCTTAACGATACGAATCTTGCTGTGACGTAGGCTACGAATCTTGTAATCAAGGATCTCCACAGGTTCTTCCACAATCCGAAGACGATCATCAACCTTGATCTCTTCCAGTGGAACAATGAGAGACTCGTCAGCCAGACACTTCTTCAAGTTGGACACATGGAAGACGTTATGTACGTTACCGAGCTCCGTCGGTAAATCAAGACGATATGCCACCGGCCCAATCCGTTCCAGGATCGTAAATGGGCCGACATACCGCGGATTGAGTTTGCCACGCTTCCCAAAGCGTATGACGCCCTTCCATGGTGAGACTTTTAGAAGTACTTTGTCATTAACTTGGAATTCCAATGGTTTGCGACGCTGATCAGCATAACTCTTTTGCCGATCCCGTGCCGCTGCTAACCGGTTACGAATCTGTACGATCTTTTCCGAAGTTTCGTACACTAGTTCAGGCCCAGTGAGTTGACTCTCACCCACTTCAGCCCAACAAAGAGGAGAACGGCATTTCCGTCCGTACAGTGCCTCGAACGGAGCCGCCTTGATGCTCGTGTGATAACTGTTGTTGTATGAGAATTCTACTAACGGTAGATGAGCTTCCCAACCCTTGCCAAAATCGATTACACATGCCCGCAGCATGTCTTCCAAAGTTTGAATCGTGCGCTCACTCTGACCGTCAGTCTGTGGATGATAAGCTGTACTCATGTCTAGTTGGGTACCCAAAGCCTTGTGCAAAGACTTCCAGAAGTGAGAAGTAAAATGGGAGTCACGATCCGAGATAATAGAAACTGGCACCCCGTGCTTAGAAACAACTTCCTTCAAATAAAGACGAGCCAAACGATCCATGGTGTCGGTCTCCTTAATAGCAAGAAAATGGGCTGATTTCGTCAACCGATCGACAATCACCCATATCTTGTCATTCCCGCATGGTGATTTAGGAAGTTGCGTGACAAAATCCATGGTAATCCGTTCCCATTTCCATTCCGGAATTTCAGGTTGTTGCAAGAGACCCGACGGTTTCTGGTATTCCACCTTGACCTTAGCACAGGTCAAGCATTTGCTCACGTATGAGGCTATATCCGACCTCATGTTTGGCCACCAGTAAAGCACCTTCAGATCTTGGTACATCTTATCCGAACCAGGATGAATAGAATACCGGGACTTATGAGCCTCATCAAGGACAAGCTCCCGTAGTCCCCCAAATAAAGGAACCCATATTGTTGATGCACTTTCTGTGGACGTCACTGTCGAATAGACTAGGGTTGAGTCTTTGTATTGTATTACATGAGATTGTGGTGATCCATAAGGGCATTATATGGATCTGTTGCATTTGTAAATATAGGACAACAAACAAAGTTCAGGTTCGACCAAACAGAAGGGGCGAATGTGGAAAATCTCCACATTCGACCTCCTCATTTGGGCGAAGGTGGACTTGTTTGTTGGACTATAAGTAGCAATCTTATGTTTAGTTTTCATGGGGTGATTTGAGTTTGTATTTTGAATGCTCTCAAGGGGGAGGTCATGCCCGACCTCCCCCTGCCACGAGATAGACGTTTATCCTACTGATGACAGTGTCTGTAACCATTTCTGAATTAATACGAATCTGTGATGACATTGTTATCGTGTATTTCTGTCTCGTCTCGAATCTCCCGTCTGAAACCGAGTTGTTTTCGCGTAATCGATCCACGAGTTCGGTCTGTAACCGGATTTTCAAGGTGATCCATAAGGGCATTATATGGATCTGTTGCATTTGTAAATATAGGACAACAAACAAAGTTCAGGTTCGACCAAACAGAAGGGGCGAATGTGGAAAATCTCCACATTCGACCTCCTCATTTGGGCGAAGGTGGACTTGTTTGTTGGACTATAAGTAGCAATCTTATGTTTAGTTTTCATGGGGTGATTTGAGTTTGTATTTTGAATGCTCTCAGGGGGAGGTCATGCCCGACCTCCCCCTGCCACGAGATAGACGTTTATCCTACTGATGACAGTGTCTGTAACCATTTCTGAATTAATACGAATCTGTGATGACATTGTTATCGTGTATTTCTGTCTCGTCTCGAATCTCCCGTCTGAAACCGAGTTGTTTTCGCGTAATCGATCCACGAGTTCGGTCTGTAACCGGATTTTCAGATGTTATTCCACCAAGTCAAAGCAACATCCTGGAATAACGCAGCAGCATACTTAACCCGATCTTCTGGGAGACAGTTACACATCAGAAACACTGACTCCACCTTCTCCAGCCACCTGAGTAAGCTCACCGCACCCTCAGTGCCAGAGAATTCCTGGGGCTTACAGTCCCGAAACATCTTGTAGGTACACATGGGTGGGGGTGGGTTAACAGGACCACCTGAAATGAAATGCGTGAGGAATCATGACGAATGTAAACAAGGTTCACTAATGAGGCAAAGAAAATGGATAAATCAACTTACCACCACCGTTGTGCCCTAACTGGAAGGCAGCTTGGAGCAAGTTGTTCAGATCAGCCTGTGATAGGTTAATACCTCCACGACCACCAGCACCACCGCGACCACCACCACGTCCACCATTGCGACCACCTCCACGTCCTCCTCTTACTCCAGACATGATTCTGGCAGAAAGAACGAGAAAATTTAGTTTCGCAGATAAAGGTAACCACTAATGTTTACAAGATCAAAGCTAGATCCAATCCAGGACTATCCCTTCAAACCCAGAGCTCACTAGGGCTTCCATGCATTTCGGTTTATGATTTTGTGTGCACCCAAAATGATAAACCGCTCTACATGGTCCTCCAAGTGTTCTCCTAGTTCAAAGTTTAAATCGCCGAACATAGACTCTTAGCTATACACCGTAATACTACGGTAGTTTATGGCAAATGTTTCTATTGGAGTACGAAAGGGAGAAGTCCGAGCCTTGGACAAATCTCAAGAGTATACGAGTTACCCCAATATACTACACTGCCTAGAAAGCAAGTAACCCAACCTAAGATAGAACGGATGATGTAACGTAGAAAGACCAAATGATTTAGAGACATCCCGACAAGACCATACGTAAACCACCATAATGTTTAGTACCATGTGATCGTCTAGTGTGTGCGACTCGGCTATAGACTAGACTCTACATGCAGTCCTAGTTCACTATAACCATTGGCTCTGATACCAATCTGTCACACCCTCAAAATCCACTTGCGGAGTTTTACCGCGAGGCGCATGACAAACCAGGATCCAAACCAACAATCACAATAAACAAGTCTAAATGAATATAATGCAATTTCAAAACATAGTTTAAAATCCCCGTTTACAGCGGAAGCTTATTCAAAACAGTATCTCAAAAGTAAACCAATTGTTCAACATATGAAAACCATGCGACTCTAACTAGACGCCGTGCAGACGCGTGCGCCCTAGTCCAGTAGTGCTACCTTAGCGACCTGAGAAAACATGTAAAAGTTTACGTCAGCACAAAAATGCTGGTGAGTTTACAGGTTTTGTAATCCAAGTACCAAGTCCACCTGTCCATACTATAACAAATCGAAAACCAGTGTACGCTAGCTAGGCGTATGTTTTGTTACTACCACGATTGGAAAACCATTACTAACTCGCAAACCAAATGTGTGCCCGATGTAGTAACCCTGTTGTTCCTGTTTGAGACAATATGCACCCGCCGACCCTCCAAGTCGACGAGCGGGGTTGGTCACTCCCAATAGCGCTATTCACATTTCCCCGTTGTGCAAACCCGCACATTCATGGTTCCCCCCGGGACTTCCAAAGATCGTGTAGTACACAATAGAAACCCATAGTATGACAGTAGTTACCAAATAATCGTTTTAACACATGTTTTCTCCCCCGAAAAGTGTAAACCAGTTTAAAAGAGGGGCCGTAAACTCACCTTAAGTTGCGTTACTTCGTAATACGAATAACTCAGCAGCTATGCTAGTCCCGTAAAGCGGCGACCTAACATATGACAGTTACAAGCACTTAGACTAATAACCCGCAGGTTAATTAGTCCCTAGATGTCCAGACCATAACCAAGTTCGTTTGAAAACACCGTGACTGTTTAACTGACCCAAAGTACAAGACTCGACATCCCATTGGTGACCCGAGACTTCCCGTGTTATGTTTACGCTCTCAAACATGAAATCATGCAATCATACTTAACATACGTTAACGCACAACAAGTTATAGCACATAGCTCACGTATCACCGAATTACATCCAAACATATGTTACCAAGTTATTAGATATGTTACGGGGTTCCTAGCATGTTCCTACATGTCAAATCGGGTCTCGGAATGCTAATTTATACTTACAGCAGCAGTACACGCGATTAGGAAAAGTCAACTAGCATTTAGGTTGGTCAACTGGCATTTAGGAAGGCTAATCGCATATAACTACTAGCATTTAGGGCTAATTGCATGTAACTACTAGCATTTAGGGCTGATTGCATGTAACTACTAGCATTTAGGGCTATACCACATGTATCTACTAGCAATTAGGGCTAATCGCATGTATCAACTAGCAATTAGGCCCTAATCGCATGAAACATAGGCGATTGGCCTCCTAATCGCCTCTAATATAGGCGATTAGGATTGCTAATCGCCTGTAACCTTGCTGTTCCGGTTTTTCGCGCGTTTAACGCTCCAAATCAGATCCAGAACGTGTGTAACCACCCAATATCATCCCAACAACTATTCTAAACATGTTTAACCCAAAATCCTTCGTTTAACCTCGTATTATCAGTCCTGCATGCAACCATGTAATCCAAACGCCATACACATAGCATGAAACACCACATTAACATGCATAACTATAACCCTAATAATCAATTCTCATATTTTATCATCATAATATCATTAGTATTCTGAATTAACCTAATAACATGTTAATCCTTCATCTTGAATCATAAAAACCCTAGCTTTCTAATCATAAACACACATAACACATGCATACTAGTTAAAATCCGATTAACAACACTTATTAACGATTTTCAGAAAGCTTTTCCGTTTTAGAACAGGTCTGGACTATTAGGGATTGTATAAAAACGTTTATAAGATTGCATGGATGGAAACCAAACCTTAGATTTGTAAAAGAATGATGGATTAAGCTTGAAACCTTGTGTTTTGATCAAAAATCGCGTTCCAGAGGTTGTGTGTGTGTTGGGGCGGGTTATGGGAAGACTAGGGTTTGTATAATGAAGTTTAGGAGGTCAAGTATGGTATTTATAGTCGTTTTTAGTCGTCCAGCCCGTAACTAGCGATTATGCAGCCTTTACACGCGATTAGGAAGCCTAATCGCATGTAAGTTCATGCAATTGGGGCCTAATCGCATGAACAGTCATGCAATTGGTCCCCTACTCGCCCCTAAAGGGCCTACTCGCCTCCCTTATAGGCGATTAGGCCTCCCTAATCGCCTATAGGGGCTGGTTTCGTGTGTTTTGCGCGTTAAACCCCGTTTTAACATATGTTAACACATATTCACATACCGACAAGTCACATAATGATTGTAAACACATAACACATGTAAATACACATATTCACACTCGTTCACCAATTCCCGGGACTCGAGACTTGTATGTTCCGTATGCCCTGACGATCCTACAAATCGTCACCGTTTGTACACTTGGTTAAGGACTGACATCTAATGAACCTCTAGACCAACATCCAATGATCTTCTAGACTAAACCGATAGTTCCCGAACCATAACCCGACTTAACTAACCCAGTTAAGTACAATATACGCGTGACTCGCTAAGGTAGACTTTCATCTAGACAACGTTGTTAACCAGAATTTGCCGGGTGTCACATCACGAGCTGAGACCCATACCTCCTATCGCATATATTGCATTTGCTGCTGCATTGGCTAAGCATATTTATCTTGTAACAGTCGGCTTTTAACATCAGCCACCGAGAAAGAATCACCATCTTTGAATCCCCAAGCCCAGCTATCTTCCGAACCTGTCAAGCCAACCTGAGATAGAACATACATCACCTCTTGCATTTCAAACAACATCTCAGCAATAGAAGTATTAACATCTCAGCAAAAAACATCGCATACAATAACAATAATCAATCACTAATAATAAAGCCCTAAATACATCAAAAACAAACAAAAACGTATACATGACCAATTACAAAAATATCGCAATTAAGAAGCCAAAAGATTAACTAAGACGTACCTCTCCGCCTCTGCCACCGGCCAAAATTGATGCTTCTATTCAGAAAAAAAAAACCACATCCGATTGATAGACTTTCTGTTACAGAAAAATGGAATAGAGAGATACCTTGAAGGAGAAAATACGAAGGATATGGATGAACGATGATGTGCCACAGATGGTTTTGATGATCGTCGAGGGAGAGCAGATTGTATGATAGATGATGATCGCCTATGGAGAGATGGTGAGATGAATGATCGAGATAGGTTACAAATGTATTAGGAAATTAGTAGGGATGGCAACGGATCGGGTATGGGTCGGGTTTGACTAATACCATACCCATACCCGGTTATAAAATCTCATACCATACCCGTCCCATTACCCGTCGGGTTTTTGTCGGGTATTACCCGTCGGGTATAGAACATACCCGCGGGTATCGGGTATACCCGTTGGTATTTGCATGTGTATATATATATATATATATATTTATTTATTTTCTTTTATAGTGTTATGTTTTAAGAAATCTAGAGTATATGAAATTGTAATAAATAACATATATATTATCATCACCATAATAATCTTTGAAACATTTAATATGTAAATATATATTATAGTATGAATTTTGAAAACTATTTATATATTTCATAGCATATATTAATAATAATGTTATTAGAATATATATTTTAGACGAAAAGTTTATTCTTCAAATAATAAATCTATTAGAATGAAATATTACTAAAAAATAGTTAAGAAAAGATATATATAAAACTTAAAAGTATTTGGGTATATATTTTGGGTAGACGGGTATTTAGTTTCGGGTAATCGGGTCGGGTATCACCTAATACCATACCCGTCCCATACCCACGAAATATTTTTTTTCCAATACCAAACCCGTCCCATACCCGTCGGGTATCGGGTATACCCGTCCCAAATGCTTCGGGTTTCGGGTATACCCGTCGGGCTCGGGCTTTTTTGCCATCCCTAGAAATTAGGAAATTAGGAAAGTCTTCAATGAGGATTTTAACCACAATTAATTATTACTTCAATTTTTGATTTAAAAAAAACGATTTTTTTTATAAAAAACCACAAGGTGACATGTGGCATATTAAGGTGAAGAGAGATAATTGAAGTTGCAATGTGGGAATAACAAGTGTCTCACATTGCTTTAAAATATTAGATGTATAGATCTATAAAAATGACATTTGAAAACGCTTCATAATAATTGAAGGACATTTGAAAGACAACGAAAAGTTGAGTATAAATTTCTACACACTACATATGCATCGACGCTCATCCAACAGCGGTAGTTATGGGTGATACTAAACGACAGTTGTAAGGTGGCTAGTGTTCCAGATCTGGTACGTTTCCCAACAAGGGGTTTTGGTGGTGTTGGTCGGAGAGAGAGAAGACAATTATAGATCATGAGAAGTTGATTGTTTCAGGCGATATTGGATGATATAGTGATGGTGGCCACTTTGGGTTTTGATTGATATGCCAACATTCCAAGAGGGGGGATTAAGTTGAGACTTGGGCTTCCACTTTCCAAATCCGTCTATTTTGAAAAAAAAAATATATATATATATAAAAATCTTTCCACTTTCTTTCACTAAAAAACTGAAGAAAACAATTATTTTTCCAGTTCCATTTCTTGCACTGCTTTCTTTATAAAAGACTCAGTAACACAACTCAGAGTTTACCTTATCTATGTTCTCAATTTGTTGTTTGTAGTGAAATAAGGCCTTTGGGTGTGAATGAGGCCCATCATCCATGATGGTCCTCCACGTCAGCGTGAGGTAGGAGCGTCATGGAGATGATGGTCCAAGGGTGTGATAGGAGGCCCATCATCATTTAATATATTTATTTTTAATAAAAAAATGTGCAACGTTCAAAAGAAATGGCCCGGCACCAAAGTCAAAATTCTGCCGCCCATGCCGTGCCGCCCCTAGGGGGCGGTGTTTGCCGGGCCGGCATGGGCAAGCCGCCCTTGCCAATAAGCAGCATTAGTAAACGGCCCGGTTGACCTCCACAAGTTGATAAAACTCGTACAAATGAAAACACAGCAGAAAATAAAACTCTAGAAGACTCAAATTCAGAGCTCTAGCCTTAAGGAGTTCCTAACAATATAACAATTATTCTTTAACATTTAAATAACAAAAAGTGTCATAACTGTAAAATGTAAGATAGCGCCTCATTTACATAATTCCAACCAAAACAAAACAGAGCAGAGCAGAGCAGCTACTCGGTGGCAGTGCCTGCTTTCTCTAAGCTAGCCATATATGTCATGTAAACGGTCCATATGTATGCAAACGAGTTGCTCACAAGTGGCTGCAATAATATTAATCAATACCCAATTTCAGATTTTGCTTATTTCAAACTAACTCTTTTAAACAATACAAAATTAAATAAAGTCACCGTTACCTGCAAATGAACAGGGATGAATCTGAAGGTGATGAAATCACAAACGGGCCAGTACATAACACCATTGATCAGTGTAGGGATCAAGTCTCGTTTCAATCTAGCAACAATTTCTGAACCACTTTCACCTACCATATTTCACCAACCATCAATCCCAAATTTTAAGAGCGACGTGCACACGATGGAGATCAACTTTACAGTATTCCCGATTTTAATAACCAATTTAAATTAGGCTCAAAATCAAAACCGGCTTACAGATAAGTTGTTTAAATATGCAACTTCTTTTTTCTTCTAAAATCAATAATAAAATGCTACTTGGTTTCTAGTTCGCAGATACTTCACAGTGGATGCTAAAATGAATGAAACCGTGTAAAGTTTGATTCCAATTCATGCAGTTTGCAAATTTTTACACATTAAAAGACATTCAAGAAACGGGTACCTTGTAGACCGGCATTGACAGAGAAGAATACCACAGTCATGATAGGCCCAAAGATTGCTTGCCCCATGAACATTTTCTTGAAAGTTGAAATTAGGTCCCTCTTTGGAAATAGTCTTGACATAAAATTGAACCAATAATGCAATGATGGACCTAATACTATCATTCCATATCCAGCCATGCGAACAGTTCTTACAGGTTCATAAGACTCTGAAGATGACCCTGCAATTGTCTAAACATGGGTTGATTATCGAGGATAAAGATACAAATGTTAGAAACTATAGAATAGATTAATGAGTAGAAATTATCTTGAACTCGTAAAAACAAGTAATCACTGGGACCATATTGAAATTAAACGCATTAAACTTACCAAAACATCAAAGTAGTTGCACAACTTTTCAATTAAGGGTGTTTAAGATTTGCTTATTTTAAACAACTTATCTGCTAATTGTGTGTGTTTTTTTTCAAACATATAAGCACTTTTGAGTGTTTGGAAGAAGCAAAGCGCCCATGCTCATATTAGCATGGTTTTAACAAACGGGTGAGGCGTGCGCCTTGAGGCGAAACTCTAAGAAAAAGAGTCTGAGGCGCGCCTCATGGGGTTCAGATTGTACATATGCCTCTAAGGGCTGAGGCGCTAATAAAATGTGCGCCTCGGGTGGTTTAGGGTGTTTCTGATGTGTTTTTTTGGTGTTTTAGACTTTTGGGGTCAATTATTTTATTTTTGATGTGTGTTTTTGATGTTTTAGACTTTGCTACGTTAAGTATTTTATTTTTTATAGACACATAATTTTTATATTTATTTTTTTGACTGCGACGCCTCGGTTCGCCTCATGGGGTGAAGGGAAAACACCTCGAGGCTCGTTTCCGTTCATATAAACTTTGCATATTAGAGTGAAAAATAAGCCTATGAGCCTATCAGACCACGATGATGATAAAAAAAAAAAAAAAAAAAAAATCTCTTTTTGGCAAAACAAGTACTCATAGTTTCGTATTGAGAGTAAACTCATTTGCGAAAAATATGTATATATCAAAGCAATTGTAGTATTGTACACATTTTCAATTAAGGGGTTGTCTGAAATTGCTTAACTAAGCACCTTATGTTTATGATTATGCTTAGTTAAGTTGTAATCTTGAATCCACAAAGAACAATAAAATTGATTGATAAATAATTATTCTGTAAAAAAATAAAGCTAAAACAATCTAGAAACTAAAACAAACAGATTGATAAATATTGCAATACCACCAAAAACTCTACAACAAAATAATCATATAAAATGAATAAAAAAAATAGATTAGTTAAGCGTACCTGAGAAGATAAATCAGCAGCAGTGTAAATGAATGCAGAGGTGATGCTTTTAGTAAGAATGGGTCGGGTCTTGACCAGACCCAAATACCAACCAATGAGGCGGTTATTTGAAATTGAAGAAAAACCCTTGGTACTGTTACCAGCAAATGGAACCGGAATATCCATCTCCTTCACTTTTCTTTCAGGAAATCGGGAGTAGGAAGCTTTGGGTTGGTGGAAATGGGGTCGGGTAATCGGAGCTCCGATTGAGTCGGAGACGGATCGGGTCTTCTTCCATAAGGTGTTGATGTAGAGGTGTGTTTTGTTACCATTATTCTTAAGAAAAACACGCACTCATTGTGTCTGTTTTTTTTTTTTTTTTTTTTTCTTCAGAAGAGAAACCCCCAAATTGTGGGTGGGGTAGATTATTATTATGTTCTAGGGTTTATTATTGTGTTCAAAACGAAAGAGATGTCGGCTTCTATATTCAGTTTCGGCAGCAAACACGTGTCGTAGACTCGAAACTTCCAACGTATCATGTCCAGAAAGTAGCAACAATTTTGATTATTATATTCTTTTCAACTTTTGTTTTTTTTTTTTTTTTTTTTTTCGGTATAAGGGGCACTTCTAGAAAAATATTTTCTTTCACTGATTTTAACCAGTTATACATTGTCACATCACTTCACTGAAACATTTTTTTGTAGGCAGCACTCCACTGATTATTTCATTATATTTCATTTAAATTTAGAAAACTAACCGTTGTATAGTTAGACGATAATTAATTTTGTTGCCGTTACATTTAAACCGTTGCAACCATTTGAAATTTGTACCGTTACGGTTTGGTCTATAAAAACACCTTAATCCAACACAACAAAATCACACAATAAACCGGTTATACTTTAATCGTATCGTAAAAATGGTCCCGTGGAATGCAAATGAGGATATCGCGTTAACGAGGGCATACCTGGTAGTGAGAAACACATGGGTTCATGAAGTCGATACCCCAATTTCGTTTTGGCACCGGGTGTCGGGGATATTCAATAATTCAACCGGCACAAATGACTGCTCCAAGGATTCGGTAGTTCGTAGGTGGATTCTTCTCTGGTCCAGGTGTCTTCGTTGGAACGTCCTCCATGAAGCCACGATGGAGAGGCACCATAATGTTCAAGAAGACATTGCAATCCAACTCACTCGCGGCGACTACTACCGTGAACAAATGACTAACTTCACCCATTTTGCGTCATGGCGTATGTTGCGAGATTTATTTAATAATTAATGTTTACGGTTGTTTAATGTTTATTGTGTAATGGTTTTTAAATTTTGAATGAAAGTTAACCGTGACACTTATTTTATGTGAATGTATGATTTGTATAGGGGTAAAAGATAAAAAAAGGGTCAAAATGTAAACGGTCAAAAAATCACGGTCAAAGGTGAAAGAAAAACATGGCATATTATCATTGGTCAAGAAAAGGACTGTTTCTTTGTACCAGCATGGTAACAAGCACCAGAAAACGGTTCACGAGAACCCTACCAGCACATGTGGCGGCTGTCACACCCTCAAATTTCCACTGCGGGGTTTATACCGCGAGGCGCATGACATACCACGATCCCATAGCCATAAGTCATATGAACGAACTCTAAATGCCCAACCCATTTAGTTCGTTTTCAAAAACCAAGTTTAGTTAAGCTGCGGAAGCGTAAACCAAATTTAAACCTTTTAAAACCATGCGCAAAACAACACGCCCAAATTAAACCATATGAAAGAAAATGTAAAAGCATAATATGAAATTTAGGTGTATGCCCAAGACCCCAAATGCAGTGAAGTGTGCAGTGCTTTCTAATCCTGGCACCGGAAGCTAACTACCTGCAAAAGCATGTAAATCGTGGGTCAACAAACAATGTTGGTGAGTTCACTAAGTAAGAAGGTGAGTAAGTAAATGCGCTGGTTTCCAAAACCACGTAACCAAGTAAAAGCGTAGGTCCTCCAGACCAAAATGTTCAAGAGTTATCAGTTTAAGCGTGTCAGGGGTAGCTAGCCCACTCAATGTAACTAAACAGGATTATTGGGACACCTTCAGTAAAATAGTAATTTACCTCAATAACTGGTGTCTATCAACACCAGTTCTCACTTGTGGTCAGAAGTTCATGGGCGTGCCTCAAGCACCTCAGATATGAGGTTGCTGCACAACCTAATAGCGCTATCAACTAATACCCCGCTCGCCTCCAGCGATTAACCCAATAATATGCAAGGACTTTCCAAATGATAGAGTGTTTAGTTCACAAAGGACCAATAAGTTTTAAACTGATCAAAAACCCGATCCACACAAGGAATCGTAAACCCGACCCACACAAGGAGTCAAAAATCTGAATAGTCCCAAACTGGACTAGAAAAGTTAAGTAAGTTGTCTCAACCCGAGACGCATGCTTTTGAGAAAAGAGTAGTGAAACTCACCTTAGAATGCAAGTAAATAAATCCAACTCCAAAGTAGGGTGTGCTACCGACTCCCTAGTACATGTGTCACTAAGTGAGTATATGTGTAATACCATTACACCATATAATCCGTTTGTCCAAGACGTTTAAATGTTCAAAAGCGTGTAAGTGACACCTAGTGATTCTAAATGCATAAGTAAATCCTATGGACCCGTTGGTGAATGTGTTGGTTATAATTAGTTTTTACATTCCATATGTGTCCCATACAAGTGTCCGTTCAGTTACACATCAATTACATACCACCTAAGACCTCAATTAATCACATAAACACATAATACACAATCTGTGTTTTTAGGACAGATTGTGCGTCATCAAAACCAATTTATTTAAAATAGTTAATCAGTGAGTTAAACTCCCAAATTTTTACTGAATATTATCTGGGATTCATTTGATAACCCATATTTTTTTTTTTGTCTCAAAACCAAACACAAAAATCATGAAAAATCGTACATCACAGATATGTCCAGAAAGTTTCTTCAGCAGGTCAGGTTAGTAGAAAAATTCCCAAAAATCGTGTATTCATCCAAATGGGATGAATCCACTTGGAAGAGCCAATTTATTCCAATGTTAACCTACTGTCCAAATTTCATAACTTAATTCCTTGTAAAACTCGAGTTATGATTGTTTAAAGTTGACTCAGTTTGTTAATCCGAAAATCTGACATGACCTTTAATCAAAGAAAATTTCAAAAACATATCAAACGACATCCAAATCAGATGATTTTGCCCATTCTAAAAAGCTAAGACCATGTACAATCTATTCATGCAAAGAATCGATCAAAACAATTATTTTCAAGCCACGAAACAGACCCTACAAGTCGACATTCAGATTCTGTCCAGATTCTAATCATGCCATATTATCAATTATATCAAACCCTAGTTGCATATTATCAATCAATAACACCTAATAATCATCAATAACCATTACCAAACATTCCTAATACTTATTGTGATCAGATTCTATCATTATTCATGCAAAGATTACAGCTTTAATGATCAAAACTTCAACAACTTGCGCAACAAGTAACCTATGATATTACTAATCGCCTATCATCATGTTTAATTCGTTTAATCTTCAAAAACCTCAAGTTTTAATAATTATCAAAAGCTTTCAGACCTTGACAAACCTTGTTATATGATTTTTATAACATAAAAATAAGATTAAAGCGTAAAGGATTAAAGATTATACCCCTAGCTCTTCGATACAATCAACCGAACGCCTTTGGAGCTTCCCAATCGATGTTCTTGCGCCTTAGCAGGTTGTTTGGGGTTAATATTTCGTAAGTGAGGCAGTAGGGATGATTAGGGTTTGAGTTTAGGTGATACAAGAGGCTTAAGGTTGCTTAAATAGGTGTTTAAGGCGGTTTAGAAACGTCAGGTACCGGCGAGCGGGCGCTCGCTCCCTGTGAGTGGCCGCTCACAGGGCCTTGGCCCGCGTGGGTGGCCCGTTTCGTCACCCGACGTATTTTCCTTTGACGTTTTAGCTATTTCGGACCGTAATAAGTGTAACCCCAGGTGTTAAGACCCCAATCATCCTAATGGTCCATCCATTATGGTTTTTATTAACGTATTCGGTTTATGTTCACGTAATCACATACAGTTTTCACATAGTTTCACAGAGTATCATAGAAGCACGTAATTGCAATCAATCTCAAACAATTACTTCACAATCATTTTGTTTAATAATTCACCAACGTCCGGGGTTCACTACTCATGTAAATAGTATGGTAATTCCTCGAATTACCACCTCATGCATTTATTAACCTACAACCGTGCAATGTGTAACTTATGTAGCTAACTCTAGTTAACTATAATTCCTAGAATGTAACCAGAGTTTAGTTAAAGTGAGAACCTGAAATTGCGGGGTATCACATCATCCCCAAGTTGAAAAGAATTTCGTCCCGAAATTCAGTAAGTAAACAGTAAAGCCAGCGTAAAAATGCGCGCTTGGTTCCCAGATGTCACATCATCCCCAAGTTGAAAGGAATTTCGCCCCGAAATTCACTTTGAAAAAGCTGCTTTATGTTTAGTGTTTGGTTTATGCATAGTTCTAGGTTCAGTAAAGAGATGTGGGTATTTAAGCCGCATTTGATCATTGCGTCCCCACGCGTATTCCGGTCCTAGACGGGAATTCCATCATACCATAACAATGGGTATAATGTTCTGTTTAAGTTTCTTGACGCCCCGCTCAAGAATCTCCATTGGTTCTTCCATGAACCGTAGCCGTTGGTCCACCTGGATCTCCTCCAGTGGCACCATCAGTGTTGTATCTAACAGGCATTTCTTTATATTTGATATGTGGAGTACATCGTGTACCCCATTAAGTTCATTAGGCAGGTTCAACCTGTAAGTTACTGGACCAATCCTTTCGACAATCTCGAATGGTCCAACGTATCGCGGGTTCAACTCTCCCCGTTTTCCAAAGCGTATCACCCCCTCCAAGGTGATACCTTCAATAGGACCTTGTCCCCAACCTGGAACTCCAAAGGTATCCTACGCTTATCAGCGTAACTTTTCTGTCGATCACGAGCAGGAGCCATCCGGTTTCTGATTTGCACTATCTTCTCATAAGTTTCGTGCACGAGTTCGGGACCTGTTAGCTGGCTTTCCCCAACCTCAGTCCAGCATATGGGAGACCTACACTTGCGTCCATAAAGTGCCTCAAAAGGCGCACACTAAATCGAAGCGTGGTAGCTGTTGTTATAAGAGAATTCAATCAAAGGCAAGTGCTTATCCCAACTGTTGCCAAAATCCACCACGCACGTTCGTGGCAGATCTTCCTATGTTTGGATGGTACGTTCACTCTGTCCATCCGTCTGTGGGTGATAGGCTGTGCTCATATCTAGGCGAGTTCCCAAAGTGTCTTGGAGAGTAGTCCAGAAATGAGAAGTGAATCGCGCATCGCGATCAGATATAATAGAAGTAGGCACCCTATGCCTAGAGACTACCTCCTTGATGTATAGATTTGCTAGTTTCTCCAGCGAGTCCGTTTCCTTTATTGCCAGAAAGTGTGTCGATTTGGTTAAACGATCCACGATAACCCAATTCATGGTATGGCCCGTTGGCGTTCTAGGAAGCTTTGTAATAAAATCCATGGAAATCCCATCCCATTCCACATAGGGATTTCTGGTTGCTGGAGTAGGCCTGAAGGTTTCTGATATTCAATCTTAACCTTCGCACAAGTCAATCACTTACTAAGATAAGTGGCTATTTCAGCCTTCATGTTTGGCCACCAGTAAAGAGTTTTAAGATCTTGGTACATCTTGTCCGAACCAGGATGTACCGAGTATCGAGAGGTGTGAGCTTCACCGAGCACCAGTTGTCTGAGATCCCCAAAACGTGGTATCCAGACTCGATATATAAAGTATTGAAGACCATCAGTCTTTAGTTCCAAGTGCTTATCAGCACCCTGTAATGTTTCTAGCCCGATGTTTTCTCCTTTCAAGGCCTCGCCCTGAGCTTCACGTATCTTATCAGGAAGATTAGAATGAATGGTAAGTTGTAAGGCTCGCACTTGTTTAGGTTTCGTTTCCTTTCGATTGAGGGCATCAGCTACTACGTTAGCTTTCCCTGGATGATACTAGATGGCACAGTCATAATCATTCAGAAGCTCGACCCATCGACGATGTCGCATGTTCAGCTTCTTTTGATCGAATATGTGTTGGAGGCTCTTGTGGTCAGTGAAGATCGTACACTTCGTTCCATAGAGATAATGCCTCCAGATCTTTAGAGCAAAAACCACTGCTCCTAGTTCCAAGTCATGAGTGGGGTAATTCTTCTCATGGACCTTTAATTGTCGTGATGCATACGCGATTACCTTATCACGTTGCATCAGCACACACCCTAAGCCTTGGATAGACGCATTACTGTACATTACAAAAGTCCTCTGTACCCTCAGGTAATGATAGTATCGGTGCACTGCAAAGTTTTGACTTTAGTAGCTGAAAGGCAGATTCTTGGGCATTCCCCACTTGTAAGTAATAACTTTCTGTGTTAGGGCGGTGAGAGGTTGAGCGATCTTAGAGAATCCCTCAATAACTGCGATAGTACCCGCGAGACCAAGGAATTGGCGCACCTCAGTAGGGGTCCTAGGAGTATCCCACTTTTTGATAGCGTCAATCTTGGCGGGGTCAACATGTATTCCTGCCTTGTTGACCACATGCCCAAGAAATTGGACTTCTCGAATCCAAAAATCACACTTAGAGAATTTTGCATACAACTGCTCATTTCTCAATAGTTCCAAGATTAACCGCAGGTGTTGCTCGTGCTCTTCACTGCTCTTGGAATAAATCAATATGTCATCTATGAACACTATGACGAATTTGTCCAAATAAGGCTTGCACACACGGTTCATTAGGTCCATGAACACAGCCGGTGCATTAGTTAGCCCAAATGGCATTACTAAAAACTCATAATGTCCATAACGAGTTCGAGACACCGTCTTTGCCACATCCTCTTCTCGGACTCTCAGCTGATGGTATCCTGACCTCAAGTCAATCTTAGAGTAGAAACTCGACCCTTGCAGTTGGTCAAACAAGTCATTAATACGAGGCAAAGGGTAACGGTTCTTAATCGTCACTTTGTTCAACTCCCGATAATCTATGCACATGCGAAAGCTCCCGTCTTTCTTCTTAACAGACAGAACTGGAGTTCCCCATGGCGAAGAACTAGGTTTAATGAAACCCCTATCCAATAGCTCTTGGAGTTGGGTAGATAGTTCTTGAAGTTCGCCTGGTGCTAAGCGGTATGGTGCGCGTGCAACTGGAGCTGCTCCAGGTACAATATCAATTCGAAACTCCTCTTGACAAACAGGTGGAAGTCCAGGTAGTTCCTCTGGGAAAACATCTGGGAAATCTCGGACTACTGGGATGTCCTTAATCTTGGTTTCAATTTCAGCTCGAGTGTCAGATATGTTAGCCAAAATGGCTGGACAGCCCTTACGAATACACTTCTGGGCCTTCAGATAGGAGATGATGCCCACCATGGCACCACCTCGATCACCCTGTATAGATAAAAGTTCTCCACTTGGGAGGGGAATACGAACGATCTTCTCCTGACAGAGAATTTCAGCATGCTGCTTGGACAACCAGTCCATGCCAACCACGAGGTCAAAGCTACCTAGGGTGATAGGTAAGAGGTTGATGGCAAACAATTGCCCACTCAACTCGAGCTTATAGTCACGATGCATATGGGTTACCTCGGCAGGCTTCCCATCAGCCAATTCAATAGAGTACGGGGTATCAAGAAGAGTAGGAACCATCCCTAATTATTTACTAAGTTTTGACAACACAAAACTATAGTCCGCACCTGTATCATATAAAATAGAAGCAAGAGTGTCGTACCCGTCACGACATTGTTATCAGTCCTAGCTTCCCCAAAGCCAATCACAATTGCTATTCCACGAGCTCCATTGTTGTTGTTACCGTTGTGGTAGTTGTTGTTGAAGGACTTATACCTCACACTATCCCACGTTCTCTTGCTATCACCAAAAGTAGAAGATGAAGCTCCATGCTTCGGAAAAGTACCATGCTCAACAGCCTAATCCGTGTGTTTACGAGCCAGGATGAACGATTTGTTAGATTCTGGGTAGGTGAGCTGCAGTGGCCAAGCCACGAATCTAAGGGACCCACCCTTTTGGTCTGAAATTCGATCCGCTGGCAAAGTTGGTTAATTAGATTCGAGCACAAAGTATCCAACTCCTGTAGCTTGGTAGTGTAGGCGTCGATCTCAGACCCATCCGTCAAATTTCTAGATTTCATCATAGGGTGCTACGTTCTCCATCCAAGTATCTGTAACTCATCGAGTGTGCATGTAGCATACATTACCCCATCCTGCCTGGGGCAAATGCACATGGAAATGACTTATACTATCGAAGCAATCAGACGGCCTCTTTCAGTTCTGTTGGAGTTATAGAGGTTTACGACCAATAAAAAGGCTTGAAAATATGATGGCAGGTTGTTATTGTGGCATGTGCGTTCAAGGTATAAGAAAGTTCAAATGTGGAAGTCAGGGGAAAAGAGTGATTTAGCAAATAGATCTTTAATAGATTGGAAAGAGGCGAGGGCTTCAACCACCCTATCGTTGATCATAAAAACTCAGTCTTATCTAAGTTAACAAGGGAAAAGAAAAGAAAATACAGGTAAGAAAAGGTAAGAGCCAATCGTCGCCACGCTCGTCCTGCTCAGGTTCCCCTTCCATCCCCTCTTCTTCCTCTTCCTCGGTGTCAGTGTTATATGGTTCTCATCACATACAGTTTCCTTCTCTAGTCCTATGCAAGCCAGTTTAGTGGTAAGCCGTACCACTCGTTCCTCCAATCGTGGCTATTAGCCATTAGTAGGTTTCATCTTCCCTTGTAATGTTGCACTACGTCGCAGGCTTTACATAACTCCCCAAGAGTGTGTGTAACAAGCCCCGATCTAATGTGTTCCCATGAATCTACCATATACTTATGAGGAACAAGGATATGCAGTCATACGTTCGCCCGCTCGCACTAGGCGTAAGGTACTAAAGTAAGAAATGAATTCTATATGTGTAACCCAGTCTCGTCTGAGTTTCAAAATGAGAGTAAGGAATATCAAGCGACAAGGAACAGGAATTAATTGTCTCCTTTCTCAAAGAAAAAGGATAAGCATCGTGCAGCTTCCTGTGTACGTGCGCCACAACGCTCGCAAGGGCTCCCTCCCTTGTACTATTGTTGTTTCCTCATCCATGAGGTTTGTTAGGATACCAATCCCAGTATTGCGCCACCTGGTGTAACCCTGCGTTCCCACCAGTGACGTGTTCAGAATTAGGTCTAGAACTAGAAGATTTCATATCTCCCGAAACCATGTGTTGTAGATATATGTAGCTAAAAGCTAGTTGTTCACTTAACTTGTGAGTGTACTTATGCTATGATGATTATAGACCAGACTCAGCATGCAGTCCTAGTTCACTATAACCAATGGCACTGATACCAATCTGTCACACCCTCAAATTTCCACTGCGGGGTTTATACCGCGAGGCGCATGACACACCAGGATCCCATAGCCATAAGTCATATGAACGAACTCTAAATGCCCAACCCATTTAGTTCGTTTTCAGAAACCAAGTTTAGTTAAGCTGCGGAAGCGTAAACCAAATTTAAACCTTTTAAAACCATGCGCAAAACAATGCGCCCAAATTAAACCATATGAAAGAAAATGTAAAAGCATAATATGAAATTTAGGTGTATGCCCAAGACACCAAATGCAGTGAAGTGTGCAGTGCTTTCTAATCCTGGCACCGGAAGCTAACTACCTGCAAAAGCATGTAAATCGTGGGTCAACAAACAATGTTGGTGAGTTCACTAAGTAAGAAGGTGAGTAAGTAAATGCGCTGGTTTCCAAAACCACGTAACCAAGTAAAAGCGTAGGTCCTCCAGACCAAAATGTTCAAGAGTTATCAGTTTAAGCGTGTCAGGGGTAGCTAGCCCACTCAATGTAACTAAACAGGATTATTGGGACACCTTCAGTAAAATAGTAATTTGCCTCAATAACTGGTGTCTATCAACACCAGTTCTCAATTGTGGTCAGAAGTTCATGGGCGTGCCTCAAGCACCTCAGACATGAGGTTGCTGCACAACCTAATAGCGCTATCAACTAATACCCCGCTCGCCTCCAACGATTAACCCAATAATATGCAAGGACTTTCCAAATGATAGAGTGTTTAGTTCACAAAGGACCAATAAGTTTTAAACTGATCAAAAACCCGATCCACACAAGGAATCGTAAACCCGACCCACACAAGGAGTCAAAAATCTGAATAGTCCCAAACTGGACTAGAAAAGTTAAGTAAGTTGTCTCAACCCGAGACGCATGCTTTTGAGAAAAGAGTAGTGAAACTCACCTTAGAATGCAAGCAAATAAATCCAACTCCAAAGTAGGGTGTGCTACCGACTCCCTAGTACATGTGTCACTAAGTGAGTATATGTGTAATACCATTACACCATATAATCCGTTTGTCCAAGACGTTTAAATGTTCAAAAGCGTGTAAGTGACACCTAGTGATTCTAAATGCATAAGTAAATCCTACGGACCCGTTGGTGAATGTGTTGGTTATAATTAGTTTTTGCATTCCATATGCGTCCCATACAAGTGTCCGTTCAGTTACACATCAATTACATACCACCTAAGACCTCAATTAATCACATAAACACATAATACACAATCTGTGTTTTTAGGACAGATTGTGCGTCATCAAAACCAATTTATTTAAAATAGTTAATCAGTGAGTTAAACTCCCAAATTTTTACTGAATATTATCTGGGATTCATTTGATAACCCATATTTTTTTTTGTCTCAAAACCAAACACAAAAATCATGAAAAATCGTACATCACAGATATGTCCAGAAAGTTTCTACAGCAGGTCAGGTTAGTAGAAAAATTCCCAAAAATCGTGTATTCATCCAAATGGGATGAATCCACTTGGAAAAGCCGATTTATTCCAATGTTAACCTACTTTCCAAATTTCATAACTTAATTCCTTGTAAAACTCGAGTTATGATTGTTTAAAGTTGACTCAGTTTGTTAATCCGAAAATCTGACATGACCTTTAATCAAAGAAAATTCCAATAACATATCAAACGACATTCAAATCAGATGATTTTACCCATTCTAAAAAGCTAAGACCATGTACAATCTATTCATGCAAAGAATCGATCAAAACAATTATTTTCAAGCCACGAAACAGACCCTACAAGTCGACATTCAGATTCTGTCCAGATTCTAATCATGCCATATTATCAATTATATCAACCCCTAGTTGCATATTATCAATCAATAACACCTAATAATCATCAATAACCATTACCAAACATTCCTAATACTTATTGTGATCAGATTCTATCATTATTCATGCAAAGATTACAGCTTTAATGATCAAAACTTCAACAACTTGCGCAACAAGTAACCTATGATATTACTAATCGCCTATCATCATGTTTAATTCGTTTAATCTTCAAAAACCTCAAGTTTTAATAATTATCAAAAGCTTTCAGACCTTGACAAACCTTGTTATATGATATTTATAACATAAAAATAAGATAAAAGCGTAAAGGATTAAAGATTATACCCCTAGCTCTTCGATACAATCAACCGAACGCCTTTGGAGCTTCCCAATCAATGTTCTTGCGCCTTAGCAGGTTGTTTGGGGTTAATATTTCGTAAGTGAGGCAGTAGGGACGATTAGGGTTTGAGTTTAGGTGATACAAGAGGCTTAAGGTTGCTTAAATAGGTGTTTAAGGCGGTTTAGAAACGTCAGGTACCGGCGAGCGGGCGCTCGCTCCCTGTGAGCGGCCGCTCACAAGGCCTTGGCCCGCGTGGGTGGCCTGTTTCGTCACCCGACGTATTTTCCTTTGACATTTTTGCTATTTCGGACCGTAATAAGTGTAACCCCAGGTGTTAAGACCCCAATCATCCTAATGGTCCATCCATTATGGTTTTTATTAACGTATTCGGTTTATGTTCACGTAATCACATATAGTTTTCACATAGTTTCACAGAGTATCATAGAAGCACGTAATTGCAATCAATCTCAAACAATTACTTCACAATCATTTTGTTTAACAATTCACCAACGTCCGGGGTTCACTACTCATGTAAATAGTTTGGTAATTCCTAGAATTACCACCTCATGCATTTATTAACCTACAACTGTGCAATGTGTAACTTATGTAGCTACCTCTAGTTAACTATAATTCCTAGAATGTAACCAGAGTTTAGTTAAAGTGAGAACCTGAAATTGCGGGGTATCACATCATCCCCAAGTTGAAAAGAATTTCGTCCCGAAATTCAGTAAGTAAACAGTAAAGCCAGCGTAAAAATGCGCGCTTGGTTCCCAGATGTCACATCATCCCCAAGTTGAAAGGAATTTCGCCTCGAAATTCACTTTGAAAAAGCTGCTTTATGTTTAGTGTTTGGTTTATGCATAGTTCTAGGTTCAGTAAAGAGATGTGGGTATTTAAGCCGCATTTGATCATTGCGTCCCCACGCGTATTCCGGTCCTAGACGGGAATTCCATCATACCATAACAATGGGTATAGTGTTCTGTTTAAGTTTCTTGACGCCCCGCTCAAGAATCTCCATTGGTTCTTCCATGAACCGTAGCCGTTGGTCCACCTGGATCTCCTCCAGTGGCACCATCAGTGTTGTATCCAACAGGCATTTCTTTATATTTGATATGTGGAGTACATCATGTACCCCATTAAGTTCATTAGGCAGGTTCAACCTGTAAGTTACTGGACCAATCCTTTCAACAATCTCGAATGGTCCACCGTATCGCGGGTTCAACTCTCCCCGTTTTCCAAAGCGTATCACCCCCTCCAAGGTGACACCTTCAATAGGACCTTGTCCCCAACCTGGAACTCCAAAGGTATCCTACGCTTATCAACGTAACTTTTCTGTCGATCACGAGCAGCAGCCATCCGGTTTCTGATTTGCACTATCTTCTCAGAAGTTTCGTGCACGAGTTCGGGACCTGTTAGCTGGCTATCCCCAACCTCAGTCCAGCATATGGGAGACCTACACTTGCGTCCATAAAGTGCCTCAAAAGGCGCACACTGTATCGAAGCGTGGTAGCTGTTGTTATAAGAGAATTCAATCAAAGGCAAGTGCTTATCCCAACTGTTGCCAAAATCCACCACGCACGTTCGTGGCAGATCTTCCTATGTTTGGATGGTACGTTCACTCTGTCCATCCGTCTGTGGGTGACAGGCTATGCTCATATCTAGGCGAGTTCCCAAAGTGTCTTGGAGAGTAGTCCAGAAATGAGAAGTGAATCGCGCATCGCGATCAGATATAATAGAAGTCGGCACCCTATGCCTAGAGACTACCTCCTTGATGTATAGATTTGCTAGTTTCTCCAGCGAGTCCGTTTCCTTTATTGCCAGAAAGTGTGCCGATTTGGTTAAACGATCCACAATAACCCAATTCATGTTATGGCCCGTTGGCGTTCTAGGAAGCTTTGTAATAAAATCCATGGAAATCCCATCCCATTCCACATAGGGATTTCTGGTTGCTGGAGTAGGCCTGAAGGTTTCTGATATTCAATCTTAACCTTCGCACAAGTCAATCACTTATTAAGATAAGTGGCTATTCCAGCCTTCATGTTTGGCCACCAGTAAAGAGTTTTAAGATCTTGGTACATCTTGTCCGAACCAGGATGTACCGAGTATCGAGAGGTGTGAGCTTCACCGAGCACCAGTTGTCTGAGATCCCCAAAACGTGGTATCCAAACTCGATATATAAAGTATTGAAGACCATCAGTCTTTAGTTCCAAGTGCTTATCAGCACCCTGTAATGTTTCTAGCCCGATGTTTTCTCCTTTCAAGGCCTCGCCCTGAGCTTCACGTATCTTATCAGGAAGATTAGAATGAATGGTAAGTTGTAAGGCTCGCACTTGTTTAGGTTTTGTTTCCTTTCGATTGAGGGCATCAGCTACTACGTTAGCTTTCCCTGGATGATACTTGATGGCACAGTCATAATCATTCAGAAGCTCGACCCATCGACGATGTCGCATGTTCAGCTTCTTTTGATCGAATATGTGTTGGAGGCTCTTGTGGTCAGTGAAGATCGTACACTTCGTTCCATAGAGATAATGCCTCCAGATCTTTAGAGCAAAAACCACTGCTCCTAGTTCCAAGTCATGAGTGGGGTAATTCGAGCGGAGCTTTGCTCATGCTTGGCTCATTTACAAACCGAACCGAGCGAAGCGGCTCATTTACAATCGAGCTGAAAACCGAACGAGCATTCTTCGAGCGCAAATTTTACGAGCGAGCCTCTAGCGAGAATCAGGCGGAGAGTAATTTGGACAATCATAAAATTAGGATGTTTCATTCGATGTTTTCATCGTCGGGTGACATCTAAGGTCAAACTTTCTGATGATAACACTAATATTGAGATCCCGGTGTTCGAAAATGAGGCTTATAATACGGCTGGTGAGGTGATGAGCATATGTCAGAGAATAGTTGTTACATTGTGATGTAGGGTGATATCAAGCGACAATTAGCGATAGACGACTAATAACATAAAGAAGTCAAGACTGTCACATCATGACTTATGGTTTTACTATTAAATGTAGTGTTAAATTTTTTATGGAGTTAAGTGGGCAAGTTATATTTTGTTTTCATATACTGAGTCAAATCCAATATAATGCTATATATAAAGCCATAAATTTATCTATAAATTGTGTGTATACTTATAATTAAGTAGATAATATATAAATAAAAATTTATTCAAGTCGAACCGAGCCGAGCGTACCTTTGCTCGTGCTTGGCTCATTTACAAACCAAATCGAGCCGATCGGCTCATTTACAACCGAGCGAAAGACCGATCGAGCATTTTTCAAGCATTTTCTGAGCGAGCGACGTGCGATCCACGAGCGACGAGATGTGAAGATTTGCAGGTAAGGGTCTCACCTTTCGACATATTGGTCACCAACGGACCCAAACTAACTGAGGCCTAACTCCGTTAGTGTGATGCTGACGTGGATGCCTATGTGTCAAAAATGATAATACATGGCGAGTGATGTGGCATTCATGTTAAAAAAAATTATCAGCCTCACCCCTTTATCAGCCACCATCACCAACATTTTAGCCACCACCACCAACATTTCAAACACCAGACCCACATTGACACCCGTACCATCTTCGATCCACCACCACAGACCACCCTCCACAGTTGCTCTACTATCACTTTCCTCACCATCTTTGTCATTCACCAACCACCCTCATCGTAGCCCATCACCATCACCATCACCATCATCGTCTTCATCGCTCACCATCATCGTCTTCATTTTGTAGGTTTTAGGGGTTTGCAGGTTCTAAGTTTTGCAAGTTGGTGACAGTAGATGTGAAGATTTCCAGGTAAGGGTTTTGCGGGTACTAGGGTTTGCAAGTTGGGGGTTTCGATTTGCAGGTTTTGGTGATGATGTTAATGGTGGGTTGGTTCTCATTTATCAGTTCCATTATCAGATTAAGGGTTTGGTGGTGGGTTGGTTGTGGTGGTGAACGATGAGACTATGGTGGGTTACAGATCTGAGTGAGAATGTGTGTGTGTGTGAGAGAGAGAGGTGGTGGTGTTATGTAATTTTTTTTATTGAGATCTATGTGTATATATTATAATTAAATAGAAGTTGCCACCTAAGCATGCCATGTAGGATCATTTGACACCCAAGCATGCCACATTAGCATCATACTAATGGAGTTAGGCCTCAGTTAGTTTGGGTCTGTTGGTGGCCAATATGTCGAAAGGTGGGACCGGCAGTGGCCAAAGGCTAATAGTTTGGATAATTTGAATCCATTACTCCTTTTTTTAACGGCTTGTATTCTTTTCAACTAAGTGTATGTGTAGTGGGAGGATCCATCGGGCTTTATGGGATTAAAACATTATAAAGTATTAGAAAATGTTTCATAGGGCTTGATGGGAAAATAAATGTATAGTTGATGTGAGCTTTATGAGGTTTTATAAATCATTGAGTAATGATTGCTTAATTATTATTAGTTTTACATAATAAATTTATAATAATAATAATAATAATAACAATAATATTAAATTAAACTAAAGTCTTCATTGTGTTCTGAATGGGGGATAAGAAAGCCCTAGTAAAATACAAAAAGCCCATCTGGTTTATCTTTCACCTTCATCTCCACCCTATTTACAGAGCATAGACGCCACACCTTCATCATCATCCTCCAATCCTAATAATAATAATAATAATAATAATAATAAAAGAATCCCCAGCGGTAACATCATCAATTCCAAAGCTTCATATCTCGCTATGCATATAACGATCCAGCCCAAAACGCCCCCATAGCGCCTATGGGGCGGTGTGCCCGGCGCTATGGGGGTCCAAAACGCCCTATTGCGCCTGTGATAAAGCCCACTACACACAACCTAAATCAAACATAATCTTTTTTTTAGTTTCTTCAATTTCGTATATTAGCCGAGTTGAATACTATGGGTGTTCAAAGTCGGATTATTCAGTTTTTGGATATCCAAAACTTCCGGATAGTGAATTTTGATATCTGAATCCGAATCCAAAGTTTCAGATATCCGATTTTCGAATATCCAAAATTTCGGATTCTAATTCATATAATATAACGGATATCCGAATCTTAAAAAAAACAAAAAACTCAACAAGTAAGAACCATGTGACATTAATTAACATAACAAACAAAGTAATAGAAAAAAAATGGGAGAAAGGATAGTCGATGGAGCCTTCTGACAAGTAAAAATTGATGCAACGATGAAAATTTCAAAAGATTTAGCCCTGGTGATAGTAACAGGAAAAAAATAACTGTTAGACTCTGCTGAACCTGAGAAGAACAGATGATTGGAAAGCCAAAACATGCTAACATCTAATCATCAATAAATCAATGCAAGGAAGAACAGATCATCCCAAAAGACTGTTGACCTAACAACTGTTGATATAGAAGAAAGGATTGTTGAGCTTAAAGTATGCTAAGAAGATACAAAGTCTGTTGAAGCCCAGCAGTACTTAGGCTTCAACAGATGATGAAAAAACAGAGTTTATTTAACAGAGTTTGTTTAACAGAGTTTGTATGAATAGAACAGTGTCAGTGTTTGTATATAGCAGATGTTCTAGTTGTTAGAGGTTGTTAGCTATCATTGTCTTAGGTGATGTCAGCATTAGGTCATCAGATGTTTGTTTCATGCTATAAATAGAACAATATATGTACTGTTCTATTCATCACTCTTTACTCAACATTCTTGTATAAACAAATCTGAGTGATCAGACTGAGGGGAAATTGTATTCATTGTACTATAATTGAATATGTAATAACAATTTAATAGAAAAGTATTTTGATCAAAACATGCTTCTTATTATTATGCAT